>CM070774.1:179060501-179565359 GCA_036346955.1 Dipus sagitta | reverse complement strand
TTGGCTGAAGGAGGAGGGCCTCCACGAGTGCCGGGCCAGCTGACAGACCAGGTGAGGCTGCCTCACACATCGAACATTCGGACATTTGACAATCGTCGAGAACGCCTGAGTCCACTCGCGTGGACTGCCCACTTTCCCCTGTCCCTGGTGATGATGAGGTGTCCCCTTTTCTCAACCGTGCAAGGATGCTGGTCCAGCTTTCTTGAGAGAGAGTCTGACAACTCCAGGACTTCTAAGGAGCGGTGCTTTGCTTCCACCCAATGACACAGGCGACAGGAGTCTTGCTTTTGGGTGGAACGCCACTCACATAGGTTCTTCAATTCCTTCTGGACGTGTTTGGAATAGGATTTGAATCAGAATAAAATTCCCAGGTACACATGACAGGTGCTGGGCAAGGAGGCCGTCACTCTTCAGTAACCTGTGTTGAGCACATTGACATCCCCCCGCCCCCACAAGGAAAAGAAAGTATTTTACTTCTTTAAATGTGAGAGAGAAACAGACAGAGATAGGGAGGAGAAAGGGAGAGATAGAGGGAACTGGCACACCGGGTGCCCTACCGCACATGAGCGCCCCATTGTGCATCGGGCTCGCATGCGTCCCGGGGATTCGAACCGGGTTCCTTTGGCTTCCCAGCAAAAAGCTCTAACCCCCAGGCCATCTCCCGGTTCCCACAGTGCCCGTGTCTGGTCTTCTTTCCCTTGCTGTTTTCCAGCTATTGCTGAACTCCAGTAGCGGCTGAACTGGAATTCAGGACGTAGCCTGAACCTGTCCTCATTGTGAGGAGCAAGTGAGGCCACAGCAAAGTATAACTGTGTTCCCAGTGGAGCCTGTGTTACGTACTTACCGTATTTTCCTTGATGTGTGTGAACGTTGCTCAGTGAACCAGGGGCACGTCCGTGATTTTCCAATACTTACCCTTTTGGTCCTTCATTCCACCTGCACCCACTGTCGGGTCACGATGGCTCTCGAGAGCCTGCGAATGCGTGAACAAACCCTCAGAGTACACGTTGGGAACCCGACACTCCTAAGTCTTCCCGGCCTGGCTTCAGCAGTTTTGCCCTGGGCCTATAAGGCATGAAGAATGTGCATACTTGCATACGGGTTTTACTCATATTCTGTTTGCCCTCTCGAACTTGGGACACTTCTGTGTGTCTGCTGCCTCAAACAGACGTCAGTCCTCCGGCTAGAAAGGGGCTCAGGACTCATAGGTAGTGTCTCACTTCACCTGTAAGCTCTGCATGTCGCATGCGCATGTGACCACTTAAGTCACGTGTGTGTCAGGGGCCTCCTTTCCCTAGCGCACAGAGATTCCCTGCATGGTCGTGGCGTTCTGTGGGTCCGAAAAGCCCCCGATTCCCTGACCTAGGCTGAGAGCAAGGCTCTCAGCCTAGGTCAGGGAATCGGCTGTCTTCAGAAAATGGGTCAGTTTTATCCCATCCATAAAGGCGGGTGAGGCACGGTCATATGTCTGCCCGAGTCGCTGTTGCTCAAATTGAGCAATTTTTTCGGGTTCAACCCCTCACGTACAAGTGTTGAGCCTACTGGAATGGGGATGTCTGAAATGTGAGGGAGCAGGGTCCGGAGGGTGTGTTTCTCGGGGAATAAGAGAGCTCCAGAAAGTATCCTTTAATTGGCTGAAGGAGGAGGGCCTCCACGAGTGCCGGGCCAGCTGACAGACCAGGTGAGGCTGCCTCACACATCGAACATTCGGACATTTGACAATCGTCGAGAACGCCTGAGTCCACTCGCGTGGACTGCGCACTTTCCCCTGTCCCTGGTGATGATGAGGTGTCCCCTTTTCTCAACCGTGCAGGGATGCTGGTCCAGCTTTCTTGAGAGAGAGGCTGACAACTCCAGGACTTCTAAGGAGCGGTGCTTTGCTTCCACCCAATGACACAGGCGGCAGGAGTCTTGCTTCTGGGTGGAACGCCACTCACATAGGTTCTTCAATTCCTTCTGGACGTGTTTGGAATAGGATTTGAATCAGAATAAAATTCCCAGGTACACATGACAGGTGCTGGGCAAGGAGGCCGTCACTCTTCAGTAACCTGTGTTGAGCACATTGACGTCCCCCCGCCCCCACAAGGAAAAGAAAGTATTTTACTTCCTTAAATGTGAGAGAGAAACAGACAGAGATGGGGAGGAGAAAGGGAGAGATAGAGGGAACTGGGACACCGGGTGCCCTACCGCACATGAGCGCCCCCTTGTGCATCGGGCTCTCATGCGTCCTGGGGATTCGAACCAGGTTCCTTTGGCTTCCCAGCAAAAAGCTTTACCCGCCAGGCCATCTCCCGGTTCCCACAGTGCCCGTGCCTGGTCTTCTTTCCCTTGCTGTTTTCCAGCTATTGCTGAGCTCCAGTAGCGGCTGAACTGGAATTCAGGACGTAGCCTGAACCTGTCATCGTTGTGAGGAGCAAGTGAGGCCACAGCAAAGTATAACTGTGTTCCCAGTGGAGCCTGTGTTACATAGTTATCGTATTTTCCTTGATGTGTGTGAACGTTGCTCAGTGAACCAGGGACACATCCGTGATTTTCCAATACTTACCCTTTTAGTCCTTCATTACACCTGCACCCACTGTCGGGTCACGATGGCTCTCGAGAGCCTGCGAATGCGTGAACAAACCCTCAGAGTACACGTTGGGAACCCAACACTCCTAAGTCTTCCTGGCCTGGCTTCAGCAATTTTGCCCTGGGCCTATAAGGCATGAAGAATGTGCCTACTGGCCGGTGCGGCCCGAGCCGTCCACAACAAAAAGTGCGCGGGCGCTCGGCCGGCACTCGGACGGGCGCGGGGACGCGGGGCCCGCCGCGCCGCCGCTGGTCCTCGCCGCCGCCGCCTTCGCGGCCTGGCCCGTCTGCGCCCGGCGCGCCCGCCGCTCGGGGGGATGTCTTACAAGCCGAACGTGACCGCGCACATGCCCGCCGCCGCCCTCAACGCCGCAGGAAGCGTCCACTCGCCTTCCACTAGCATGGCGACATCCTCCCAGTACCGTCAGCTGTTGAGTGACTATGGGCCACCATCACTAGGCTATACCCAGGGAACCGGGAACAGCCAGGTGCCTCAGAGCAAATATGCCGAGCTGCTAGCCATCATTGAAGACCTGGGAAAGGAGATCAGACCCACATATGCAGGGAGCAAGAGTGCCATGGAGCAGCTCAAACGAGGCATCATCCACGCCTGAGGGCTGGTTCGGGAGTGCTTGGCTGAGACAGAACGCAATGCCAGATCCTAGTCTCATTAGATCTGAAGGTCCTGTCTTTCTACAAGATGGTAGGTTACAGTTCATCTCTCCTGTTGAGACAAAACTCTTTGTTTTCAAAATGGTAACAGTTTAGTTTTTTCTACCATGGTTCACTAAGCTCTGTACCTACACCCTCAAAGATTGGGAAAAGATTTTGCAGTAAAATTTGCATTTTAAGTAGTTAGGATGACCCAAGGTTTATTTTATTTTATTTTATTTTTTTATTTTTAGCATTGACTTAAAGGTGCATGTGACATTACTTTACAGCAAACTGTCCTAAAGCCAATGTCTCCCTTTAACCTTCTTTTGAATACATTTGCATCACCTGAATTGGTGTGCTCCTTTTCATAAGCTTGTCTGACTCTGAGGACTTGTAGTGCACACTGACAGCGTGCTTCACTCCTAGCTGGTTCATTTGCCACACCGTAGATCCTGCTCAACAGAGCTTTGCTTAAGCATTTGCATGACTGAGTGCTTTGAAGTCAATCTTAAAGATGCACAAGTTATAAATACGAAGAAAGAGCAATCTACCAAACCTAACACACACCCTGAACATTTTCATACTAAGAGTGTAGATTTCAGTTCTATGTTATTGTAAGTTGATCAAAACATCTTGAAGAAAGTGACTAAAATTGTTTGCATCTTTGTATGTATTTATTACTTGATGTAATAAAGCTTATTTTCATAAAAAAAAAAGAATGTGCATACTTGCATACGGGTTTTACTCATATTCTGTTTGCCCTCTCGAACTTGGGACACTTCTGTGTATCTGCTGCCTCAAACAGACATCAGTCCTCCGGCTAGAAAGGGGCTCAGGACTCATAGGTAGTGTCTCACTTCACCTGTAAGCTCTACATGTCGCATGCGCATGTGACCAAAATAGTCACCTGTGTGTCAGGGGCCTCCTTCCCTAGCGCACAGAGATTCCCTGCATGGTCGTGGCATTCTGTCGGTCCGAAAAGCTCCCGAATCCCTGACCTAGGCTGAGAGCAAGGCTCTCAGGCTAGGTCAGGGCATCGGCTATCTTCAGAAAATGGGTCAGTTTTATCCCATCCACAAAGGCGGCTGAGGCACGGCCATATGCCTGCCCGAGTCGCTGTTGCTCAAATTGTAGAATTTTTCCGTGTTCACCCGCTCACGTACAAGTGTTGAGCCTACTGGAATGGGGATGTCTGAAATGTGAGGGAGCAGGAGGGTGTGTTTCTCTGGGAATAAGAGAGCTCCAGAAAGTATCCTTTAATTGGCTGAAGGAGGAGGGCCTCCTCGAGTGCCGGGCCAGCTGACAGATCAGGTGAGGCTGCCTCACACATCGAACATTCGGACATTTGAAAATCGTCGAGAACGCCTGAGTCCAATCGCATGGACTGCCCACTTTCCCCTGTCCCTGTTGATGATGAGGTGTCCCCTTTTCTAAACCGTGCAGGGATGCTGGTCCAGCTTTCTTGGGAGAGAGCCTGACAACTCCAGGACTTCTAAGGAGCGGTGCTTTGCTTCCACCCAATGACACAGGCGGCAGGAGTCTTGCTTCTGGGTGGAACGCCACTCACATAGGTTCTTCAATTCCTTCTGGACGTGTTTGGAATAGGATTTGAATCAGAATAAAATTCCCAGGTACACATGACAGGTTCTGGGCAAGGAGGCCATCACTCTTCAGTAACCTGTGTTGAGCACATTGACGTCCCCCCGCCCATACAAGGAAAAGAAAGTATTTTACTTCCTTAAATGTGAGAGAGAAACAGACAGAGATAGGGAGGAGAAAGGGAGAGATAGACGGAACTGGCTCACCGGGTGCCCTACCGCACATGAGCGCCCCCTTGTGCATCGGGCTCGCATGCGTCCCGAAAATTCGAACCGGGTTCCTTTGGCTTCCCAGCAAAAAGCTCTAACCACCAGGCCATCTCCCGGTTCCCACAGTGCCCGTGGCTGGTCTTCTTTCCCTTGCTGTTTTCCAGCTATTCCTGAGCTCCAGTAGCGGCTGAACTGGAATTCAGGACGTAGCCTGAACCTGTCATCATTGTGAGGAGCAAGTGAGGCCACAGCAAAGTATGACTGTGTTCCCAGTGGAGCCTGTGTTACGTAGTTACCGTATTTTTCTTGATGTGTGTGAACGTTGCTCAGTGAACCAGGGGCACGTCCGTGATTTTCCAATACTTACCGTTTTGGTCCTTCATTCCACCTGCACCCACTGTCGGGTCACGATGGCTCTCGAGAGCCTGCGAATGCGTGAACAAACCCTCAGAGTACACGTTGGGGACCCGACACTCCTAAGTCTTCCTGGCCTGGCTTCAGCAATTTTGCCCTGGGCCTATAAGGCATGAAGAATGTGCATACTTGCATACGTGTTTTACTCATATTCTGTTTGCCCTCTCGAACTTGGGACACTTCTGTGTGTCTGCTGCCTCAAACAGACGTCAGTCCTCCGGCTAGAAAGGGGCTCAGGACTCATAGGTAGTGTCTCACTTCACCTGTAAGCTCTGCATGTCGCATGCGCCTGTGACCACTTAAGTCACGTGTGTGTCAGCGGCCTCCTTTCCCTAGCGCACAGAGATTCCCTGCATGGTTGTGGCGTTCTCTCGGTCCGAAAAGCTCCCGATTCCCTGACCTAGGCTGAGAGCAAGGCTCTCAGCCTAGGTCAGGGCATCGGCTGTCTTCAGAAAATGGGTCAGTTTTATCCCATCCACAAAGGCGGCTGAGGCACGGCCATATGCCTGCCCGAGTCGCTGTTGCTCAAATTGAGCCATTTTTTCGGGTTCACCCCCTCACGTACAAGTGTTGAGCCTACTGGAATGGGGATATCTGAAATGTGAGGGAGCAGGGCCCGGAGGGTGTGTTTCTCTGAGAATGAGAGAGCTCCAGAAAGTATCCTTTAATTGGCTGAAGGAGGAGGGCCTCCACGAGTGTCGGGCCAGCTGACAGACCAGGTGAGGCTGCCTTACACATCAAACATTCGGACATTTGAAAATCGTCAAGAACGCCTGAGTCCACTCGCGTGGACTGCCCACTTTCCCCTGTCCCTGGTGATGATGAGGTGTCCCCTTTTCTAAACCATGCAGGGATGCTGGTCCAGCTTTCTTGAGAGAGAGTCTGACAACTCCAGGACTTCTAAGGAGCGGTGCTTTGCTTCCACCCAATGACACAGGCGGCAGGAGTCTTGCTTCTGGGTGGAACGCCACTCACATAGGTTCTTCAATTCCTTCTGGACGTGTTTGGAATAGGATTTGAATCAGAATAAAAATCCCAGGTACACATGACAGGTGCTGGTCAAGGAGGCCGTCACTCTTCAGTAACCTGTGTTGAGCACATTGACGTCCCCCCGCCCCCAAAAGGAAAAGAAATTATTTTACTTCTTTCAATGTGAGAGAGAAACAGACAGAGATAGGGAGGAGAAAGGGAGAGATAGAGGGAACTGGCACACCGGGTGCCTTATCACACATGAGCGCCCCCTTGTGCATTGGGCTCGCATGTGTCCCGTGGATTCGAACCGGATTCCTTTGGGTTCCGCCCAATGACAGAGGCAGCAGGACTCTTGCCTCTGGGTGGAACGCCACTCACATAGGTTCTTTAACTCCTTCTTGACCTGTTTAGAATAGGAGTTGAATTGCTTACCTTCTATCAGAATGAAATTCCTACGTACAAATGAGAGATGCGGGCCAAGGGGGTCCTCACTCTTCAGAAACCTTTGTTGAGTACATTTTCATCCACCTGCCCACAAGGAAAAAAAAAGTATTTTACTTATTTAAATGTGAGCGAGAACGAGAGAGGTAGGGTAGAGAAAGGGTCATATACTGGGAATGGGCACACCAGGTGCCCTAACCCACACAAGTGCCCCCTTGTGCATCAGGCTCGCATGCATACCAGGGATTCACACCATGGTCCTTTTGCTTCGCAGTAAAAGGCTCTAACCCCCAGGCCTAATCCTGGTTACCACAGCTCCCGTGCCTGGTCTTCTTTCCCTTTTTCCAGCTTGGTTTGAGTTCTAGTATCGGGTGACCTGGAATTCAGGATGTAGCCACAGGTTCGAAGCAATGTCATCCTCATCCTCTTATCTCTGCTGCCAGTGAAGGTGCCTGCCATGACTTCAGGCTCCCTGTGTTTATGATTCTCAACTGCTCTGATCATTGAGAATCAGAGATCAGATGACAACGCTGCAAGATGAGTCAAAGGTCACCAACAGGCCTAAATGTTTGTCCTTAAACAGGGATACCCTAGAATGAAATATGTATATGACTTCCTTTTAACCCATGGTGCATGCGTCTAGAGTGCGTTTGCAGTGGCTGGAGGCTCTGGTGCACCCATTCGCTAATTCTCTGTCTGTCTCTCTTCTCTATATCTTTCTCTGCTTGCACATAAATAAATAAAAATTAGGCATGAGCCGGGCATGGTGGCGCACGCCTTTAATCCTAGCACTTGGGAAGCAGAGGTAGGAGGATCGCCATGAGTTTGAGGCCACCCTGAAACTACATAGTGAATTCCAGGTCAGCCTCAGCTAGAGTGAGCCCCTACCTCAAAACAAACAAACAAACAAACAAACAAAAAGCACCAAAATTAGGCAGGTGTGGTGGTGCATGCCTTTAATCATAGCACTTGGGAGGCAGAGGTAGAAGGATCACTGTGAGTTTGAGGCCACCCTGAAACTACATAGTGAATTCTAGGTCAGCCTGGGCTGGAGCAAGGGCCTACCTCGAAAAACAAGTAAATAAATATTTTTAAAAATTAAAAAAACAGTTTTAGGGCTGGAGAGATTGCTCAGTGGTTAAGGTCCTTGCCTGTAAAGTGTAATGACCCAGCTGTAATCCCCAGTATCCACATAATGCCAGATGCAGAATGTTGTACATTCATATGGAGTTCTCATGTTGCAAATAAAATATTAAAATTTTTTTTGGATTTTATTTATTTATTTATTTCAGCTTTTCTTTTCTTAATTTTTTTATTAACATTTTTCCATGATTATAAAAAAATATCCCATGGTGCTACCCTACCTCCCCCCACTTTTTCCTTTGAAATTCCATTCTCCATCATATCCCCTCCCCATCTCAATCAGTCTCTCTTTCATTTTGATATTATGATCTTTTCCTTCTCTTATGTCTTGTGTAGGTAGTGTCAGGCACTATGAGGTCATGGATATCCAGGTCATTTTATGTCTGGAGGGAGGACATTGTAAGGAGTCCTACCCTTCCTTTGGCTCTTACATTCTTTCCACCACCTCTTCCGCATTACACGCTGAGCCTTGGAAGGTGTGATCAAGATGTTACTCAGTTCTCCAGTCATTTCTTTCCAGCACTATGATACCTTCTGAGTCATCCCAAGGTCACTGCCATCTGAAAAGATAAGATTCTCTACCCAAAGTGAGAGTAGCATTAATATAAGGGTATAAATATTAAGACAAGTGCTTACTGGGCAGTTTGATAAGCATAGTATATACATTTTTCCAGACATCAGCAGATGTTACACCCCTAGGGCTCATGACTACCCGTTTTAAGGTTTCAGTATCAGGGATGCATTCCCCCTCCCCCTTGGAGCGGGCCTCCTGTCCAATTGGAGGGAAGTTGGTTTCCACCATGACAGATGTGCCACTATTGCACCCGTTGGCTCATTTGGCCTGGTTGGCCAATTATAAGGCTTGCAGTGTCCACTGTTGAGTATCTTCACTGGTGGTATCTCTTTCTCCCATTGAACTACATGTAGAATGGCTTCTTCCAGCTTTCTGTCAGCTGGTCTACATGGAGGAGGTTATCAGCTCAGTTCCAGTAGAATTTCTCAGTGGCCTTGCCACCCAAGTATGTGGAGTCTTCAGCAATAGGGTCTTACCATCTATTCCTGGTGGGAAACCAAGGGCCTCAGCAATGGCATCAGGGACCTCCCTGGCCAACAACTCACTGGAGGTATCCCATCCCTGGCACTGAAAATTTTCTAACAATGATATATGGCTCCTGAGTGTTCCATTGTCCAAAACCAGAGGATTCCATATGATTTATTTGCATCCTCTTACATTTTGATTAGCCCTCCCTCCACCTTTCCTTTACTCAATCTCTTCCCCTGACCTCACTTTGGGCCTTTTCAACCCCATTAATCTATTCTTCTATTTACTTATATACAATATCAACCTATTAAGTACCCTCCTCCCTTCCTTTCTCTTCCCTTTATATCTCATTTTTAACTTACTGGCCTCTGCTACTGAGTTTTTTCCTTCTCACACAGAAGTCCAATCATCTGTATCTCTCTCTTTTCTTAAAACATTTTATTTATTTATTTGAGAGAGAGAAAGAGAAAGAGGTGGGTTGGCAATGGGCACACCAGGGACTCTAGCCATTGCAAACAAATTCTAGATGCTTGTGCCACCTTGTGCTTCTGGATTTACAAGAGTCCTGGGGAATTGAACGTGGGTCCTTTAGCTTTGCAGACAAGTGCCTTAACTGCTAAGCCATCCCTCTAGCCCTGTACTTTTTTTAAAAAAAGAATTTTATTTATGTATTAGAGAGAGATAGAGAGAGAGAGGAGACAGAATGGGTGCACCAGGGCCTCTAGCCACTGCAAGAGAACTCCGGATGCATGCACCATGCCTGGCTCAGCACTGCATTTTTCCTATGAAACACTTGACCTCAGTTGAAAACGTTTCTTGCTTGTTGATGTCTTCCTTTTATCTGCAGCAATGACAGTTGTCCTCTGGACATAACAGGCCAGGCTGTGAGCGCTCAGTGGATGATTAGTCCATGTATTTTATTATTATTTTGTTATAGGATCTCATGTAGCCCAGGCTGGCCTTGAATTCACTATATAGTTGAGGATGACCTTGAACTTCTGATACTTCTAATACTTCTGCCTCCCAAGGCCTTGGTTACAGACTTGTGCCACTATGTGTGGCTTATGTGGTGCTGGGAATTGAACCCAGCACCTCGTGCATACTGGGGAAGTACTCTACCAAATGAGCCACAAGTACCCCCCTTTGTAAATGATGCTGACTCTGTAATCTGAGCTCAGTGGACCCCAAAGGGTCTCTTTCTTTTCATTTTCAGTCTACCTGAAAATAAAAAATAAAAAAAGTCAGACTCCCTGCATCACGAGCTTGATCTTCTTCCCTTGGTCCACTTACCCTTCCCTAACACTTTTTACAGCATTGTCGCTGAAATGACACTTTGTCTCCAAAGAATGTAATGTTTTTTTGTTTTTGTTTTTGTTTTTGTTTTTGTTTTTCGAGGTAGGGTCTCACTCGAGCCCAGGCTGACCTGGAATTCCTATGTAGTCTCAGGGTGGCCTCGAACTCATGGCAATCCTCTTACCTCTGCCTCCCGAGTGCGGGATTAAAGGCGTGCGCCACCACGACCGGCTTTGGAATGATTTTTTTGGTGAAGTTAAGGAATTGTTGTTCCTTGTCCATTATTGCTTCTTCAGCCATGTTCCTACACATTCCAATTTGGGTTATTCACTCTCATTTAAGGCCACCTTTCACAATGATAACTTTTTTTTAATTAATTTTTTTTTACAGACTCCAGACACATGTGCAAGCTTGTATATCTGGCTTATGTGGGTCCTGGGGCTTTGCAGGCTACCACGTTGACTGGTAAGCCATCTCTCCAGCCCCACATTGATAGCTTTTAGGGATGGCTTAAACTGAAATGTCACTAGCTTCCTTCCCCCTTATGCCTTCAGAAAACACTACTGCTACCTGGGTGTGGGAGCTGCAGCTGCTCTTTGACCTTGGGAGCTAAGGGTGGTCTCTAATCTCTTAACACAAAGGCCTTATCGATAAGGCGCCTGATACAAAGGCATTGTTTAGTATACAGCCTAGGTGGAGTGGGCGTCAGACACAGAAGCATTAACATACGACCCTGTTGAAGCTGAATTTAGGCACACAGGCATTGTCGAGAAAGTTTTATCTTTTGTATACAAGCTTGTGTCTGCCTGAATAAACCTTAGCCTTGACCAGAACTTGTCTTGGCTCCATTCCTTGTGTTCTTGTCTCAGATTCATTCCCACTCCCTCCTTCGAGGCTTGTTTCGACTTTCGTGCCACAGGCCGGCACACCTGGGCATTGTGGTACATGACTTTAATCCTAGCAATTCAGAGAATGAGGCAGGAAGATCACCAATTGAAGGCTAGCCTGAGCTATGTAGCAAGAGCCTGCTGAAGGGGAGGAAAAGAAAAAAGGAAAAAAATGCTATAGCTTGAACCCACCTTCAATTGAGTGTCTATTTGTCTTCTAGTTTGATAATATATATATATTTTTGCCACATATCAGTTTTTCTTTTCTTTTCTTGTTTCTTTCTGGTTTTTTGAGGTAGCTCAGGCTGACCTGGAATTCTCTATGTAGTCTTAGGGTGGCCTTGAACTCACGGTGATCCTCCTACTTCTGCCTCCCAAGTGCTGGGATTAAAGATGTGCACCACCATGCCCGGCTCTTTCTTTTTATTAAAAAAAGTATTTTATTTGTTTACTTGCAGGAAGAGAAAGAGAATGAGAGAGGGAGAGAATGGGTGCATTGGGGCCTCTTGCCATTGCAAACAAACTCCAATACATGTGCCACTTTGTGCATTTGGCTTTATGTGGGTACTGGGGTATCAAACCCAGACCTTCAAGGTTTGCAAGCCTGAGGCCTGAAGAGCCTTTAACCACTGATCCATCTCTCCAGTCCTGTTACTATTTCTTTGTCTTATTCCTGACAGAATAGGGAGCTACAGGAGAAAGCCTGCACCTCCAGGAAGAGGCCTCTGATGGAGAATTACAGGGCCACATATTCTTTCTTGGAATGTGGCTGAGGGAAGATCCTATGTTATATTAGCAGTTAGGGTGTCACATCAGGGGATGAAAACTGTTAAGATTTATTTTGATTTTTTTTTTTTTCTGTTCTTCATCTAATGATAATTTTTTTTTTTTTTTGAGGTAGGGTCTTACTGTAGCCCAGGCTGACCTGGAATTCACTATGTAGTCTCAGGGTGGCCTTGAACTCAATGGAGGTCCTCCTACCTCTGTCGTCCCCCCCCCCCCCCAGTGCTGGGATTAAAGGCATGCACCACCACACCCAGGCAGACTTTTTTATGTTTGACTGAAATGTAATACGACTGACTTTAAGGGCAATGTGGTGGCCAACTACTGTTTATTCCCATTGAAATGGATAAGTCTTAAAGTGTCAGGGACTTCAAAAACCCAAAAGATGTAGGATAGAGCTAAGGAATTTTTCAAATTTAAAGCTCAAGAGGAAATTTCATTCCCCAACCTAGAGCTACTTAGGCAGAGAATAGAACTCAGGCTGGGACTCTGTCTTAGATAGGCGGATGTTAGGTTTAGAGGTTACTGAAGGAGGGGCCCCACCTCTTGTTTCCCTGGCAACATCAGAAGGGAAACATTTCAACTGCTCTTACACAGGAAGCAGCCATTCTTTCTGACCAGAGAAACAAAGTCCTTTGGACATGGGTGGAGCCTGTCAATCACTCCCCTGGTCAAGAGACCACCCCTCACCTACAGACAGATGGAAGGAATAAAATCCCCAAGAGGAGACAATGTAGTTACCCCCAAAAGCCCCTCCTTCAGTGCCATGCACACAGACTCACTGCCCAGCCTGCTGGCCTCTGAGTTCTGGCTCAGAAGGCATGACTCCCCTC
Source organism: Dipus sagitta (assembly GCA_036346955.1). NCBI lineage: Eukaryota > Metazoa > Chordata > Mammalia > Rodentia > Dipodidae > Dipus > Dipus sagitta. The sequence goes on along the minus strand of CM070774.1, from coordinate 179,552,521 downwards.
CTCTTCTCTTCATTCCCTCCCTTCCTTTCTTTTTTGGTGTTTCCACGGAGGGTCTCACTCTAGCCCAAGCCGACCTGGAATTCACTATGGAGTCTCAGGGTGGCCTCGAACTCACGGCAATCCTCCTACCTCTGCCTCCCGAGTGCTGGGATTAAAGGCGTGCGTCACCACGCCTGGCTCCTTCTTTCTTCTTTTCTTTCTTCTTTCTTTCTTTTTTCTTCTTTGGCTGCAGACTGAAAACTCCAACTATGTTTGTCCTGACATTTTGGGGATTTTCCACTTTTAAATATTTTTATTTATTTGACAGAGAAAGAGGGGGAGAGAGAATTGGCGTGCCAAGGCCTCCAGCCACTGCAAATGAACTTTAGTTGTGTGCCTTGTGCATATAGCTAACGTGGGTCCTGGGGAATCAAACCTGGGTCCTTTGGCGTTGCAGGCAAATGCCTTAACTGCTAAGCCATCCCTCCAGCCTGCTTTTCCACTTTTATATTCCCAACCTAAAGCCCCTGTTCTGGCAGCTCTCTCTCTCTTTCTGGAACCCCTCCCACTCTTTTGGGAGTCTTTTTCTAGATTTCCCTTAATGAAATCTACCTTTTCCCCCTGCTCTCCTTGTCCACATACCTTAATTTTTCTTTGGTGTGTGACACGAACTTGAAAGTCACTAACTCAAAATGGCTGGGGTGAATGTTGTCTGACACCTTAGTCACTCAAGTCAAGCCTACTTGGGCCAAGAAAGGCCCCATTGCTCTCAAAAATCTGTAATAGGGGCTGGGGAAGTGGCTTAGCAGTTAAGGCATCTGCATTTGCCTGTGAAGCCTAAGGATCCCAGTTCGATTCCCCAGGACCCACGTAAGCCAGATGCACAAGGGGCGCAGGCATTTGGAATTTGTTTGCAGTGGCTGGAGGCCCTGGCACACCCATTCTCTCTTTCTCTCTCCCCCTGCCTCAAATAAAGAAATAATCTTTTTTTTTTTTTTTTTTTTTTTTGGTTTTTCAAGGCAAGGTCTCACTCTAACTAGGGCTGACCTGGAATTTACTATGTAGTCTCAAGGTGGCCTCAAACTCACAGCGATCCTCCTACCTCTGCCTCCCGAGTGCTGGAATTAAAGGCGTGCACCACCACGCCCGGCAGAAATAAGATATTTTTAAAAATCTGTAATAGGCCGGGCGTGGTGGTGCACGCCTTTAATCCCAGCACTGGGAGGCAGAGGTAGGAGGATCGCTGTGAGTTCGAGGCCACCCTGAGACTACAATAATTTTTTAAAAATATTTTATTTCTGCCGGGTGTGGTGGCACATGCCTTTAATCCCAACATTGGGAGGCAGAGGTAGGAGGATCGCCGTGAGTTCAAGGCCACCCTGAGACTCCATAGTGAATTCCAGGTCAGCCTGGGCTATAGTGAGACCCTACCACCAAAAACAAACAAACAAACAAACAAAAAAATCTGTAATAGGACTGGAGAGATGGCTTAGCAGTTAAGGCTCTTGCCTGTGAAGCCTAAGGATCCAGGTTTGATTCCCCAGTAACCATGTAAGCCAGATGCACAAGGGGGTGCATGCTTTTGGAGCTCATATGCAGTGGTTGGAGGCCCTGGTATACCCATTCTCTATCTGCCTCTCTCTCTCTAAAATAAATAAACAAATAACTAAACATAATTTATTGAAAATCTGCAACAAATTCTATGGTACTCTCCTGGTGCTCATTGTATTCAATAAGAATAGTGGATTATGAACTGGGGAGATGGCTCAGCAGTTAAGGCAGTTGCCCTTTGAGCCTAACGACCCAAGTTTGATTCCCCAGTACCCACGTAAAGCCAGATGCACAAAGTGGATCATGCATCTGGAGTTTGTTTGCTGTAGCAGGAGGCGCCCATTCTCTCTTTCTCTCTCACTCTGCCTGACATGTTGGCGCACACTTTTAATCCCAGCACTCAGGAGGCTGAAGTAGGAGGATCACTGTGAGCTTGCGGCCAGCCTGAATAGTGAATTTTATTCCAGGTCACCCTGGACTAGAGTGGGACCCTACCTCAAAAACCAACCAATCAACCCATCTAGCTGTGTAAATAAGCCTCATCCAAGCAGTGGAAGCAAAGAAAACACAGTAAGACAACCACAGCCAGCCAGGCTTAGACTTACCTCAAGCAAGTAAGTATTCCATGTCTTCACCCAGGGCCTTTTCTTTCTTTCTTTTTTTAATATATTATTTATTTATTTATGAGAAAGAGAGAGAGAGAGAGAGGGAGGGAGGGAGAGAATGGGCGCACCAGGGCCTCCAGACACTGCAAACGAACTCCAGACACGTGCACCATCTTGTGCATCTGGTGGGTCCTGGGGAATCGAACTTGGGTTCTTAGGCTTTGCAGGCAAATGCCTTAACCACTGAGCCATCTCTCCAGCCCCCAGGGCTTTTTCTTTTTCTTTCTTTCTTTCTTTTTTTTTGGGGGGGGGTTTCAAGGTAGGGTCTCACTCTAGCCCAGGCTGACCTGGAATTCACTCTGTATTCTCAGGGTGGCCTCGAACTCACGGCTATCCTCCTACCCCTGCCACCCGAGTGCTGGGATTAAAGGCATACGCCACCACGCCTGGCTCCCAGGGCTTTTTCTTGGTTTCACCAGGAGACAAGACTTACAGTGAGTCATTTTGAGACCTGGGTGACACTCATTGGGCTTCTTTCTGGGACTTTTGTTTGTTTGTTTTTTGAGGAAGGGTCTTACTCTGGTCCAGGCTGACCTGGAATTAACTATGTAGTCTCAGGGTGGCCTCAAACTCATGCCAATCCTCCTACCTCTGCCTCCCAAGTGCTGGGATTAAAGGTGTGCACCACCATATCCAGCGGACTTTTTTTTTTTTTAAAGCATATCTTATTATTTATTTAAGAGAGAAAGAGAGAGGGAGAGAGAGAGAGAGAGAATGGGTGCAAAGGGCCTCTAGCCACTGCAAAAGAACTCCAGATACATACACCACCTTGTGTATGTGGCTTGTGTGGGTACTGGGGAATTAAACCTGGTTCCTCAGGTTCACAGGCAAGCACTTTATCCACTAAACCATCTCTCCAGCCCCTGGGACCTATTTTGCCAAGTGAGGTCTGAGGTTCTTTTCCCGCAGGCAGAGCCTCAGGCTAGCTCTCTAGCAGGGCACTGGGTAATGAAGCAGGAGGGTGGGTGACAGTGCACATAACATTCACAGGAGAAAGTTAAAGCTGTCTTTCATTCAAGATAAGCAGTTAAGGTGCTTGCCTGTGAAGCCTAAGGACCCAGGTTTGAGTCTCCTGGTCCCACGTAAGCCAGATGCACATGGTGGCATATGTGTCTGGAGTTTGTTTGCAGTGGCAGGAGGCCCTGGCGTGCCCATTCTCTCTCTCTCTCTCTTTCTCATTCTCTGTCTCTAATAAATAAATTAAAAAATCATTAAGATACCTAGGGAATAGGTGGTGGTGACATTGTGCACAGCCAGGCTCTCCAGCGGGGCCCTGACTTTGAGAGCGTGTTTGGCCCTCAGTGAAGTGTGTGAAGGGTCAGAGGCAGTGAAATGCAGCGAGAGAGTGACAGGCTGTGGATTTGCAGAGGTGACAATCCGAGCAGTGATTCTGAAGGTGAACAGGCATCCCAACCCCCCTCAGGGCCTCTGGACAGAGGTTTTCATGCAAAGTCCCCAGAGGAGAGAGCCCAGCTCCTGCCCTTCCTCCCCCAGGATGCCTTAGGAGGAGGAGCAGGGATAACCTCTGGGCTGCTGCCGTTCCTCTATCCTACCCATTGTCCCCTTGTAACGTCAGGGAGATATGCTAAGGAATCTAAGGGTCCCAGCCACCCAGCCAAGGCCACGCAGTGATTAGGAGGACGTATGCAAAGTACCTTTGAGTCACTGGCTATCACCCAGCAAATAATATCTTGTTTACTGACACCACAGTACACTCTAGCGGGAGTTGGGTGCTTGGACTTAGAAGGGTGGCAGCTGCAACTGTTTTCGCCCCCCCACCCACCCCCAGGAGCTGGCTCAGGGACTGAAGTGGAAAGTCCCTTCCCCAGATAGACTCTGGTTTTTTCTTGCTGCTAAAATAAAACCTGGCTAATCCCCCAGGCATCCAGTGTGAGCAGGTGGGGCTGTCTCCCAGCATTTGCCAGAGGTGCGAATAGCTCGGTTTTTGGCCAGGGCATCTCAATGCCGCTCCAGTTGAGAGGTTTTTCTTACTTCTTTATTTTATTTATTATTATTTTTTTAGAAGGGGAGGGAGAGAGAGAATTGGCGTGCCAGGGCCTCAGCCACTGCAATTGAACGCCAGATGCTTGTGCCACCTAGTGGACATCTCAACCTTGCACTTGCCTCACCTTTGTGTGTCTGGCTTACGTGGGATCTGGAGAGTCAAACATGGGCCCTTAGGCTTTGCAGGCAAGCGCCTTAACCGCTAAGCCATCTCTCCAACCCGGATCTTGTTTTCCTAGCCTTGCTTTTAAAGAGCAAAGTCCAAGAACATGGCCAAAAGTTAGTACACACATTGACCTACATCCAAGCCACTTCCTTGGTGCTCCCAAAGTCTCTGGTGACTCCCTCTGGTAACTGCACTCACACTAATGCTCCTGGTGCAGCACACTCACTTCTTCCTGTTTGCTAGTTACATATGGGTGTTGTACAAAGAACTAGCAATGTGTACACCTAGAATTACCATTTATGAGCTGGGCGTGGTGGTGCACACCTTTAATCCCAGCACTCAGGAGGCAGAGGTAGGCGGATCACTGTGAGTTTGAGGTCACCCTGAGAATACAGAGTGAGTTCCAGGTCAGCCTGAGCTAGAGTGAGATCCTACCTTGAAAAGAATTACTGGGCTGGAGGGATGGCTTAGCAGTTAAGGTGTTTGCCTGCAAAACAATAGGACCTGGGTTAGATTCTCCAGGACCCATATTAGCCAGATACACAAGGGGGCACACATGTCTGGAGTTCATTTGCAGTGGCTGCAGGCCCTGGTGCACCCATTCTCTCTCTCTCCTTCTTTCTCTGTCAAATAAATAAATAAATAAAATATTTTTTAAAAACGTCCTCTCACCTCCACACAAGTGTGGCAACACACACACACACACACACACACAATAAATTTTAAAAAAACTTAAAAAAAAAGAATTACTATTTATGAAAGCAGACTTTGTCTGGGGTTTTCATCCTGTTGCATTAAACAAAACTGACTATGACATGTGATTTTTAGCATAAGCCAGACACAAACAGAACCCAGCAACACGACCCCTCCCATCAACCCCACACTCCCATCTACTGGGGTGGGGGTTGGTGGCCTTCCTATTTGCCATTTCCATTTACTTTATTATTGTTTTCAAAACAACCTTACAAACAGATAATGTATCTTCTTTTATTTTTTTTTTTTTTATAATGTATCTTTAAATTTATTTGTGCTAGGCCACAGGGCTACTTGGATGGGCTTCCCTATTGGATCCATCTTGGATCAGAAACCCAGAGTGCCTGAAGGATTCATGTCAAGTCAGCCCTAGTTGAATCTGTTTGAAAATGTTTTTCCATGTTCAATGAACACCATCATTCAATCAATGGCCTTTCTTTGGCCTAAGGAAGTCAATAGTTTTTTGGTTTTTTTTTTAAGGAATAAAGAACAAGACCAATTACAAACTAAGAACTTAGGGCAGAAAGTCCGGGACCCTGATCTCCATTAGTCATAGATGAGGGGCTCAGTTGCAGGGGGTCCCGGGACGGTGCTGCTGGTTAGAACACTCATTCCCCCTCAGGGGCGATGTGGGCCCAGAGCTGAGCTGTGAGCTCAAGGCCCAGCCACATTCTTCCTTTGCTGGATTCCTACAGGAGCCCACATCCAATGGTGAGTCTTCTAGCACAGTCAGTCGCTTCTCTCGTTTCTCCTGTTGCTATTTTTTCCCCCATTTCCCTTTCCATCTTGGAGCTGAACTCTATGGAGCAACAGAGCCTTTCCAAAAGGTCGTATCAGAGTGACAAGGGGGTCATCTCCCCGTGTTGAGGTGAAGACACTAATAAATGAGCACCCGGGCCTTGGGCCCAGTGATGGTTAGCTGTTCAGAGGAGGGTGACAAAGGCCAACCCCTGAGTCTTTCCAAAGGTGCCAGGGACCCTGGAGACCACGTGGTGTTCTTTTTGACCAAGCCGGTGACACTGGGACCTCTGTGTCAGTAGAGTGGGGCTTTGGGCCACTTCTGCCCCACATTCGGGGGAGTCTTGACTGTGAAAGATGACATGGAGCTTTGGATCTCCAGCGCAGCGGGTGTGTCCCTGGTGTGAAGACCCCCGACTCTAGGTGGGAACTGCAAGTAGCTGGTTTCTGGGACACATCTCAGGTGAGGATGGGAGGGGCCCTGGTGTAACCTGACCCGATATAGCCTCTGTCCAGATCTAATTGAAAGTTGCAAACAGAGGCTGGGTGCTCTCAGCTCCTCAAGGTTTGCCTGTGTCCACATCCAGACTTCCCCTCTGCCCTTCTTCTTGAGGTTCAGAGCACCCCCCACACACACAGCTCCAGTTTTTGCTGTGTGATTGCAGAGCTGACTCCGCCGAGGCAAGCGGCAGTGTCTGGCAGTGGATATGTTGTTGTAGTTAGCACATTTCTCACGAAGCAGCACCAAGATGGCTCTGTCCTTCTCTCCTGCTCATGCTGGAGGCTTAGAAGACAGGGATCTGGTCTCTACGAACCACATCCAGGTCATCGTCCAGGGTTAACAAAACCTGAAGTGAGAGGGACAGAGCTGTGAGTCCCAGCCACACCAAGTCCCTACCTTTACTAGGCGATGCCCAAAGACAGAAATGACACGGTCCCTTTCTCGTTTTCAAATCCTCTACAGCTCTCGACAGTGCTCCTAACTGCCACTTACTACGACTCTGCTGTAGCTCATTTACCTGTTACCTCCAGTACTCCCGGAGGGCTTGTGTGTCATTGTCCGTCTGGAGACCTAGCTGGGAGTGAGAGAGGCCAACGTTCCAGAGCAAGCCCTGAGCCACGAAATAAATGGATAGGTAAAATATATGGGCTGGAGAGATGGCTTAGCGGTTAAGCGCTCGCCTGTGAAGCCTAAGGACCCCAGTTCCAGGCTCGATTCCCCAGGACCCACGTTAGCCAGATGCACAAGGCAGCGCACGCGTCTGGAGTTCGTTTGCAGTGGCTGGAGGCCCTGGCACGCCCATTTTCTCTCTCTCTCTCTATCTCTCTTTCTTTCTCTCTCTCTCTCTGTCACTCTCAAATAAATAAAAATGAACAAAAAAATTTTAAAAATGTTATGTTACAGTCCCATGTTCTGAGGAGTAAAATTAAATTAGGGGAGGAGACAGGAGTATGGAGTGGAGGGGGAGGGTAAGATATCTTGATAGAGTGGCCCGAGAAATCATCATTTAGAAGGTGACACTTAGGCAAAGACCTAATGGAAACCGTCTGTGTTTTGGGAGGCTGAGGTAGGAGGATCGCCATGAGTTCGAGGCTACCCTGAGACTACATAGTGAATTTCAAGTCAGCCTGAGCTAGAGTGAGATTCTGCCTTGAAAAAAAAAAAAACAAAAAAAAAAGGAAAATAAAAGAAAGTCTGTGTTACATAGAGCATTTATATATAGGAAATGGACTATTCCCCTTCATTTCTACTCTCTCTACCTTTCATGGAACCCCTAAGCCAGCTAAGGGTTATGTTGTATACCCCTCTCATATAGAGGAATCTTTTTGTTTTTTAAATTTATTTGAGAACAACAGAGAGAGAAAGAGAGAGAGAGAGAGAGAGGAGAGTGGATACATCAGGGCCTCCAACCACTGCAGATGAACTGAACTCCAGACGCATGCACCACCTTATGCATCTGGCTTATGTGGGTCCTGGGGAATCGAGCCTCGAACTGGGATCCTCAGGCTTCACAGGCAAGCGCTTAACCACTAAGCCATCTCTCCAGCCCCATAAAGGAGAATCTTTTTGTTTGTTTTTTTGTTTTTCAAGGTAGGGTTTCACACTAGCCCAGGCTGACCTGGAATTCACTATGGAGTCTCAGGGTGGCCTTGAACTCAGCGATCCTCCTACCTCTGCCTCCCAAGTGCTGGGCTTAAAGGCATGCGCCATCACCCCCGGCATAAAGGGAAGTCTTCAAAAAGCAAAGCCCCTGGATACTTCTCCACAGCCTCACTCTTAGTGAGTACCAGTCACCCCACCGAGGAAGGCCCTCAGTGGAATGGGGGGCGGGGCGGAGGGAAATGGGACCAAGACATGATTTGTCCATACAATGAAGTTTGTAATTTTTTTTAAAAAAGAAAGAAGGGCTGGAGTGACTGCTTAACAGTTCAAGCGCTTGCCTCCAAAAGCCAAAGGACCCAGGTTCAGTTCCTCAGGACCCATGTAAGCCAGATGCACAAGGTGGCGCATGCGTCTGGAGTTCGTTTGCAGTGGCTGGAGGCCCTGGAACTCCCATTTTATCTCTGTCTGCCTCTCTCTCTCAAGTAAATAAATGAAAATAAAATTTAAAATTCTCTTTAAAAAAATAAGAAAAGTTCAATATCAAAACAGATTGATTGAAATTTCCCATCCTACCCAGTAGAGGGCAGTCTTGCCTCACTCTTGAGCCTGTATGGTCAGCCTGAAAGGGATTGAAGTGCATTGTAAAGTGGGGATCCAAGAGGCTAGTGGGGTGGTCACTCAAATCTCTGCACAGGCCCTGCAGACTTAGTTAGGAAACAGCAAATGCAAGATTAGATGATACTTAGTTTTGTTTATCATTATTATTATTAGTCTTTCGAAGTAGGGTTTCACGCTAGCTCAGGCTGACCTGGAATTCACACTGTAGTATCAGGGTGGCCTTGAACTCACGGTGATCCTCCTACCTCTGCCTCCCAAGTGCTGGGATTAAAGGCGTTCGCCACCATGTTCGGCTCTGAAGGATACTTAAAACTGTTATGTTTTTCACATTTTTTGGTGTGTGTGTGTGTGTGCATGTGCACACATGTGTTTATGGTACCTGTGTGTTTGTGTGAAGAAGCCAGAGGACAAACTCAGGTGTTGTTCCCCTGGTATGTTATCTGCCTCTTTTTAGGAAAAAAAAAAAAAAAGTCTGTCATTGTCCTGGAGCATACCAGTTAGGTTAGACTGGCTTACCAGCAAATCCCAGGGGTCCTCTTCCATTTACTTCGTCAGTGCTAGGATGAAAAATGGGCTCCCCATGCCAGCCTCTGTGTGTGTGTGTGTTAGTGTGTGTGGGGGGGGGCGAGGATCAGGATCACTTGTTGTTTACACCTGTGTGTCAATAGGCTAGCTGGCCAGTGAGCTTCCAGATGGTTCTCCCGTCTCTGACTCCCCTCTTGCACTGTGATGACAGATACTGATGCTCCAGTGTCCGGCTTCTTACATGGTGTCTGGGGAGCTGAGCTCAGATACTCGTGTATGCCTGGCAAGTGCTTAATCCACTGAGTTATAAAAATAAGTATAAAAATAATATGTTATCTGTCAATTGTCTCTGTTTCTTCTCTCTCTCTCTCTTTGTTTGTTTTTTCGAGGTAAGGTCTCACTCTAGCTCAGACTGACCTGGAATTCACTCTGCAGTCTCAGGGTGGCCTCGAACTCACAGCGATCCTCCTACCTCTGCCTCTGGAGTGCTGGAATTAAAGGCGTGCACCATCACTCCCAGGTCTTTTTTTCATTTCTTTTGCTACTCAGACTGTGTCCTCTCCCTCCAGCTCCCCCAAAGGAGAGCAGGAACCATCATCAATGGCAAGTGCCAGTTGCAGCTAAAGCGACACCCAGCGCCAGCTTCAGGCTCAAGAGAGAACGCTGCGCCCCTCCTCATGGTTTCCGTACTCCACACAGTCAGGGAGATTTCTCTAGTAACGAACTATAGAAATGACCCCTGCAAGCGTAGTCTTTATCTATCTAGTTTTGCTTTCAAATAAGTAAATCTCTCACAAAGAAATTGAAAAAAAATTTTAAAAATAAGATGGGCTGAGCCGGGTGTGGTAGTATACACCTTTAATCCCAGCACTCAGGAGGCAGAGGTAGGTGGATCGCTGTGAGTTCAAGGCCACCCTGAGACTACATAGTGAATTCCAGGTCAGCCTGGGCTAGAGAGCAAGACCCTACCTTGAAAAACCAAAAACAAACAAACAAACAAAAAAACCTAAATAAATAAGATGGTCTGGCCTGGAGAGATGGGTTAGCAGTAGTTAAGGCATTTGCCTATGAAGCCTAAGAACTCATGTTCAGATCTCCTGGTCCCATGTAGCTAGATGCATAGTGCTGCAAGCATGCAATGTTGCACATTTCACACAGGGGCACACACGTCTGGAGTTCGTTCACAGCAGGCTGAAGGTCCTAGTGCACCCATTCTCTCTCTGCCCCCTTCTCTCTCAAAACAAAAATAAAAATAAATAATATGGTATATAAATTGAATTAAATGAAGAAATAAGGGTAATTAGAGATGGATATATGAGAGAGCCAGGCGTGGTGGTGCATGCCTTTAATCCCAGCACTTGGGAGGCAGAGGTAGGAGGATCACCATGAGTTTGAGGCTACCCTGAGACTACATAGTGAATTCCATGTTAGCCTGGGCTAGAGCGAGATCCTACCTTGATAAAAAGAAAGAAAGAAAGAAAGAAAGAAAGAAAGAAAGAAAGAAAGGCTGGAGAAATGGCTTAGCAGTTAAAGCGCTTGCCTGTGAAGCCTAAGGATACAGGTTCAATTCCCCCAGTACCCATGTAAGCCAGATGCACATGGTGGCACATGTGTCTGGAGTTCATTTGTAGTGGCTAGAGGCCTGGCACACCCATTCTCTCTTTCTCTCTCTCTCTCTCTCAAATAAATAAATATTTTTTTTAAAAAAAGGATGGGAGGAAGAGAAGAACTGAGGATGCAGAGAGAGAAGAGAACGAGAAGATGCGGCAGACTCACCAAGAAGGAGAAGAACAAGGCTGTGGCCGACAGGAAGTGCCAGATGTCATGGTCATCAAAGAAGTCCAGCAGGACACACTCGCGGTTCTTCTCCCGGGACTCGGCTGGGCTTCCCTGGAGGAAGGTGAGGCAGGGTTCCCAAGGTTCAAATGTTCCAGGGTTGGCTACCCAGGAAGCCACGAAAGTTCTGCTAGAAACTCCAAAAGCAAGCTTCCAAGCAAACGCGGCTGCACACAGCGCTTGCACGCACAGCTTGCACACAGATGCTCACAGCAGCATCATTCACAGTAGTCACAGGGTGGAGACAACGCACATGCCCATGAGCTGATGAATGGACTGGGAACAGGTGTGGTGTGGCCACCCCGGGTGACAGGAAGACAAGAGGTACTAAGCAAAAGCGTGGGTGAGCCTCAGGAACGTTATGCTGCCCAGACACAGCCTGACTCAGGCCGCACGGTACACGGCTTCACTTATATGAAGTGTCCACACTGGCGAATAGTGATATCCCAGTGACTGCCAAGTGCTGTGCAGTCAGGGAGAGCCAGGAATGGGCGCTAATAGCTATGGGCTTTCTTCCTGTGATGGAAAGCTGCCTTCCTGTTTGTGCTTTGGACACACACACTGATTTCTGAGCCTGTGTATTTTTTTTCACATCTTATTTTGTTTGTTTATTTGAGAAAAAGATAAAGAGGGAGAGAGAGAGAGAAGGAGAGAGAGAATGGGTGCACCAGGGCCTCCAGCCACTGCAAATGAACTCAAGATGTGTGCTCCACTTTGTGCATCTGACTTACGTGGGTTCTGGGGAATCGAACCTGGGTCCTTAGGCTTTGCAGGCAAGCGCCTTAATTGCTAAGCCATCTCTCCAGCCCCTGAGCATTCTTATCTATAAGGTGGATTAGCAACCCCTCCTACTGTGTAGTTGTTGATGGACAGTGACTGATAAAGATGGGGATAACACAGTAATCAAGGTTTTGCACCTGTGACGTGGCTTTTGGGCACTGATCATTACACAGTGCATGAGGAGCGTCCAGTGTGCAGTGTCTGAAGGGCTTATATGCTTATGAACTATTGCCCTGGTAATGCTGACCACATGCCACTCATTGAATACTGGTGTATGGATACTAAGGATTCTTTCTTTGGGTGACAAATGTGAATTCAGACAACACACAAAAGATAAAAAAGTGCCGGGCATGGTGGCATATGCGTTTGATCCCAGTGCTTGGGAGGCCGAGGTCTGAGGATTGCTGTGAGTTTGAGGCCAGCCTGAGACTACATAGTGAATTCCAGGTCAGCCCATGTTACATACAGCAAGACCCTAACTTGAAAAACAAAACAAAACAAAACAAAAAGGGCTGGAGAGATGGCTTAGTGGTTAAGGCGCTTGCCGGAAAAGCCAAAAGACCCAGGTTTGATGCCCCAGTACAGATGTAAGCCAGATGTACAAGGTGTTGCATGTGTCTGGAGTTTTTTTTTTTTTTTTTTTTTTTTTTTTTTGCAATGGCTAGAGGCCCTGGAACATCCATTCTTTCTCTCTGACCCCTCTCTATTTCTGTCTAAAGTAAATAAATAAATACATAAATAAAATATTTTTTAAATGTTTAAAAAAATAAAATTCAAGAAACACAGGAAGCTGGGCATGATGGCACGTCTTTAGTCCCAGCACTCAGGAGGCAGAGGTCGGAGGATCGCCATGAGTTCAAGGCCACCCTGAGACTACATAGTGAATTCAGGTCAGTGAGACCCTACCTGGAAACACCAAAAAAAGGGGGGGGGGGCGGACATAGAAATGAGATGGCGTCGCAGTTAAGGCGCTTGCCTGTGAAACCTAAGGACTCAGGTTTGATTCTCCAGGTCCCACATAAGCCAGATGCACAAGGTGGCACATGTATCTGGAGTTCCTTTGCAGTGGCTGGACACCCTGGCTTGCCGGTTCTCTCTCCCTCTCTCTCTCTTTCTCCCTCTCTCTGTCTCTAATAAATACATTAAAAAAAAAAAAAAAAAAGCTTAGCTGTTAAGGCATTTGCCTGCAAAGCCAAAGGACCCAGATTCAACTCCCCAGGGCCCATGTAAGCCAGATGCACAAGGAGGCAATGCAGCTAGAGTTTGTAGTGGCTGGAGGACCTGAGTGCCCACGCCCATTCTCTATCTGCCTCTTTCTCTCTCTCAAAAGAAAAGTTATACACACACACACACACACACACACACACACACACACGAATACAGGAGAGGGAGGAAGAAAGAGCCAGAAGGCAAGGTGGAGAGAAGTGCTTGGGAAAGAGAATTGTCACCTTACCTCCCAGCTACTGAGGTTCTGAAAGAAAAAATAGAGGGCCGCAGCCCACAGCACCACAGTGGCCACGATGCAGAAGAGCGGCGCCGGGAGCACCTTCTCGGCGCTGCGAAGCTGGGAACACACACCACAGGCAATGAGTGAGGTTCGGCCACAGCGGAGGCCAGGCCCCAGCCACCGGCGCCCCCACCCCGCGCTCACCTTCATGATGATGTAGAAAGCCAGGTAGAGCAGCAGGTTGCAGATGAAGATGCCGAGCACGTAGGACGCAAAGTCCAGGGGCCGGTAGATCAACCCAAAGAGCGCGCTGGGAACAGGGGGAAGGGGGTGGGGAGGTTGCAGCGCAGAGAAGGAGGCTTTGACAATGGTCTCTCACTGTCCTGCCCCATTTGCGGGGAAGTTCATTTTAAAACGAAAACAAACAAACAAAAATACCTGGGGCTGGAGAGATGGCTTAGCGGTTAAGGCACTTTCCTGAGAACCCTAAGGATCCAGGTTCGATTCCCCAGGACCCACGTAAGCCAGCCGAGCCGCACAAAGTGGCACATGCATCTGGAGTCCGTGTGCAGCAGCTAGAGGCCCTGGTGCGCCCATTCTCTGTCTATCTGCCTGTTTCTCTGCCTGTCTCTCTCTCTCATAAATAAATAAATAAATAAATAAATAAATAAATAAATAAATAAAAAGTCAAAAACGGGCTGGAGAGATGGCTTAGCGGTTAAGGCGTTGGCCTGCAAAGCCAAAGGACCCAGGTTTGATTCCCCAGGACCCACGTTAGCCAGATGCACAAGGAGGCACACGTTGGCAGTGGCTGGAGGCCCTGGCATGATCATTCTCTCTCTCTCTACCTGCCCTATTTCTGTATCTCTCTCAAACAAATAAATAAATAAATAAAAACAAAATATTAAAAAAAAAACAGCACTGTAAGATACAGTCATACGTTGCTTCATGACTGATACATTTTGAAACATGTAATTAGGTGGTTTTGGCATTGTGTGAATATCAGAGTGCATCTACACACACTAAGGTAGACACTGCATCACTAGGCTATCTTGTCTTATGGGACCCTTATTGTATGTGGGGTCCGCTATTGACTGAAATGTCTTAGGATGGTGCAGGACTTAATATTACTTAACACGTGACATAATTAATGTTTAACTGATACTTTTTCTTTTTTTTTCCTTCAAGGTAGGGTCTTACTCTAGCCCAGGCTGACCTGGAATTCACTCTGTAGTCTCAGGGTGGCCTTGAACTCATGGCGATCCTCCAACCTCTGCCTCCCAAGTGCTGGGATTAAAGGCGTGGGGCCACCATATTTTTAGAACATTCCTATCTAGTGACTATGAGAAGATCCCATAGGTAAATGTACTATAAATAGTCATTTTTCCTCTTTAGTTGAAATGAAGGTTCTGTTCCTAAATCCTCCAGTTTTTCATGATTATACCCAACACTCTAATGAATAAGTGAATACCTTCAGGCATATTATGTTTATTTTTTCCACTTAAGATTACTATTATTATTATTATTTTGTTTTTTTCTAGGTAGGGTTTCACTCTAGTCCAGGCTGACCTGGAATTAACTGTACAGTCTCAGGGTGGTCTTGAACTCACAGCAATTTTCCTACCTCTGCCTCCCAAGTGCTAGGATTAATGGCATGGGCCACCATGCATGCCAGGCAAGATTATTTCCTTCAAACAGTATGCTACCAATAAAATTACCTCATTTGGCTTGGTTCACATGATTGAATTTGTGCTAGCTCTTCATTTTAAAATTAGTTTATTTTGGTTGAGGGTTAAGTTTAATTTTGTTTGAAATCTCTGTTATAACAAAGCATTTTATAACTTTTAATACTTCCTTATTTATTTATTTTTGGTTTTTTGAGGTAGGGTCTCACTTTAGCCCAGGCTGTCCTGGAATTCACTATGGAGTCTCAGGGTGGCCTTGAACTCACGGCAATCCTCCTACCTCTGCCTCCCGAGTGCTGGGATTAAAGGCGTATGCCACCATGCCCGGCTATTCATTTATTTTTGTTTATTTGAGGTAGGCTCTCACGCTGTGGTGGTTTGATTCAGGTGCCCCCATAAACTTAGGTATTCTGAATGCTAGGTTCCTAGCTGATGGATATTTGGGAATTAATGCCTCCTGGAGGGAGTGTATTGTTGGGGGCGGGCTTATGGGTGTTATAGCCAGTTTCCCCATGCCAGTGTTTAGCACACTCTCCTGTTCCTGTTGTCCACCTTATGTTGGCCAGGTAGTGATGTCCACCCTCTGCTCATGCCATCATTTTCTCATGCCATCGTGGAGCTTCCCCTCGAGCCTGTAAGCCAAAATAAATCTGTTTTTCCCAGAAGCTGCTCTTGGTTGGGTGATTTCTACCAGCAATGTGAACCAGACTGCAACACACTCTAACTCTGGATGACCTGGAACTCATTCTGTAGCCCCAGGCTGACCTCAGGCTCACAAGTGCTGGGATTAAAGGTGTGTGCGACCATGCCTGGATTAAAGTTACTTTTTTTTTTTTTTTTTTTTTTTTTACGAGGTAGGGTCTCACTTTAGTTCAGGCTGACCTGGAATTCACTATGTAGTCTCAGGGTGGCCTCGAACTCACGGTGATCCTCCTACCTCTGCCTCCCAAATGCTGGGATTAAAGGTGTGTGCCACCACGCCCAGCTTAAAGTTACTTATTTTTGAGTTAATGTTGCCAGTTAAACTTCTCACATGTTTCAAGCAAGAATGGGTTGCATAGGGTACTTTCAGCAAAAATATTGTACTTTTATTTATTTTTATTGTGTTTTAAAATATTTTATTTTTATTTATTTATGAGAGAGAGAGAAAGAGAGAGAAAGAATGGGCATGTGCCAGGGCTTCCAGCTATTGTAGACAGATGAACCCCAGATGCATGCACCACCTTGTGCATCTGGCTTACATGGGTCCTGGGGAATCGAACCAATGTCCTTTAGGCTTTGTAGGCAAGTGCCTTAACCCTTAAGCCATCTCTCCAGCCCCTATGGTACTTTTATAATCGGAGTTCATTTGAGAAAATAAGACCAAGGGGGTGAAGAGAGACAAACCAAAGAAGGACATAGGAGGGCTAGGGTCTGTCTCTTACACACACACACACACACACACACACACACACACACACACACAGAGTAAGAAAGAAATTCAACAGAAGAGAATACCTATTGGATAGTCTTTATGTAAAGTTCTACAAAACAATGTAAAACTATATTGCATTTTTACACCTATGGGCACAATATCTATTATCTATCTGTCTGTCTGTCTATGTATCATCTATCCATTCATCCATCTGTCTGACCTGTCCACATAGACATCTGTCTTGCTGAGCAGATAAACACGAGCAATGTTCACCATCAGTGCTTTCTTTGCAGGAGGGAAAGTGCTTCTTCAGCAAGTCTCTAGGATAAACACATTTGCACCATTTATTTATCTATCTATTTATTTATTTATGAGAAAGAGGCAGGGAGAGAGAGAGAGAGGAGGAGGAGAATGGGTATGCCAGAGCCTCCAGCCACTGCAAATGAACTCCAGACACATGCACCACTTTGTACATCTGGCTTATGTGGGTCCTGGGGAATTGAACCTGGGTTCTATGGCTTTGCAGGCAAGTGCCTTAACCACTAAGCCATCCGTCCAACCAAACACCCTCTCTTTAATTTCAGATAAAAAAAAAAGTAAAGGGAAAACTAAATCACATGTTACATTTTATTTAAAAAAGCTAAAAAAGATATCTGGGCTGGAGAGATGGCTTAGCTGTTAAGGTGCTTGTCTGCAAAGTCAAAGGACCCAGGTTTGATTCCCCAGGACCCATGTAAGCCAGATGCACAAGGTGGCGCATGCATCTGGAGTTCCTTTGCAGTGGCTGAAGGCTTTTGCTCTCCTCTCTCTCTCTCTCTCTCTCTCTCTCTCTCTTTCTCTGCCTCTTTCTGTCCTCAAATAAAAATAAATATTAAAAAAAAGAAAGGTTAAAAAAACATTTCCCTAAAACTACTTACAAGGACCAGTTAACCAGGTTCCCCACAATGAGCAACACCATTCTATCCTGGAAAAGAGGAAAGGAAGTGTCAGAGAGAGGGGCGCACATGCTACTTTCTTTCCCTTCTGTTTTCTCTTTTTGGTTTTGAGAGGTAGGGTCTCTCTCTAACCCAGGGGAATTCACTGTGGAGTCTCAGGCGCCACCAGTCCCAGCCTGCTTTGTTAAAGCTCACTGGAGCAAAGCATCAACTTTGACAGAAGAGTTGGCTTGTTGCAGAAACTGCTTTGTGGGTCACACTAATCCTCTGCAAGGTCTAAACAGCAGCAAGGCGTCTGACTGCAAACAGAAGCGACCTCATCTTTGTGAAAGAACATGTGGTCTGCCAAAGCAGGATTTGGCCAATCCCACAGGGTTTAGAGGAGTTGAGCAGTCAGGCTCACCTCTCCCCAGGAGGCTCGGGGGTGCTGATTTCTCAGTGGCCAGGATTCTTCACAAGTGTGATTGAGTATGGTTTCTCTGGTTTGTGTTCCTCAGTAACCCCACCATGAGAGGTGTTTTTGTTTGTTTGTTTGTTTGTTTGTTTGTTTGTTTGTTTTATAGACACCCTTTAAATTTTTTTCTTTATTTATGTGAGAGAAAGAGAGAGAGAATGAAAATGGGCGCACCAGGGCCTCCAGCCACTGCAAACGAACTCCAGATGCATGCAGCACCTTATGCATCTGGCTAACATGGGTCCTGGGGATTGAACCTGGGTCTTTTGGTTTTGTAGGCAAGTGCCTTAACTGCTAAGCCATCTCTCTAGTCCTTAACTACTATTTTAAAGCAGCAGTTCTCTGCCTTTCCAGGTGACTTATGCTGGAAACAGAAGAAACATCCTCATTAAAAGAATAACAACATCTATTCATCTAATAGAATGCCAGAATCCAGAACACGGGCACACAACGCCGGTGAGGACGTGGGACAAGAACTTTCTGTTCACTGACACATGGTTGGTGAGATCCAGAATTCTTTTGCTACTGTGAAGGACAGTTTGGCAGTTTTTGTTGCTGTTGTTGTTAAACAAGAGTAAATACCTGTTTACCATGTGATCCAGCAACTCTCCTTGGTATTTATCCACATGAGTTGAAATCTTACACACGCAAAAAACCCCACACATGATGGTTACAATAGCTTTTTCATAGTGACCTAAACTTGGAAGCAACCGAGGTATCCTTCAGTAGGTTAATAGCTAAATAAACACTAGTACCTTTAGATAGTGGAGTATTATTCAGCAACTGAACAAAAGGACTCTGAAGTCAAGAAAAAAAAAATGGAAGAAACACAAGTGCATGTTACTAAGTGAAAGAATTAAGGGGCTGGAGAGATGGCTTAGGGGTTAAGGCTCTTGCCTGCAAAGCCAAAGGACCCAGGTTCAATTCCCCAGTGTCCATGTAAAGCCAGATGCACAAGGTGGCACATGTATCTGGAGTTTGTTTGCAGTAGCTAGAGGCCCTGGTATGTGTGCCTTTCTCTATCTGCCTCTCTTTCTCTCTCTCTCTCTTTCTTATATATATATATATATATATATATATATATATATATATATACATATATATTATATTTTGGTTTTTTGAGGTAGGGTTTTCCTCTAGTCCAGGCTGACCTGGAATTCACTATAGTAGTTTCAGGGTGCCCTCAAATTCACCGTGATCCTCCTACCTCTGCCTCCTGAGTACTGGAATTAAAGGCGTGCACCACCACACCTGGCTTAAAAATATTTTTAAATATTTATTCATTTATTTATTTGACAGAGAAAGAGGGAGAGAGAGGGAGAGAGAGAGAGCAAGAGAAAGGAAGATTGAGAGAGACAGAGAGAGAATGGGCGTGCCAGGGCCTCCAGCCACTGCAAAAAAAACTCCCAATGCATGTGCCCCCTTGTGCAGCTGGCTAACATGGATCCTGGAGAATCGAACCTGGGTCCTTAGGCTTTGCAGGCATGTGCCTTAACTGCTAAGCCATCTCTCCAGCCCTTAAAAATATTTTTTAAAAAGAAAGAAGCCTGAAAAGGCTTCCCACCATATGCCCCCAGTTTATATGACACCCTGGTAAAGGCAAAACTAGGGGCTAGGGGCAGCAGAGCTGAACAGATAGAGCACAGGGGAGTTCCAGTCTAGTGAAACTGCCCGGTGAGATGCTACAGTGATAGGACATACTATCATATGACTGTAAAAACCCACAAGACGGGAGTGAGCTGCACTGTAGAGCTCAGATAGAGTTATGGGATGTCAAGGTGGGTTCATGGGACCATTCTGTCAGGAATGCTGACAGAGGGGACAGCTGTGCCTGTTTGGGGGGGGGATGTAGAACCTTCTGTTCAATCGTGCTGTGAACCTAAAACTGCTCTAAGCATCAAATAATGTAAAACAAATATCCAGCAAATAAATGAAGCATTAATTGCCCCACTTGATTCACAGTAGAGGCGTGGACGGCTCACAGGTCCTCTGACCTGATTAAAGCCTTTCAGGGCCTATTCTTTCAATTTTAAGTGTCAGTAGTTCTTGCCCAAGCTACAGAGGGTTCAGAGATCCCCCCCCACACACACACACACCTTGTTTTCTTTCTTTTTTTCTTTTTTTTTTCTTTTTTGGTTTTTCAAGGTAGGGTCTAACTCTAGCTCAGGCTGACCTGGAATTCACTATGTAATCTCAGGGTGGCCTCGAACTCATGGAATCCTCCTACCTCTGTCTACCAAGTGCTGGGATTAAATGCATGTGCCATCATGCCTGGCCTTTCTTTCTTTTTTTAAAAAACATGTTATTTATTTATGTAAGAGAGAGAGAGAGGGAGGGAGGATGGGCGTCAGGACCTCTAGGTACTGCAAACCCCAGACACACATGCCACCTTGGGCATCTGGCTTATGTGGGTACTGGGGTATCAAACCTGGGTCCTTAGGCTTCAGAAGTAAGTGTCTTAATTGCTAAGCCATCTCTCCAGCCCCACATTTCTTCCTTGCTTCCTTTTTCCTTTCTTTCTTTCTTTTTTTTTTTTTTAGGTAGGGTCTCGCTGTAGCCCAGGCTGACCTGGAATTCACTCTGTAGTCTCAGGTTGGCCTCGAACTCATGGTGATCCTCCTACCTCTGCCTCCCGAGTGCTGGGATTAAAGGCGTGCGCCACCACGCCTGGCCCACATTTTTTTATGTACAAATTCTTCTGATTATAAAAGACACGTGTTCTTATCGAACCCCTGTGTGCCAAGCCCAAATGCATCACTAGACATGACAACAACGCCGTGTCAAGCCTGAGGGCTTAGAGAGGGTGAGTGGCCTTCTCACTAGTCATTGTCAAGGTCACTGGTCAGTGAACCAAGCCAGTTTTGGAGTTGGGCCATGGTCTCTTAGGTTCAGTATAGAAATGGCCAAGATGAAAGCTATGAGGGAGAATTTTTAAAGATATTTGAACCACTCAAAAATAAACACAGTTTAAAAATATTCTTGAGCTGGAGACATCACTTAGTGGATAAGGTGCTTGCCTACGAAGCCTAAGGACTCAAGTTTGATTCCTCAGTACCCACATAAGCCAGATGCACAAGGTGGTACATGCATCTGGAGTTTGTTTACAGTGGCTAGAGTCCCTGGCATGCTCATTTTCTCTCTCTCTCTCTCTCTGCCTCTTTCCTTCTCTCTCTCTAATAAATAATTAAAATAAATTTTAAAAAGATTAAAAATGTTCTTGCTGCAGAAAAACCCCCACCACAAAAGGGTGTAATATGTAGAAGGTTTAAGTCCCTAAGAAAGGTGAATAGAATGACCACGTGGTCCATTTTGCTCAGGACAATCCTGGTTTAAATCTGCTGTCCTGGTGTGGCCATCATTATTAGTCATTTTTTTTTTTAATTTTTTGGTGTTTCAAGGTAGGGTCTCACTCTAGCCCAGGCTGACCTGGAATTCACTAGGTAGTCTCAGGGTGGCCTTGAACTCATGGTGATCCTCCTATCTCTGCCTCTCGAATGCTGGGATTAAAGGCGTGTGCCACCACGCCCGGGCTAGTCATTCCATTTTTACAAGGACCCTTCTCTGGATGATTATTTACAGGCACATTCTGTCTCGATCTTTCCCCACAACAATTATCATAATTGGAAAGTTTGTTTTATATATACACATATATGCAGATATTTGTATATCTAGATATTTCTTCTTTATAGACTAGCAAACATTTCATTTGCAAAACCAGGACTATCATAGCTCATCCATTTTTTTTAATTTGAGAGTGACAGACAGGCAGAGAAAGAAGGAGAGAGAGAGAGAGAGAGAGAAAGAGAATGGGCACACCAGGGCCTCCACTGCAAACGAACTCCAGACGCGTGCGCCCCCTTGTGCATCTGGCTAACAAGGGGTCCTTAGGCTTCACAGGCAAGTGCTTAACCACTAAGCCATCTCTCCAGCCCAAGCTCGTCCTTTTAAAAGAGTAAACAGTAGGCTTGGGCCACTAGCTGGACCCAGGCCACTCTAGGCCATCTGGCCCTCTTGATGTGTGGACGTTTGAGTCACTGCCCCGCACCTGGCCCTCCTGCTGGTCCCCTGCATGCTGGGAGACGTGCAACGAGTACAGATCCACGTACGTACCATGTACAGGGGCCGGCTGCACTGCTGGATGCAATCCGTGTAGACCACCATGGCAGCCCGCCGGAAAAGGCCCAGATCTGCCAGAGACACGATGGTGTGAGGAGAAGGCGGCTCAGAGGACACATTAAGCATGGGGGAAATGACTGAGGGGAGGAGGGCTCTGAAGATGTCGCCTCCGCTTCATGGAAATGCATTAGAACGCTCTGCACCAAGAGGTGAGCAAGAAGTGTATGCTTTCCACAGTGCAGCTGTCACGGGTGGGCCACCCGTGCATGCCTCACACAGGGAAGGACGCGAGGGACGTGAGTGACCCGCATCTGGGACTCAGAAGGGCAGCGGACCACCCTTCCGTCTTCCTCAGCTCAGCTTCCTTGTGCTTACTTGTCACGCGGGTAGTTTCCTTATAGCCCAAGTGTTACAGGGCCCTCAGATCTCCCTTAAAACGCCTGCTAAGATTCCAATCCGCACCTCTCAATACGGCTCCGAGTCAGTAAGGACTGAACCAAGGGCTCCTGGGCTACATTAAGTATGTTCAGCAAGTGCATGTGTACTGGAACAATGGTCAAGACAGCGAGAGGAAATTTAGTTAAGATAGGGAGAGAAAAAGACAGGTGCGATTTAAAAAAAAATGCAATCTTGCAAAAGGACAGTGCAGAATGCCACCGCTGTAGGAGTTCTAATTAGTTTTTAAAAGATATATCCTTTTTTGTTTTTGTTTGTTTTTGAGGTAGTGTCTTACTCTAGCCCAGGCTGACCTGGAACTCACGGAGATCCTCCTGCCCCAGCCTCCAGGGTGTTGGGATTAAAGGTGTGCGTGCGCCACCATGCCCAGTGGGAGTTCTAATTACTCCTTGAACAGAATCAAGGTCCAAGGTGAGTTATCTTTCGGTGAGCTATCCACATCTGTTAACATGAAAAGCAAGACTAGATGTTCAGGGAGCTGACATTAAAGACAGAGTGAGTGGGTCACAGCTCTGTGGACAGGCTCCTCCCCTAAAGGCTAGCCCTGTGAAAGTAACTAGCAGGAAGGGGGCCTGGTGATGGGATAGCCCGGAAGTGCAGCACTGCTGGACGGATTGGTCTTGGAGCCTCTCTTGGGATCCCCTTCCCAAGCAGCCTGCTGGACACGGAAGGAGGAGCAGTGTGCAGAGATGGCCTTCTGCCAGGTTGATCAAGGTGCCGGAGACAACCCAGACCCTTAGGAAGGGCAGCGGGACATTACCTGTGTCAGACACATCTGAATCAGTGGGAAGCAGAGGAGAGAGAAGAGAGACATAATTCATAAGATGAACTGAAACAGGTCAACTACCAATCATGTTGTCTTTTTTCTCAAAACAATCCTTCCCTCCCTCCCTCCTTCCTTCCTTTCCCTCTTTGCCCCTCTCTTTCTTTCTTTCCTTTTTTTGTTTATTATTTTTATTTATTTATTTGTGAGCGACAGACAGAGAGAGAAAGAGGCAGATGGAAAGAGAGAGAGAGAGAGAGAGAGAGAGAGAGAATGGGCATGCAGGGCCTCCAACCACTGCAAACGAACTCCAGACACGTGCGCCCCTTTGTGCATCTGGCTAACGTGGGTCCTGGGGAATCGAGCCTCGAACTGGGGTCCTTAGGCTTCACAGGCAAGCGCTTAACGGCTAAGCCATCTCTCCAGCCTTGTTTTTGGGTTTTTTTTTTCCTCTGAGGTAGGGTCTCACTCTAGTTCAGGCAGACCTAGAATTCACTATGTAGTCTCAGGATGACCTTGAACTCACAGTGATCCTCCTTCCTTTGCCTCCCCAGTGCTGAGATTAAAGGTGTGTGCCACCACTGACCTTGAACTCATGGTGATCCTCCTACCTCTGCCTCCCCAGTGCTCAGATTAAAGGTGTGTGCCACCACGCCCGGCTATCTATCCTTCCTCCCTCCCTCCCTTCCTTTCTTTCTTGTGTGTGTGTGCATGTGGAGGCCAGAGGATGACTCAGGAGGTGTCTTCATCCTCAGAACCCTGTCTCTCTTTCTCTGAGACAGTCTCTCCCTGGCTGGTCTGGAGCTCATCAGTTAGGTTAGACTGGCTGTTTTGTGAGCCGCGGGAACCGTCCTGTCTCCCTTTTCCCCAGTGCTGGGATTACAGTGGCACCACTATACTTGGCATTTTTTTGCAGGTACTGCAGATTGAATTTAGGTCCTCATGCTTGCATGGCAAAGTACTTTACTGACTGAGCCATCTCCCCAGGCCCTAATTTTATTGTAAAAGGTATTTTTTAAAGTATTCTTATTTATTTAATGGAGATAGACGAAAGAAAGAGAGAGAGAGAGAATAGGTGCACCAGGGCCTCTGGCCACTGCAAACAAACTCCAGATGCATGCTCCACCTTGTGCACCTGGCTTATGTTGGAACTGAAGAATCGAACCTGGATCCTTAGGCTTCGCAGGCAAGTGCCTTAACCACTAAGCCATCTCTCCAGCCCCATACAAGATATTTTTTGCTCACCGTGAAGAACACAGATGCTTTCTGCTTGTCTCAAATATTTGGAAGGCCACTTCTCAAAGAGTAACCCGAGGCTTTGATCT
This sequence comes from Dipus sagitta, assembly GCA_036346955.1. Classification (NCBI taxonomy): domain Eukaryota; kingdom Metazoa; phylum Chordata; class Mammalia; order Rodentia; family Dipodidae; genus Dipus; species Dipus sagitta. The sequence continues at coordinate 179,528,207 of CM070774.1, read as the reverse complement.
CTCCCGGTTAACTTTTAGGCAACACTTGCCATTTATGATCCATTTTCTCTTCTAACCAATCCCTGAGATCTTTTTACACAGTAGTGATCTGGGCAGGAAGCTCTGTGGTTTTCTGTCCTACTTCTGACATGTCCTGTATCATCACTGCTGCCTTTCCTGTGTCCTGCAGAGCCCGAGGGCCACAGAGAAAGGGGCACACGATTCTAGAGCAAGGGCAGTGGTGAAATGCGTGGAGAGCCACTGTCTGCTAATCAAGCTTCCTGCCTTGGAGTTGAACTTGAAGTTCATGGTCACAAGGAAATAGCAAGCTTTCCTGTTCACTGCTAAATTCCTACCAGCCCTGGGAACACTCTCTGGGCACAGAACTTGAAAATAATTTGCATCTTCCAGTTGCCCTCCTCCCTTGTCACATGCCTCTCTCTCCTGCACCCTGCCCTGTCTTGTACTGTGTCACTGGGTCTCCTTCCAGTCCTAGAATATGGACCCTGCAGAGGAAGAGGCAGGGGAATGAGCTTACAGCAGCTGTTTCCCCAGGGCTCTTCCTGTGAGGTTCTGTCGGCCAGATTTGTCATTTAAAAAGTAAACTGGGGCTGAAGGGATGGCTTAGTGACTAAGGCATTTGCCTGCAAAGCCAAAGGACCCAGGTTCGATTCCCCAGAACCCACATTAGCCAGATGCACAAGGTGGCGTACGCATCTGGAGTCCCTTTGCAGTGGCTGGAGGCCCTGGCGTGCCCATTCTCTCCCTCCCTCCCTCTCTCTTTTTCTCTGTCAAATAAATAAATAAGAATATTTAAACATAAACTGTGGTGTCACAGGCTGTGTTGATTACCACAACTGACTTCTGTTTTTATGACGCTGGAGAAAGCAGAACACTGTTTTCCACGAATCCCCTCCTGGTAGCTTGTTCTGTATGACTACACCCTCCTTTGGACTGCATGACGTGCCTACACAGCTCGCCCAGGGGTTCGGGATATTCTTGGGAGACACATTATCGACATTATGGTAAAGCTAGTGACCATCGAGTTGAATGGTGAAGAGGAGAATGTGTAATGTGTTTTAGTGTTTTTTTTTTTCCAGATAGGGTCTCACTATGTAGCCAGGCTCTACTTGAACTCACCATCCTCCTGTTCAGCCTTTGGAGTGTTGGCACCACATGGTGTGACTGGGTTTCCTATTCTGGAGAACCCTCAGTACCCATTGGGCAAGGAAGCTATGCAGTAAAGGGAATGGATAATCTTTTCTTTTCTCGAGCACATTCCGAATTCCTGGGTCCCAAAATTCCCCTTCCCAGGTGAGACAACCTGGGTTTGCTCTCGGCTTCCTGCTCGGGTTTATTTTCCTGAGGTCAGATAGGCCCAATATTATACACCGCCACAGGCAAAGAACGGCCATGCAGTGACTGTGTGGCATGTGAATAGACATGTGCTCATACATCTTCCTCCTTCCTTCCTCCCTCCCTTCCTTCATGTTTTTTTTTTTTTTTTCTTTTCGAGGTAGGGTCTCACTCTAGCTCAGGCTGACCTGGAATTCACTATGCAGTCTCAGGGTGACTTTGAACTCATGACGATCCTCCTACCTCTGCCTCCTGAGTGCTGAGATTAAAGGCGTGCGCCTGGCCTCTTTTGATTTTTTGAGGTAGGGTTTTCTTCTAGCCCAGGTTGTCCTGGAATTCACTATGTAGTCTTAGGGTGGCCTTGAACTCATGGATTGTCCTACTTCTGCCTACTGACTGTTGGGATTAAAGGTGTGTGCCATTACACCCGGCTCTTCTTTCATTTTTACTTAAAATTTTTTTTGTTTATTTTTATTTATTTATTTGAGAGCCACAGACAGAGAGAGAAAGAGGCAGATAGATAGAGAATGGGCATGCCAAGCCCTTCAGCCACTGCAAACAAACTTCAGATGCATGTGCCACCTTGTGCCTCTAGCTTACGTGGGTCCTGGGGAGTCAAGCCTCGAACTGGGGTCCTTAGGCTTTACAGGCAAGGGCTTACCTGCTAAGCCATATCTCCAGCCCCTCTTCTTTCGTTTTTAATAGGTTTTAGCCTGCTTCATAACTTTGAAAATTTCATAGATTTGACTTGTAGGCTTTTATATGTGTTCTTTTCCTAGCATCTGCCAGTATCAGAGGTAGGCCTATGTTTATACATGATGATCTTCTTTGAAGCTTAAAAAAATCAATATTTGTTTGACTTTCTGTACCTTAAAATGATTTTTAAGATTCAAATACTCTAAATCCACTTGAATTTCCTCCAGTGAATGATGATTGACAGCAGATCACAAGCTGATATTCACAGAGCACTCGGTCTACACCATCCGACTCAGTTTAGTGAGGCACCTGCTTGGCAGGTTAGTCTCAAAAAGTTTTAGCTCGGGCTGGAGAGATGGCTTAGCAGTTAAGGCATTTGCTTCCAAAGCCAGAGGATCCTGGTTCTACTCTCTAGGACCCAGTAAGCCAGATGCTTACAAGAGGGCGCACGCATCTGGAGTTCGTTTGCAGTGGCTGGAGGCCCTGGTGTGCCCATTCTCTCTCTCCCTCTCTCCTTTCTCTCTCTCCCTCTTTCTCTCTCTCTCAAATAAATAAAAATATATATGTATATGTAAGTTTTAGCTCTACTAAGTGGAAATAATATATTATTCACTCCTGATAACCATTTAACATGGTTAGAGAAATGCTTCTTTTTGAAGAGTGCAGATGGAAAATGTGCCTCTGGGTGGTACTAGTGGTGCACTGAGCATACTGCTGTCCTGTGGATACACTTTCAAAGTTTTGGATTGTGAAGGGTTCACAACTAGCAGGCGGAGGTACACCTCGGCTCTGAGGCATGGCAAGCCGAGGTTCTCAGCTGAAAACAGAAACGGTAACGAGAGCTCATTGCAGTCCTTGGAGACAATGAAACATGGCAGAAAATTCAGAGCATGAATTCACAGTGACCTGCAGCACTTTTATTTCCGATGAGCGAGGGCACTGTGTGTCCTGCATGTGTTTACTACCAAGGACAGGTGACTCACCAATCTTGAAGCGGCCCATGTAGTAGATCTGGGTGCTGAGGGCCAGGGACGCCAGAATATGGATGACAGAGAAGATGATCCAAAACCACACGTCATTCTTTCCAAACACCTAGGAGCAAAGATGGAGGTTACCTTCCTCTAGGGTTCTCCTAGAGAACTCTCTAGAACATTCTCTCCTATCCATGCTGAAGGAATCAAATGTGTGCATTTTGTTTTCTCTCTTCTCAGAACTCACGGTGGGTGGGTGGGTAGGTAGGGGGCTTTCTACTTGGTGGACAGGAAACAGAATGGCTGCCTAGCAAAATGAAAACCGAACTAAGCAGAGTTAGGGGAGGGAGTCGAACAATAGCAATCAAGGGCCATGGTACTACAGCTGGGGAATGAATGCCCTTTTGCACAAAAGAAGACAGCGTATTGCCCATGCAGTTGGAAAATCATTTCTGGGGCTGGAGAGATGGCTTAGCCATTAGGGTGCTTGCCGGCAAAGCCAAAGGACCCAAGTTCTATCCCCCAGTACTCACATAAAGCCAGATGCACAACGTGGCTCATGCGTCTGGAGTTTGTTCACAGTGACTAGAGGCCCTGGCACTCTCTCTTCATCTGCCTCTTTCTCTCTCTCAAATAAATACATAAAATATTTTTAGAAAAGAAAGTCATTTCTGTTCTTTCAGGTTGCTGTCTCCAATCAGCTTATACACTCTATTCCTATCTGACATGACTTAGGGTCCACTTTAAGATTAATATCGCCCCGAGATAGTTTGGTAGGTGTCCATTACATACTTCCAAATTATTTAACTGAGTGCTGGAGAGGTTGCTCAGTGGTTAGGTTGCTTGCCTGCAAAGCCTAAGGACCCGGGTTCGACACCCCAGTACCCACGTAAAGCCAGATTCACAGTGGCGCATGCATTTGGAGTTCGTTTGCAGCAGCTGGAGGCCCTGGTGTGCCCATTCTCTCTGTCTCTATTCTCTTTCTGCTTGCAAATAAATAAAAATATCTTTAAAAAGCACTTAACTGAGTAAGAGTGCTATGAACGGACTCAAGATGACAACTGTGACAAGCCAGGACTATGGTCAATTCAAGCGCATGTACCCCAGGCCCAACAAAGAAACAAGCAATAAAAGCCCCCCACCCCGTGGTGGTTTGATTCAGGTGTTCCCCATAAACTTAGGTACGCTGAATGCTAGTCTCCCCAGCTGATGGCAATTTGGAAACTAAAGCCTCCTGGAGGCTGTGTACTGTTGGGGGCAGGCTTACGGGTGTTATAGCCAGCTCCCCCTTGCTAGTGTTTGGCACACTCTCCTGTTGCTGTTGTCCAATGTATATGGGCCCAGGGTGATGTCCACCTTCTGCTCATGCCATCATTTTCCTCTGCCATCGTGGAGCTTCCCCTGGAGTTTCTAAGCCAAAATAAACCTTTTTTTTTTTTTTTTCCCCCACAAGCTGCTCATGGTTGGGTGGTTTCTACCAGCAATGCATATGTGACTGCAACACCCTCCCCCAAAGGACACTTTTCAAGGCAGACAGAGAGGGACGCACCACTCCTAGGACAGTAAGCATGGTGACCACGGCGAAGGAGGCGTAGGCCGAGTAGGCGCTGGCATTGATGTCCGGGTGGCGTGTCTGGTACAGCTTCAACATGCAAAGGCCCGCGATCACGTACATGAAGGAGGTGTCTGAGGAACCAGGATGAGAGGCTGAGTGAGCCAGGTGTGGTGGTGCATGCCTGCAACCCGGCACTCGGGAGGCAGAGGTAGGAGGATCGACATGAGTTCGAGGCTACATAATGAATTCCAGGTCAGCCTGGGCTAGAGTGAGGCCCTATCTCGAAAAACCAAAAAACCAAAACCAAAACAAAAAGAAGTTGAATAGGTCACAGATACATGACACCTTAGGATTTTCTTCAGTGCCTTTCATCCTCTTTTATCTTATTTATTTATTTTAAAATATTTTTTTAAAAAATCTTATTTATTTATTTGAGACAGAGAGAGAAAGAGAGAGAATGGGCATGCTAGGGCCTCTAGCCACTGCAAATGAACTCCAGATTCATGCGCCACCACCTTGTGCATCTGGCTTACGTGGGTCCTGGGGAATCAAACCTGGGTCCTTTAGCTTTACAGACAAGCGCCTTAACAGCTAAGCCATCCCTCTAGCCCTACCTTATTTATTTTTATTTTTATTATTTATTTATTTATTTGAAAGAGAGAAAGAGGAAGAGAGAGAGAGAGAATGGGCACGTCAGGGCCTCCAGCCACTGCAAACGAACTCCAGACACATGCACCACCCTTGTGCATCTGCATTTGGCTAACATAGGTCCTGGGGAAGCAAACCTGGGTCCTTTAGCTTTGCAGGCAAATGCCTTAGCCACTAAGCCATCCCCCAGCCCTTTTATCTTATTTTTAGAGTGAGCGAGAGTGAGAGAGAGAGAGAGAGAGAGAGAGAATTGGCATGCCAGGGCCTCAGTCACTGAAATCGAACGTCAGATGCTTGCGCCAACTAGTGGGCATGTATGACCTTGCACTTGCCTCACCTTTTGTGGGTCTGGCCTAAGTGGGATCTGGAGAGTCGACCATGGGTAGCTAGGCTTTGCAGGCAAGCGCCGTAACCGCTAAGCCATCCCTACAGCCCCTGGCACTATTTTCTGCCCTGAGTGTGTGGATGCCACAAAAGGCATCATCTCTAGGAAGATTCCACATAGTTCATTTCTAATCCTCCCTCCAAGACTGTTTAGCTCACAGAAGGGTGAATAAACATCTACCTTACTTGCAGAGGCATTTGTAAACCTGACATCCCCAGTGGCAATAGTTTTGGCAGTGTGACGCTAAATGAGTCTCAGGTGTGTGTAGGAAGCTGTTCTCAGCATTTTAGAAGATAGCTGCATTCATTAATGCGCATATATGCATAACATTATAGCTTAATGGGAAATAGCTACATACTCAATGTAGCTCAGCTGTATTAGAGTAGTGCAATGTCTGTGTCACTCAAAACTTCAGCAAAAAACATCTAAATGCCCGTTAATGACAAATGTCAATCTTGATGTGGGGAAAATGAAGTTTTCACACAGCTAGTATGAGTGGAAATTGATACTCTAGAGAGAAATTTGTTCAATTTGGTAAAAGAGAAGACACACAAGCCAGGTGATTCAAAAGTCTTACTTGTTGGACCACAGAGATGGCTTAGGGGCTAAGGTGCTTGCCTGCAGAGCTTAATGACCTGAGTTTGATTCCCCAGCACCCACATAAAGCCAGATGCACAAAATGGTATATGCATCTAGAGTTTGTTTGCAGTGGCTAGAGGCCCTGGCACACCCATTCTCTCTCTCTCTGTCTCTCTCTCTCTCTCTCCTTGCAAATAAACAAATATAATATTAAAAGAAAGAAGACACAGAAGTCAGGTGATTTAAAAGTTCTACTTGTGGGGGACTGGGGAAATGGCTTAGTGGTTACAGCATTTGCCTATGAAGCCTAAGGACCTGGGTTCAATTCCCCAGGACCCACATAAGCCAGCTGCACAGGGGGCACATGTGTCTAGAGTTTGTATGCAGTGGCTAGAGGCCCTGGCGTGCCCATTCTCTCTTCTTCTCTTTCTGTCTCATAAATAAATAAATAAATTTTTTTCTTTTTAAAAGTCCTACTTGTGGAGATGGAGAAATGATTCAGTGGTTAAGGTACTTGTCTGCAAAGCCTAACAATCCAGGTTTGATTCCCCAGTACCCACCTAAAGCCAGATGCACAAAGTGGCACATGCATCTGGAGTTCATTTGTAGGTGCTGGAGGCCCTGGTTCACTCATTCTCTCTCTCTCTTTCTGCCTCTTTTTGTCTCAAATAAATAAATTTTTTTGTTGTTTTTTCAAGGTAGGGTCTCACTCTACCCAGGCTGACCTGGAATTCACTATGGAGTCTCAGGGTGGCCTCGAACTTACGGCAATCCTCCTACCTCTGCCTCCCGAGTGCTGGGATTAAAGGCGTGTGCCACCACACCCGGCAAAATATTTTTTTAAAAGTCCTACTTGTAGGTATCCTAGGGAACCTCTCTTTTTTGTTTATTTTTATTTATTTGAGTGCGACAGAGAGAGAGAGAGAGAGAATGGGCGCACCAAGGTCTCCAGCCACTGAAAACAACCTCCAGATGCATCTGGCTTATGTGGGTCCTGGGAAATCAAGCCTGGAACCGGGGTCCTTAGGCTTCACAGACAAGTGGCAAGTGGTTAACTGCTAAGCCATCTTTCCAGCCCCAGGAACCTCTCTTTTGCCTTGTGTGCGCAACCTGTAAGATCGCTGAAGCATTATATGTAATAGCAAAATATTGGCCATACCTAAATGTTTACTGAGGAGTTGACAAATGTGTGATAAATTTTATAATAGAGTGCCAGTCCTCAAAACGGAATGAACTCCACATTCTTGATTCAGCTTTGATAAATCCTGGAAAGACTGTTAAAAGAAAACCTGAAGACTTCATGGTACAATATGATGGAGTAACAACCACAAATGTAGCAAAAACTTAAAAACAAACTGGAAGAATTAATATCAAATTAGTCATCATTGTCTCTGAGGAAGGAGGGAGAGGGTCATTTAAAATGGTTCAAAATAGGTTCAAGATGGCTAAACTTCATTACAATAATTTTTTAAACTGAGTCACACTGTTTTATTTCTTTAAAAAAATAGATCTAGGGCTGGGGAGATAGCTTAGTGGTTAAGCACTTGCCTGTGAAGCCTGAGGACCCTGGTTAGAGGCTCAATTCCCCAGGACCCACGTTAGCCAGATGCACAAGGGGGCACACATGTCTGGAATTCGTTTGCAGTGGCTGGAGGCCCTGGTACGCCCATTTTTTTTCTCTCTCTCTCTCTCTCTGCCTCTTTCTTTCTCTGTCTGTTGCTCTCAAATAAATAAATAAATAAATAGATCTAGGGCTGGAGAGATGGACTAATGGTTAAGGTGCTTGTCTGCAAAGCCAAAGGACCTAGGCTCACCTCCCCAGGACCCACATAAGCCAGATGCACAAGGTGGCACATGCATCTGGAGTTTGTCTGCAGTGGCTGGAGGCCCTGGCGCACCCATTCTCTCTCTCTCTCTCCCTCTTCTTATCAAATAAATAAATAAAAAAAATTTTTTTTTTAAAAAAAAAAAAAAAAAGGGGGGGAAAAATTTTGGGGGGAAAAGGGGGGGGGAAGGGTTGGGGAAGGGGGGCCCCCCAAATTAAAAATTTTAAAACCCCAAAAAAACCCCAAAAGGGGTTTTTTTTTAAAAAAAAAAAAAAATTTTTTTTTTTTTCCCCCTTTTTTTTAAAATTTTTTAAAAAAAAAAGGGGGGGGGAAAAAAAAGGGGGCCCCCAAAACCGGGGGTTTTTTTTTAAAAAAAAACCCCCTTTTTTTAAAAATAAAAAAAAATTTTAAAAAATTCCCCCCAAAAAAAAAAACCCAAAAAAATTTTTTTTGGGGGGGAAATTTTTTTTTAAAATTTTTAAAAAAAAATTTTTTTTTAAAAAAACCCCAAAAAAAAAAAATTTTTTTAAAAAAAGGGGGGAAACCCCCCCCCAAAAAGGGGAGGGGAATTTTTCCCCCAAACCCCCAAAAAAAACCCCCCCCCCCCCCCAAAAAAAAGTAAAAATAAAAAAAAAACATAAAAAATTATATGTATTGTTCTAAGAAAAAAATTATGTTAAAAAATGTTTTCAAAGGGCTGGGCATGTGGCACACACCTTTAATGCCAGCACTTCAGTAGGCACAGGTAGGAGGGTCACTGTGAGTTTGAGGCCAACCTGGGACTACAGAGTGAGTTCCAGGTCAGCCTGGGCTAGAGCCAGACTCTACCTTAAAAAACCCTTCAAAAATATTTTCTAATAGAACATTATATGTTACAGAATTTCTGTGGTGTTCTAGCAGCCAAATGTCAGAGGAAAAAAAATCATACAAATTGATTATTTTAGAAACCATTACCTTTACATGTGGTGGACGTTTTTAATTGGCTACCATCTCAGCTCTTCCCTTCCTCATTTTATCAATTATTTATTATTTTATTTTAATTATAGTTTTGAGACAGGTCTTACTATGTATCCCAGCACTTGGGAGGCAGAGGTAGGAGGATCACTGTGAGTTCAAGGCCACCCTGAGACTACATAGTGAATTCCAGGTCAGCCTGGGCTAGAACAAGACCCTACCACGAAAAAGTAATAATAATAATAATAATAATAATAATACTAAAAACCAGCTTGGCATGGTGGCACATGCCTTTAATGCCAGAACTTGGGAGGCAGAAGTAGGAAGATCACTGTGAGTTCAAGGCCACCCTGAAATTACATAGTGAATTCTAGGTCAGGTCAGGCTAGGCTAGAGTGAGATGCTGCCTTGAAAAACCAAAAATAAAATAAAATAAAATAAAAAACGCAACAAATAGGTTGGGTACAACTAAAGAGGTCACACAGGTAAGCTAGCCTCAAGCCTCTGTCTTTTATACAATGAGCAGTCAGACAGTGTAATGCCAGTCCAATCTGAATTGGGGTTTCCCATTACTTTCACCATGAGCAGTTGAATTGCTTCATTAGGCCAAGTTACACAGAACAAATGTGCTTGGCAGCAATGCTTAGCCCGCCCCCTGCCTTTGGGTCTCACCATGGAATCAACATTGCCATTGTTTTCTCTTCTAAAAGGTGGTCAGAGGGTAAAAGAGGTACAACATGTGGACACCTTGCCCTGCGGAAAGATCCAGTCTGATCATTTCATCTCAACTCAAATGCCTTCTTCTTCTTCTTTCCCCTGAGGTAGGGTTTTGCTCTAGCCCAGACTGACCTGCAATTCACTATGTAGTCTCAGGGTGGCCTCGAACTCACGGTGATCCTCCTACCTCTGCCTCCCAAGTGCTGGGATTAAAGGTGTGCGCCACCACGCCTGGGTTCAAATGCCTTTTAATTCTTACAGTTATGAATGTGACATTTTCAAATGGGTCCCAGGACAAGACTCCTATAACTCAAATCTGTGTAGTTGACGTAAATTCTAATTACCGAACTGGAAATTGGAGTAGTTAGGGCAGACGTGGTAACAGGCACTGAGCACGCCTTCCATCATCAGTGCAATGCCCATAGCATAGAAGAGGCCAACGTGCTTGGGAATCCCGTACTCCTGAGAAAGGACAAAGGCGCCAGTTAGTGACACCCTCCGAATCTGGAAGCATGTGCTCTAACATCAGGTGGCTCTTACACACTGTAGGTGTCATCACGTTACCTAGCCACATGTCCCACCCTTTTGCTGATCGATTTGGGGTCATGGGTCCTTCCCATCTCCTACCTGTGATCTGCCCAGTCTCTGCTCACCATCGCAAAGATGTCCTTGGCTTCCAGCGATCTTCGATGGAGAAGGTCCCGGCGCAAGACTATCAGCAGGAAGAGGAAGCCCAGGAGCACGTGGCCCACATTGCTGAGGATGTTGTTGAAGGCACTAGATGGGTGAGTGAGAAATTACCATGAGAGTGGTCAAGAGGACTCAGAGAGGGCTGGGGAGGCGACTTAGCGGTTAAGGCACTTGCCTGCAAAGCCAAAGGATCCAAGTTCGATTCCCCAGGACCCACGTAAACAAGATGCCCAAGGTGATGCTTGTGTCTGGATTTCTTTTGCAGTGGCTGGAGGCCCTGGTATGCCCATTCTCCATATATACATACTTATGTGTGTGTGTATATATATATATACACACATATATATATATTCCTTTCTCTCTCTTAAATATATATATTTATTTATTTTTATTTATGTATTTATTTATTTGACAGAGAAAGAGCGGGAGAGAGAGAGCGAGAGAGAGAGAGAGAATGGGCATGCCAGGGCCTCCAGCCACTGCAAACAAACTCCAGACGCGTGAGCCCCCTTGTGCAGCTGGCTAATGTGGGTCCTGGGAAATTGAGCCTCGAACCAGGGTCCTTCGGCTTCTCAGGCAAGTGCTTAACCGCTAAGCCATCTCTCCAGCCCCATCTTTTTTTAAAAGAGGACTCAGAGTATGAACGCACAAATAAGCGAGTGAGTGCAGGATTCAGTGTTTCCCACCATGAATCTCTCAGAGACTTAGGTTGGATAATCATCAGGAATCCTCTTTAACTCCTTGAATTGAGGACCCTTACATGGTGCATACTAGACTAACGCGACCGTCTTCACCAAGGAAGGCTGGCCCACTACCCCGAGCACCTGCCCAGTCTTCCCTTGTTCTGATGGCCCTGGCAGCGCATGAGTCCTGACCAAGTTCTATTCCAGACAGGGAAGCACTCTAGCCAGACTGTGGGCGGGAATTCTCACAGGTGGACCCCCATACTGTGTCAACACTCGGGTCTCCAGTTGTGCATTTCAGGGTAAGCAAAGACAGATCGGGAAATCAAAGCTGGTTCTGGAGTGGAAAACCAGGTTCCTGCCTCCCTGGCTCTTCTCAGTTCACCAAGCTCTGGTGGCTTGGGGACAACCATGGGGACTGCACACTTGAAATGATCCCTGACGTCACTAGCAAGTCCTTATCCATCTGTGACCAAACATATTCATCTGAAAGGTAGAGGTGGGCCTGGAGAGATGGTTTAGTGGTTAAGGCATTTGCCTGTGAAGCCTAAGGACCCAGGTTCAATTCCCCAGAACCCATGTAAGCCAGATGCACAAGGTGGCACATGCATTCTGGAGTTTGTTTGTAGTGGCTGGAGGCCCTGGTGCACCCATTCTTTCAATCTACCTCATTCTCTCTCTCCCTCTCTCTCTAATAAATAAATAAAATTTTTTTTTAAGTGGAGGTAATAATGATGTCTATCTCATGAGCCTAGGTGACAGATTAACTAAGACAACAGGCTCATGCCATGGACACGTGCCACAACAGCTAGGGATCTGATGTGTCCACTCACTGCCCACTCCTCAGTGGGTTATTCTCAGGAATGGCAGAAGCATACCCTGACCAGGGCAGTTTTCCATAGCTGTGTTTCATGCTTTTAAAAACTGAAGTCACACTAGACAGAAAGGAATCTCTAATGATTCGTGAGTGACCTCAGGGCTGGGTTTACCTCAGGACGCCCAAGGGGTGAGCACAGAGGAAGTTGTAGTAACAGATGTCCTGGTTCCCAGTGACATTGACCACCTGTAAAGTCAAATGCAAAATGAGGAAATTTTTTTTCTCTCTCTCTATCCTCTGAGCCCTGCCTGAAGTCATAAAGAGCAGACAGGGCTCACAGGGCAGTGCCCTCCAGTGGTTAAAACTGTAACCCATGCTCTCTGTGGGCGGCGGGATGGGTCGCTGTCAGCCAACGTTTCCCATGATGCTGTCTCCTCGCTGTGCATTGAAGTGTTCTGTGCGCCCCACTAGGTGGCTCCAAGATGGAAGTCAACTAAGCGTGAACCCTTTGTTGCCATAACAGAAAGATGATGAGGGCTGAAAGATTAGTCAGTGGTTAAAGGCACTTGTCCGTGAAGTCTAAGGACTCCCAGGTTCGATTCCCCAGGACCCAAGGAAGCCAGGTGCACAAGGTGGCGCATGTGTCTGGAGTTCATTTGCAGTGGCTAGAAGCCCTGGCGTGCCCGTTCTCTCTACCTGCTTCTCTATCTCAAATAAATAAATAAAAGTTTTTTAAAAAGTTTTAAAATTAGCTGGGCGTGGTGGTGCATGCCTTTAATCCCAGCACTGGGGAGGCAAAGGTAAGAGGATTGCTGTGAGTTTGAGGACATCCTGAGAATACAGAGTTAATTCCAGGTCAGCCTGAGCTAGAGTGAGACCCTACCTTGAAAAACAAAAACAAAAAAACAAACAAACAAAAAAGTTTAAAAATTGATGATAAAGGGATGTTACAATTGGGAACTGCCTTTTAAATCTTTCTTGCTGTGTCCTCTTTTCGTTCTTTTTTTTAAAACATATTTTATTTATTACAGAGGGAGAGAGAGAAAGAGACTGAAAGAGAGAGAATGGATGCACCAGGGCCTTCAGCCACTGCAAACAAACTCCAGACACATATGCCACCTTGTGCACCTGGCTTACATGGGTCCTGGGGAATCGAACCGGGGTCCTTTGGCTTTGCAGGCAAACATCTTAACCACTAAGCCACCTCTCCAGCCCTGTGTCCTCTTTTCTAGATTAATATGGGAGGATATGGAGCTGCCCCATTCTCTGGGTGGAAATGACAGCAACCGAGCAGGTAGATGAGGGAGTATGTATTTAGTTTTCTGTATTCAACCCCTGTCCATCAAAAACTTACCCACAGCTGTGGCCTCTGAGAAGGCCCCAAAGTAAGTGAGAGAATATTTAGATTATAAATCATGGTGTTCAAACCTCATAAAGTCTTTGCCTCATTATGTAAAAAGAATAACACAGACTAAATACTTTTAGACCATTAGCTGTCTAAAGCTGATGTACATAGAATCAATAGGAATTTAAGCAATGCTGGTGTAGGGCTCTACTCTCTGAGACCCTATTTTGTGTGGGTTATATCCTGAACTCTGGGGTTCCTAATGGTGTACCCAGGTGGTTTTAATGCACAGTGAAGTCTGCCGTGGCATGACACACCTTTAAGTGACGTGTCATTCTAAATGGGCTTTCTCGAGTTTTAAGTATCAAGATATTGTATCTGGAAAATTTATACTTAGAGTGACCTGGACCACAGATTAAATTTCTGCTTCACTGATCCTGGATTCTAGGGTCCTGTAAAGGAGAAGTGGGTATCCTCCAATGGTCTTAATATTGTCTTTTTCTTTTGTTTTGTTTTTCAAGGTAGGGTCTTTCTCTAGCCCAGGCTGACCTGGAATTCACTATGTAGTCTCAGGGTGGCCTCAAATTCACATCCATCCTGCTACCTCAGCCTCCCTGGTGCTGGGATTAAAGGCATGTGCCACCACGCCCAGCTGTTTTTATTTTTTTTAATATTTATTTATATGAGAGGGGAGATGGGTGCACTAGGGCCCCAGGCCCCTATAAACAAACTCCAGACTCATACATCATGCCATGCATCTGGCTTTCTGTGGGTCCTGGGGAATTGAGCCCTGGGCCATTAGGCTTTGCTAGCAAGTACCTTTGACCACTGAGACATCCCTCCAGCCCAATAAATTAATTTTTAAAAAATGTTTAAAATTTATTTATGAGAGAGAGAAGAATGGGTGCACCAGGGACTCTAGCCACTGCAAGTGAATTTCCAACTCATGTGCCACTTTGTGCATCTGGCTTATGTGAGTTCTGGGGAATCAAACCTGGGTCCTTAAGCTTCACAGGCAAGTGCTTTAACTGCTAAGCCATTTTCTCCAGGCCTAATTTTTTTTAATTGATTCCTGGACTGATCAAAGGCTTCTCAGGAAGTCTGAGTGAAGACCCCCTGTGGGAGGGAAGCGGGGTGACCCTGGGCTTGGGAAGCACTTTCCGTCTGGTAGGTGATGACCAGCTGGACCACAGGCAGTGCGTAGAACACAGCGATGGTGACGATATTCCTGCACAGACAGAGAGAACCGGAGGAAGTGAGTTCCAGATCCACAGTGAGCCTTTGCTTGTTTTTTCTTTCTCTTTCTCTCTCTCCTTCCTTCCTTCCTTCCTTCCTTCCTTCTTTCTTTCAAGGTAGGGTCTCACTCTGGCCCAGGCTGACCTGGAATTCACTATGGAGTCTCAGGGTGGCCTCGAACTCATGGCAGTCCTCCTACCTCTGCCTCCCGAGTGCTGGGATTAAAGGCGTGTGCCACCACACCCAGCTCTTTGCTCGGTTTTTAAAGAAGGATGCATCCACCATACAACTCCATAGTTAGTTTGCAAACGCAATTAAAACCTGGTGATGTGACTACAGGCTTTTTCACTCCTCCTTTTCAATTGGACGTTTGCTATCTTGACCAAAGGGAAGGAAGTAACTAAACAAAAACTTGCCTTGAGCCGAGCATGGTGGCTCATGCCTTTAATCCCAGCACTCAGGAGGCAGAGGTAGGAGGATTGCTGTGAGTTCGAGGTCACCCTGAGACTACATAGTGAATTCCAGGTCAGCCTGGGCTAGAGTGAGACCCTACTTTGGGAAAAAAAAACAACAAAAAACTTGCCTTGGTTACTTCTAATAGCTTGCTTATAGCAAAGAATATCGGCAATATTAACTGAAACAACTTATTTATTATTTGTTATTTACTTATTATTTTGTGTGTGTGTGGTGTATGCACATGTATATGCCCTTACAATACCCCATGTACTCACCTGTGGTTATTTTTTTAACTTTATTTTTATTAAATATGGACATACTTAGCATATATATAAAACACATATTGGTACCATCATTTCCCTTCTCCCTGCCCCTTTTCCCAAGAGGTCCTCCTCATTAGGGATGCAGGCCAACCCCATGGAGACTGTGGGTCATGCATTGTGGGGGCAGCAGTCAGTTATGGGGGAGAGGCAATGTCTCTGTACATAATGTCCCAACTTGTGGCTCTAACAATCTTTCCACCCCCACCCCCCCACAGAATTTCCTGAGCCATGTTAGGTGCATTTTAAGTCTACTTCAGTGATGGGCTCTTAGGAGCCTCTGGATCTCTGCTTTGGTAGGTGTTGAGTGCCCTGAGTGTCTATCTCCTTCTCCCTTGTGCTGATATCAGGTTCACTGAGAAAGCAGCACTCTTGCTCATTTCCCCAATTCCTCTGTGGTTTCAGCTGGGGCCAGGCTGAAGTGCGCTGGGTCATTTATCTCCTTGTGGTTATTTTTTTAAAAATATCTTATTTATTTTATTATTTGAGAGAGAGAGAGAGAGAGAAATGGGTGTGCCACTGCCTCCAGCCACTGCAAACAAACTCCAGATGCATGCATGCCCTTGTGCATTTGGCTTACATGGGTACTGGGGAATTGAACCTGGATCCTTATGTTTCACAGGCAAGCTTTTTTTTTTTTTTTTTTTTGGGTCTCAGGGTGGTCTCGAACTCACAGCGATCCTCCTACCTTTGCCTCCCGCATGCTGGGATAAAGGTGTGCGCCACCACGCCCAGCTTATAGGCAAGCATACTTTAACTGCTAAGCCAGCTCTCCAGCCTACCTGCGGTTGCTATTTTGCATGTGTGTGGTGTAGGCATGTTTATGCGTCCTTATAGCTCCTATGTACTTACTCACCAGTGGCTGAGATGTGGTATGTGCCAGTAGCGGCCAGAGCAGAAAGTTGGGTGTCCCTTTCTATCACAATTCCACCTGTTCACCCATTCTCTCACTCACTCACTCTCTCTCTCTCTCTCTCTCTCTCTCTCTGTTATTTTTATTTATTTGAGAGCGGCAGAGAGAGAAAAAGAGGCAGATAGAGAGTGGGAGAGAGAATGGGCGCGCCAGGGCCTCCAGCCACTGCAAACAAATTCCAGGTGTGTAGGCCCCCTTGTGCATCTGGCTAATGTGGGTCCTGGGGAATCGAGCCTCGAACTGGGGTCTTTAGGCTTCACAGGCAAGCGCTTAACCGCTAAGCCATCTCTTCAGCCCTCTTTTTTTTTTTTTTTTTGGTTTTTCGAGGTAGAGTCTCGCTGTAGCCCAGGCTGACCTAGAATTCACTCTGTAGTCTCAGGGTGGCCTTGAACTCACAGCGATCCTCCTACCTCTGCCTCCCAAGTGCTGGGATTAAAAGCATGTGCCACCACATTTGACAGTTTCTCATTTCTGAGCTGGAGCCTCTTACTGAGTGATACCAGAGCTTGTTTATCATGAGCCTGGTTGATTCCCTGGTCTCTGCTACCCTTTGTGGGACATGTGGTAATGCTCAGTTGTCTACCTGGGATCTGGGGATCCAACTCAGGCAGTTTTTGTCATGAGCAGTTTACAACATCCACACCTGAGTCTTATTAACGATTACTCACCATGACATAAGAAGCTGTGCCTTTTACAAAGAAAACCTGAAATTTAAAGAATTTACATGGTGGCTTAGCTGAGTGGCAGAACACTTGCCTACACCTCTACGGTCTTAGGTTTGATCTCCAAGACTAAATAAATAAATAAATAAATAAATAAGGGCTGGAGAGATTGCTCAGTGGTTAAAGGCACTTGCTTGAAAAGCTGACTGCCAGTGTTTGATTCTTCAGTACCCATTTAAAGCCAGGTACACGGAGTATTGCATGCATCTGGGATTTGTTTGCAGTAGCAAAAAGCCCTCTGTGGTAGTTTGAATAGAATAGATGGCCCCCAATATATTCAGTTGTTTATTTGTAGTTTGCATCTGCAGCCACCTGGCTGGAGTCAGTGCCATTGTGTGGATCTTAAGGTGTGGTGGTGGGTTTCAGATTTCAATCTTAAGGTATGCAAAGTGTGCCTAGTTGGAGTTCCTGAAGTGTGCTGTGGCTTTTGGCTTTTGGCTGGTGCTTCTCTCTCTCTGTTTAGTCCTGTGAAGGCAGGCCAGATTCTTCTGCCATTATGAAACTTCCCCTGGATCTGTAAGCTTCAATAAATATCCCTTCCTCCATAACTGTGCCTGGTCTGGAAGTTCATCTCAGAGAACCTGAAGCTGTCTGATACACCCTGTAATTACCCATTCCTTCTTTTTCTCTCATGATCTCTCTCTTTCTGCTTGCAAATAAATAAAATTTTTAAATAAATAAATAAATGCATTTAAGCAATTCTTAGCAGTCATACTGGTCATCTACTTACCAGAAGTAAATCTTGTATTTTTTGCTGACAATCCTCCGGTCCTTCCTGGACAGATCTGACAGGTACAGGAACATCTAGGGTATCAATAAAAAGAGAACACAAACCGGGCGCCTTTAATCCCAGCACTTGGGAGGCAGAGGGAGGAGAATCCTCAAGAATTCATGGCCACCCTGAGACTACATAGTGAATTCCAGGTCAGCCTGGGGAGACACAACCTTGAAAAACAAAACAAACAAAAGAACACGAAAGGGTACTTGGCTTTTCCTGTAAAAGATGTAAAGGAACGCTTTAGCAATTTCAGTTTAATTCCTTATTAGGGATTATTAGGCAAGAGTTTTCCTTTAATTTTGCTCTTCTCCCGGACACCTGAATGAATGAAAAACATTAATATTTTCTTGCATTTAAAGGATTTGGTGTGTGTGGGAACCTATGAGGAGTCTTGAATGCCTCATATAGCTCAAGGATTGATTTCTCAGCTTTCAGAATTATCCACTTTGTGATTCTTGGATTACATCTGGTCGAAATTATGCAATTTGCCTTTATACCTTTTATTGGGTAAAACACAGTATGTTCAACATATGCCAGAGAGAAACAAGCTTTACTCCCAAAGGATCATATGTTCAGAGATGGGTTTCCACTTACAGCCCTCGAAGGAACCTCTCATTCCCTCTGGTTGGCTCCCTCCATCCTTTCTTACTCACAGGCGTTTCAATGCTGAGAATGTTTAATGCCATGTTCTCTTTAATTTTTTCCCCAAGAACAAAGTACTAATGAATAAAATACCACCTTTAATTTTAAGTTCTGTTTTGTCTAAGCCTTCAGGGAAATCTGACTTCCTGTGAAGGAAACTGACATTGATTCTACTACCAAACTTTCTTCCCTTGGGGGGAACATACATACATACACATACACACACACACACATGTATATACACACACACGCACATTTATATATACATACATACATACATACATAGTAGGGTTGGTACCTTAGTCCGGACAATGTTTTTGTCACTCTCAATGTCTGGCATGGTGTCGAAGTCACTCTCTTCCACAGAGCTGTCTGTGTCTGAGTGACATGGCTGTCCACCGTTGGAGGAGGAGGACCCCTGCCTTCCAGGACTGGAGCTGGACTCATCTGAAATAGAAGTTCATCTGTATTCAAAAGCTGAGAAGAGCCCATGGCGCCCGTCTGTCAACTCTGTAAAGTCAAAACTGACTCTTTACCCTCGAGACGTGTCCTTTCTCTCATACTGTCTAAGGAGACTTCCATTTTAACTCTTATCTTGCGGACCTGGAATTCACTCCACTCCGTAGTCTCAGGGTGGCCTCGAACTCACAACGATCCTCCTACCTCTGCCTCCACTCCCAGCTCAGTTGTTCTCTTTATAGTTAACTTGTGTACGGCACCTGCTCTGTGAACTACTTGGATGCAAAAATAATGTTGTGCTTATATTTTATGTTTCATATTTTATAACATGAACACAAATGCATAATACATGCTGTAGCTCTGTATAGTGTCTATCCCATATGTGTAAGCACATACCTATCCAACAGCTATACATTTCTCACAGATAAAGTACTGGTAACACACAATTCCCCCTCCCCAGCCCCCGTAACATGCTGTTTCTATGATTATGTAATAAAAACAACATTCTCAGGAAGGATTCTTCTGTTCCCATAAATGCTTCCCAGAGCAGAGCAGATGGGATTTGTGTAGCATGAGTACATGAACTGAGCCTACCTTCCGTTTTATTTCTTCTGTTCCAATGGTTTTTAAAAAGCTCTGTTCTTACAGACCTAAAAATAAGTAGCCTACGCTGAGCCCACATGCTCAGGATTGCAGGATTCTCAGTCCTTCTTCATGGACATTTTAAGATGCACCCATCACAGGCTGTCAAGCATATGAGGGGAACAGGCAACTCCAGGTCTCCTACCCCCCAAAGACAGGACCTGAGCATCTGGCTCCCTTTCAGACTACTGAATGGACATGGGGTGTGTCGAGTGAATGGCGAAGAGCAGGCTCATTGAGAATTTAGCGGGAGTGAAGGACAGTCCAACCACAGACATGTCCACCTGAAGCACCGTCTTAGCCCTCTTAGGCCCTCCCAGCACTGCAGCCTGAGAATGAAGCAACTGTTCAGTTGGTGTTGGCTGGTGAGGACCTGTCTTTCAGGCCCTAGACTCGGGCTGAGTATGAAAAAGCCGCCTTGGTAGTTCATACATACAGCAACCGTTGCAGGCTATTCTGTTCAGGTGTTACCTACCAGACCCAAGAAACAGGACAACTGCAGAAAGAACTATAAGGAGCCCTCCAGATGATTCAACAATTTGTACATGACAGTTTATTTTTATTTATTTATTTGACAGAGAAAGAGGAAGAGAGAGAGAGAGAATGAATGGGTACACCAGGGTCTCTAGCCACTGAAAAGAATTCCAGACGCGTGAGCCCCCTTGTGCATCTGGCTAACATGGGTCCTGGAGAATCGAACTTGGGTCCTTCGGCCTTCCGCTTAGCCATCCCTCCAGCCCATAACAATGAGTTTTATAGGATGGCTGGCTGGCCTCTTGCCTATGCTCAGTGATTAGTGGCCTGAGGGCTCTTTGCGCGCAAATCTCTGGATAATAAGGAAGACTTCCCGGAAGAAGAAGAGGACTAATTGTGGGGAATACATACCTATTGCACCATAATTGCTACCCTCAGGTGTGGTGGCAGCAATGGGTTGTGACACGGCCGTATTCCCAGAGCCTGTGGAAACAACACACAAAGAAGCTATGAACTAAAGTTCCCAGCAAACAGCTCTATCTGCCGTGCCTACTTCCAGCAAGGCTGAACGGACTGATAAAACTGTGATCGTAGAGCTGGAGTGTTGCACGCCAGTGCTTGGAGGTGCCTGTCATCCTGGGGTTCCCCTGGCCAGCACAGGGCCAGCCTGGTCCATTTCAGTGCATATTTGCGTATGAGACCTTGACCTCCTCCACAGTGCTCTGAACATCCATCCTGGGCTCTGTCCACACTCTCCAACAGGTAGAAGTGAGTCCTTTTCCACGCACTTTTTCAGCACGTCACCACCATGCAAGAGTATAAGCATGGGGCACCCGAAATTCAGACTCATTCTGCCTTACATAGTAGGTCTAGTCTACATATTTCTGGGCAGCCTGAGAGCACTTGACCTAGTCCTTCCAGTTTTCAACAAAGCAAAACTCTGTGGACCTGGTCAGTGCCCCCTTCCAGTACTGCTCTGTGGAGAAAGACAGGGGGCAAACAAAGGCTGGGTGGTTCTTGTGGTCCACTTCATCTTCGAGGGCCAACGACGAGAAGTAAAGTGCAGTAATGGCCAGTTTAAATAGCACCTTCTTTTTTGAGCTGGGCGTGGTGGCACACGCCTTTAATCCCAGCACTCAGGAGGTAGAGGTAGGAGGATTGCTGTGAGTTCGAGGCCACCCTGAGACTACATAGTGAGTTCCAGGTTAGCCTGGGCTAGAGAGAAAGACCCTACCTCAAAAAAACCAAAAAGATAATAAATAGCACCCTCTTAAAAAAAAAATATATATATATAATTTATTTACTTGAGAGAGAGAAAGAGAGAGACACAGATAAAGAATGGGCACGTCAGAGCCTCCAGGCATTGCAAACAAACTCCAGATGCATGTGCTACCTTGTGCATCTGGCTTATGTGGGTCCTGGGAAATTGAACCTGGGTCCTTTCTCTTTGCAGGCAAGTGCCTTAAAGGTTAAGCCATCTCTCCAGCTGAATAGCACCCTATTAATTTCCCTTTTGAAGAAGTTCTTGGCAAAATGAGTGTTTTCTGTCCAGCCATGTGCTTCACTGGAACCTTCCTATAGAAGTTCAGAGGGGTCTGCCATTCCCCTCCACCCCCAGGGCCACAGAGTTCTTTTTCCCAGACTTGTCTACCCGTTCCAAGTTCTCTCCTTTGTCTGGCATTGTTGAACCCAGTGGTTCTTGCCAGGTATTCTCTCAGTGTCTAGTGCTATTTGACCATAGTTGGAATGTATTGTCACATTGATGGAGGTTTGCGGTTTGGTCCCCAGTGGGGGTGATGTTCAATGGAGGTGGAACTTTTAAGAGGTGGGGGGCCCATGTACAAGGTTACAGGAACATTACCCTTAGAAAGGACGAATGTGGTACTCATAGAACTATGTTTAGTGCCATGACACAAGTCCAGTCCTGAATCCCTAGCTACTAGGTTTGCCATGAGACTCTGATACAGAGGTTTTTCCCTTATTTAGTTATTGTTCAGGATATAAATTATGAGGTTTATTTTAGGGAGAATCAGTCAGTATCCAGGGAAAGGCTAGAAAGACTGAAGCCACAAGAGAATTCTTCTCCTTACCCAGCAGGAAGGGAAGAGGGGAGAATGGAGAGGTAGGGAGAACTCCAGGGGAGAAGCCCATAAAAAGGACACAAACATGCACATGTGTGTGCGCACACAAACACACACACACACACACACACACACACATACACACACACACGTGACAAAACATTTAGCTTCTTTTTGGAATCTTTTTAGTATCTAAGGGAAGGTTAGAAAAATCCAGACCAGATAGGAATTCCTCTTCTTGCCCATATAGAAAGGGAGGAGGGAGCTGGGTGTGGTGGCACACTCCTTTAATCCCAGCACTCGGGAGGCAGAGGTAGAAGCACTGCGTGAGTTCGAGGCCACCCTGAGACTACATAGTGAATCCCAGGTCAGCCTGAGCTAGAGTGAGACCCTACCTTGGAAAAAAAAAGTGAAAGGGAGGAGGGGAGATGGGAAAGATGTCCGCCACAGAAAAAAAACTCCCTGGAAAAGCCTCTGGCACATACGCCTACACAGGTCTTTTCCTTTTCACTTACCGAGCACGTAGTCATACTGTCAAGGGAGTCTTACTGGAGGTTGAATTGATGGGGCTGCCCAATCTTCGAATTCCAGTCTCTCAAACTGAGTTAAATAAAGCTCTTTTTTAAAAAAAAAATGTGACTAGGAATAAATCTCAGTAGCAGAGGCCAGTAAGCTAGAAAGGAATAGAAAGGGAATAGAAAGGGGAGGCTTAATAGGATGGTATTGTATATATGTAAGTAGAACAGATTAATGGGAGTGAAAAGGCCCAAGTGAGGTCAGGGGAAGAGACTGAGTAAAGGAAAGGTGGAGGGAGGGCTAATCAAAATCTAAGAGGATATAAGTAAGTCATATGGAAACCTACCTTTTTGGACAATGGAACACACAGTAGCCATAGATAGTTACTAGAAAATTTTCAGTGCCAGGGATGGGATACCTTCCAGTGCGTTATTGGTCAGGGAGGTCCCTGATGCCCCCAAAACATTATAGGCCATTGCTGAGGCCCTTGGTTTCCCACCAGGAATAGATGTTAAGACCCTATTGCTGAAGACTCCACATACTTGGGCTGCAAGGCCACTGAGAAATCCAGCTGGAGCTGAGCTGAAAATCTCCTCCATGTAGACCAGCTGACAGAAAGCTGGAAGAAGCCATTCTGCATTCAGTTCAATGGGAGAGAGAGAAATCACCAGTGAAGATATTCAACAGTGGACACTGCAAGCCTTACATTTGGCCAAATGAGCCAACGGGTGCAATAGTGGCATGTCTGTTATGGGGGAAACCAACCACCCTCTACTCTGACTGGAGGCCCACTCCATGGGAGTGAATACATCCCTGATACTGAAAACCTACAACAGGAGTAGTCATGAGGCCTAGGGGTATAATGTCTTCTGGTGTCTGGCTAAATGTATATACTATGCTCACCAAACTGCCCAGTAAGCACTTCTCTTAATGTTTGTACCCATATATTAATGCTACTCTCACTTTTAGTTAGAGAACCTTCTCTTTTCAGATGGCAGTGACCTTGGGACAACTCAGAAAGCATCATGGTGCTGGGAAGAAGTGACAGAGGAGTGCTCAGCACTGAAACATCCCTGTCACATCTTCCAAGGCTCAGGGTCCATTGTGGAAGAGGTGGTAGAAAGAATGTAAGAGCCAAAGGAAGGATAGGACTCCTTACAACGTGCTCCTCCAGTCACAAAATGGCCTGGATATCCATGACTTCACAGTACCTGACACTACCTGCACAAGACCATCATAATAGGAGGAGAAGATTATGACATCAAAATAAAAGAGAGACTGATTGAGAAGGGGAAGGGATGTGATGGAGAGTGGAGTTTCAAAGGGGAAAGTGGGAGAAGGGAGGGAATTACCATGGGATACTGTTTATAACTATTGAAGTTATTAATAAATAAAAATAAATATAAAAAAATTTTAAAAATTGAAAACAAATTAAAATTTTTATTTATTTATTAGAAAGAGAGAGAAAGAGGCAGATAGAGAATAGTGCACCAGGGTCTCCAGCCATTGCAAATGAGCTCCAGACACATGAGCCCCCTTGTGCATCTGGCTAACATGAGTACTGGGGAATTCAACCTGGGTCCTTAGACTTCACCAGCCTTAATTAACTGCTAACCCATCTCTCCAGTACAATAAATCTTTCTTTTTTTAAAAAAAATATTTTTATTTATTTGTTTGAGAGAGAGAGAAAGAATGAGTGTGCCAGGGCCTCCAACCACTGCAAATAAACTCCAGACGCATGTGCACCATGTGCATCTGGCTTACATGGGTAATGGGAAATTGAACCTGGATCCTCAGGCTTGGCAGGCAAATGCTTTAACCACTAAGCCATCTCCCCAGCACGCCCCCTTTAAAATATTTTTATTTATTTATTTGAGAGAGAGAAAGAGGCATATATATATACATATGTATATGGAGAATTTAAAGCCCTCTTCTCAGTTGATAACTAGATTTTTATACAGCCTCGTTAGGATTTGCAGTGTGAGGTTTCGCCACTAATAGAGTCAGTGGAGAAAAATGGCTTTCAAGCAGAGTTGCCTTTCAGATTAACATAAGGTCCTTGTCTTTAATATTAAGTGGTGACAATTGAGTCCAATGTCCAGCCACTCATGCCACAGTGCCACAGTAAAACTCCCTCCATGGCGTCTGGGGCAGCTCTTTATCAACGCAATTTCCATCTATGTCCCATGAAGTACTAAAGAAACCCTTTCGCTTTGTTGTTGTTTTGGAGGCAGGTTCTCGCTCTAGCCCAGGCTGACCTGGAATTCACTCTGTAGTCCCAGGCTGGCCTCGAACTCACAGTGATCCTCCTATTTGTGCCTTCTGAGTACTACAATCGAAGGCGTGGGCCACCATGCCCAGACCTTTTGCTTTTTAGTACAGTTCGAGCCAACCCGGACAGCTTTCAAACACAATTTAAACAACAGTGGGCGTGGTGAGAACAAACACATGCAGGGGCCAGCAGACTATCTAAAGGCAGCCATCCCGTCCCTGCCTCTTGAAGACAGAGCCACCAGTTGGGCACCTTGGGGGACTTGGCTTCATTTCTCCTGCTTTGTAAAGCTAACCTATAGTGAGAGCATGCCACCCAGTTCCTGTGCCACCAAGCTCCACGGTGATGTGGGGCAGCGCGCCACACCAGGGCTTCGTGGTAGTCCCTCCCCGTGCAAAAGCTGATCTGGTACACTTCCGGGGTGGGGATTCCAGTAGCTCTGAGCGTCCCTGAATTCCTGTTCCTCCTGCCACCCCCAGTCACCCTCACACTGGACGTGGCCATGAGTAGAAGGACATTTTTGTATCCTTGCTTTCTTCCAGAGGATCATACCCTGGGTGGCTCACATTAGCTTCACCACCAGCCCTATTTGCCCCTGCGCCTGGCTAGTTTCTCAGTGACCGGCTCCTTATACCTAAAGGTCACTAACTGGTTCCTCACTGCTGGTCAGTTTGTCTAATTCTTTTTTTTTAATCTTTTCAATTTTTTTTATTAACAACTTCCATGATTATAAAAAATATCCCATGATAATACCCTCCCTCCCCACACTTTCCCCTTTGAAACTCCACTCTCCATCGTATCCCCTCACCATCTCAATCAGTCTCTCTTTTATTTTGATGTCATGATCTTTTCCTCCTATTAGGATGGTCTTGTGTACATAGTGTCAGGCACTGTGAGGTCATGGATATCCAGGCCATTTTGTGTCTGGGGGGAGCACGTTGTAAGGAGTCCTACCCTTCCTTTGGCTCTTACAGTCTTTCCACCACCTCTTCCGCAATGGACCCTGAACCTTGGAAGGTGTGATCGAGATATGGCAGTACTGAGCCCTCCTGTCACTTTTTTCTAGCACCATGGTGCCTTCTGAGTCGTCCCAAGGTCACTGCCATCTGAAAAGAGAAGGTTCTCTAACCAAAAGTGAGAGTAGCATTAATATATGGGTAAGAACATTAAGAGAAGTGCTTACTGGGCAGTTTGGTGAGCATAGTATATACATTTACCAGACAGCAGCAGACGTTTGTCTAATTCTTTTGCTTTAAGCCATTGGGCCTTGGCACTCTAGTGGCCACAGGACATTGGCAGTGGGGCCAGTTTGCCCTGTCACGTCCCTGCATGACAAAGGCTCCTCATCCCTCTACTTCAAAGCCCATGGTGGTGAACCTATTTGTTTCCTACTTCCTGAGCCAGCTTTCTCTTCAGATGTCCTCAACTTGTGTCTGGCTGCTGCTATGTTTATGTCAGAGATTTTCAAGTTTTGTCCCCAAAATACATGTGATGGACATTTTTATTTTTATTTTTGGTTTTTCAAGGTAGATCTCACTCTAGCTCAGGCTGACCTGGAATTCACTACACAGTCTCAGGGTAGCTTCGAACTCACAGCGATCCTCCTACCTCTGCCTTCCAAGTGCTGGGATTAAAGGCGTGCACCACCACGCCCAGCTTGTGATGGACATTTTTAGTCGTCACAAAGAGGAATATGCTATGAGAATCTACTGCGTACAGGATGCTGCCAAACAAGAACGATGTGTCAATAATATTGACTTGGAGAGATCCCACTCTTAGAGAGGGAGGCTTTATGCTAGTGCTAAAAGTACATTTGTTTGGTGTGATAAATTAATAAATTATAAATAAATAAATAAATAAAAATAGATGAATTTACGGTGAAATGTTCTGTGAAGCAGAGTATGAGCTTGACCTTCTGATCCATCCTGCATCCACTTCCTGAATGCCGGTATTACAACATTCACACACCCAGTTTATGCAGCGCAGGGGATTGAACCCAGGGCTTTATGCATGCAAGCCACATCCCCAGTCATCAACTTGCTTCTTTATGGTGACAAATTTAACAGCAAGCATTCATTCCAGGCCAGTGATACCTGAGACGAAGTTGCTGGTTTTACTTATAAAAAGCTCCTTTCGGGCTGGAGAGATGGCTTAGCGGTTAGACGCTTGCCTGTGAAGCCTAAGGACCCCGGTTTGAGGCTCAATTCCCCAGGACCCACGTTAGCCAGATGCACAAGGGGGCGCACGCGTCTGGAATTCGTTTGCAGTGGCTGGAGGCCCTGGCGCGCCCATTCTCTCTCTCTCTCTACCTGCCTCTTTCTCTGTCTGTCACTTTCAAATAAGTAAATAAAATAAACAAAACAGGGCTGGAGAGTTGGCTTAGTGGTTAAGCGCTTGCCTGTGAAGCCTAAGGACCCCAGTTCGAGGCTCAATTCCCCAGGACCCACGTTAGCCAGATGCACAAGGGGGCGCACGCATCTGGAGTTCGTTTACAGAGGCTGGAAGATCTGGCGTGCCCATTCTCTCTCTCTCTCTCTGCCTCCTTCTCTCTGTCACTCTCAAATAAATAAATAAATAAATAAACAAAAAAGTAAAAAAAAATATTTTTTTAAATTTTTATTTATTTATTTGACAGCGACAGACAGAGAAAGGGGGGAGAGAGAGAGAGAGAGAGAATGGGCGCGCCAGGGCTTCCAGCCACTGCAAATGAATTCCAGACGCGTGCGCCCCCTTGTGCATCTGGCTAACGTGGGTCCTGGGAAATCAAGCCTAGAACCCGGGTCCTTAGGCTTCACAGGCAAGCGCTTAACCGCTAAGCCATCTCTGCAGCCCAATATATATATATATTTTTAAAAGCTCCTTTCTTCTCATACTACCATGAGAGGGTGTGAGCCTTCACCCATTCACTGCTAGACCTGGGAGTGAAACAGAATTTAGGGATGGTCGAGGAAGAGACCAGAACCATACACTCCAATCCATTCTGAAAGCCATCCTGCCTCCTCTTGCAGACATAGGAACCTCTGACATTTGAATAGGTTTGAGGCGTATTTTGCTATGGTTGCCATTATTACTCACATCTACCTAACTATTAATAAAACATCTTTACTCTTTTTGGTCACTCATTTATGTCTGCCGGTCAACTGAAGGGTGTTTCTAACTCGAGTGTTTCTGACCTTCAACAATGTTCTTGCACAAGCCCCGGCTCTATTGATGTATGCTTTGATGTTTAAGAGACCCTTCTGAACATGGAATTCCTTTAGTTACAACAGTAATAATAAAAAAAAAGATGGCATCACTTATTCAATAAACAACAGACTATCCATTCAGAGGACACCCACTGGGATCCATCCAGCTGGATAAGGCCTAAAATAAATAGCAAAATCTGGGGAGCATTGCAGAAGACAAAGATGAGATTCAGTGAGAAGGCAAACTCATTGAAACGTTTTATAAATAAAAGGGAAAGTAGCACTTGGCATCTTAAGGCTGCAAGAGCAGGTGTTCTTTTACAGTCTAATCTCGGCAGCTGAATGTTTATTACAATAAAGTGCCTGGGTAGCTGGAAAAACAGACAGGCTGGTTAT
The DNA here is from genome assembly GCA_036346955.1 of Dipus sagitta. Lineage (NCBI taxonomy): Eukaryota > Metazoa > Chordata > Mammalia > Rodentia > Dipodidae > Dipus > Dipus sagitta. The sequence goes on along the minus strand of CM070774.1, from coordinate 179,499,914 downwards.
TAAGGAAGGCCCATGAAAAGCACATCAAGCCTTCCTGCAAAAGGGAGAAATGTCCTGCTGGGTGGCAGTACCGGGTGACTTTGTGTCTTTCTAAGATTCTGTGACCTTTACAAAGAGGTCTAAACGTTTGCTACATGTGACCTAAAAATGAAGTCCCACCTTGTCATCCCTTTTCCAGATTTCTGCTCTTTGCCAAATACCTTGTGATCACTGAGTAACTCATACTGATTCACAAAAATGAACACATTTCAAAATTTTAGTTTAGGGGCTGGAGGGATGGCTTAGCGGTTAAGGTGCTTGCCTGCAAAGCTTAAGGACCCATGTTTGATTCCCCATGACCCACGTAAGCCAGAGGCACAAGGTGGTGCATGTGTCTGGAGTTCATTTTCAGTGGCTGGAGGCCCTGGTGAGCCCATTCTCTCCCTCTCTCTCTCTCTCTCTCTGCCTCTCTCTCAAATAAATAAAATTAAAAATTAAAAAAATAAATAAAGTTTAAACAGAAAAGATCAGCAGTCGAATTCCATTGTGGAAATTCTCAGAGTGAAGGAAAGGGCCAGATATTTAATGGTTCTGGATTCCCAGAGTCATCATCGTCTTCACTGTGCTCACAAGTCTCAGATATTTCAGTTTTCTAGATACTTAAACAAACAAAACTTTGACCTCAATTTGGAAAAAGTAAACTGAGTTTCGGACATAATATACTATTACTGTTATTCTCAAATCAGCTTTGGACTATGAGCAAGTATGAACAGTTAAGTGCTAGAACAGATCAAACTTTTCTGTTGTTGTTGGTGGTGGTGGTTTTTTGTTTGTTTGTTTGTTTTGTTTTGAGGTAGGGTATCACTCTAGCCCAGGCTGACCTGTAATTCACTATGTAGTACTACTCATGTTGGCCTCGAACTCACAGTGATCTTCCTGCCTCTGCCTCCCAAGTGCTGGGATTAAAGGCGTGTGTCACCATGCCAGGCTGGATTAAACTTTTTAAAAAGAAAATTATTTATTGGAGGGGGAGGGGCAGATAGAGAAAGAGAGAATGGATGTTCCAGGGCCTCCAGCCACTGCAAACAAACTCCAAACACATACTCCAACTCGTGTAGCTGGTTTATGTGGGTACTGGGGTATTGAACCTGGGTCCTTTGGCTTCGTAGGCAAGTGCCTTAGCCACTAAGCCATCTCTCCAGCCCTGAGATTAAACATTTTAAGAGGATAAGTGGCAGACAAGTGGCCTGAATAATTACAAGGAACACTCCAAGTACACAAGGGCTCTTCATGTGGGCTGCGTGCTTCAATAGTTGGTCCTCGCGAGCTCTGCCTTATATAGAAAGACTACAGATGAGAAGACTCTGGGACAGGAATCAAGGGGAAGTTTGTAAATTGCAAAGGCAGACAGACAAAAGGACGCTGCTATAGCTTTCAACATCACTGTGAATTAACCAATGAATTTTCTTACCGTCACTGGAACCAAAGCTCCCGTCAATGGATTTTCTCTGAAACCTGCAAACGAGCAAATAGATACATTCAGGTTCAGCACTTTACACTGGCTCCCCATACATGTTCCTGTATATTTGTCTACTAGGATCTCTTAAAAATGGCCTTTCGGCCAGGCGTGGTGGCGTGTGCCTTTAATCCCAGCACTTGGGAGGCAGAGATAGGAGGATAGCCACGAGTTCAAGGCCACCCTGAGACTACCTAGTGAATTCCAGGTCAGCCAGAGAGACTCTACCTCAAAAAAAAAAAAAAAAAAAAAAAAAGGCCCTTGGGAATTGGAGAAATAACTAGCAAGAATATAAAATGGTAGTCACTCTGGAAAACAATTTGGCAGTTTCTCAGAAAGTTAAACAGAGTAACCATATGGCCTGGTTATTCTATCCCCTGGTATGTAAGATCATTCATTTATTACTTTTCATATATAATTCACATGTCATAAAAATTACCTTTAAAATCTTATTTATTTATTTGAGAGAAAGAGAGAGAAAGAATGGGCAAGCCAGGCAATGAACTCCAGATGTATGCGCCACCTTGTGCAGCTGGCTTACATGGATACTGGGGAATTGCACCTGGGTCCTTAAGCTTCACAGGCAAGCGCCTTAACCGCAAAGCCATCTCTCCAGCCCAAATTTTCCTTTTTAAAGCATGAAATTCAGTGAGTTTTTACTATGTTCACAAACTTGCCCAACTATCACCACTATCTAATCTTAGAGCATTGTCAAAAGGAGCCCGTCCCCACTGGCAGCCCCTTGCCGACCCTCCTTCCCCAACCCCTGACTGTTGGTCTCTATCAATTTTCCTATTCTGGACGTTTTATTTAAATGAAATCATGACACATGAGAACTGTTTTGGATGAGGTTTTTTAGCATGTTTTCAGTGTTTATCCATGTTACAACATGTATGTACTTTAGCATTTTCTTTTTCTTTTTTTTGGTTTTTCGAGGTAGGGTCTCACTCTAGCTCAGGCTGACCTGGAATTCACTCTGTAGTCTCAGGGTGGCCTCGAACTCAGTGATCCTCCTACCTCTGCCTCCCGGGTGCTGGGATTAAAGACGTGCACCACCACGCCCGGCTCTACTTTAGCATTTTTATGGCTGAAAATATCCTGATACACACAAACACACACATGCTATATTTCATTTGATGGACATTTTTTTCACCTATCAGCTATCCTATAATACAATCGCTGTGAACACTTGTATACATGTTTTTCTTTGATATGTTTTCATTTCTCTTGAAAAAAAAAATATATATATATATATACACCTAGAAAAGAGTTGCTATGTTTGCGGTAACTCTATGCTTAGCCTTTACCCCTGATTATTTTCCACACAGATAGCAAGAGTTATTTTACATTCCCACAGGCTAAGTATTGGGCTCCGATTTCTCCACATTTCTGCCAACTCTTATTTTTCATTAAAAGTTTTTCATTACATCTCTCCTTTAGGCTATGACACTCACTATGGCGTTGGCATAGATTTCCCTCATGGCTCATGGGGAACATTTTTTCATATATTTATTTGGCATTTGTATAAAGTCTCCCTCTCATAAGAACTCTTATGATCACATTGGGCCCATGTGGATAATCCAAGATAATGCTGATCATGTGGTTACATCTGTTCACTTCTCTTTGCCATGTAAGGTACTATCTTCACACACTCTATAGATGAAGATGTGGATATCTTTTGGGTTACATTATCCTTTCTACCCCACCATCTTAACATTAAATCTTCTAATCTATGAACATGTAAATTTCATAAAAACTTTTTTGTTAGTAATTTAGGTATTTTCTAATTTCTTTTGATACACGCACACATTGTTGTTGTTTCTTTTCTTTTTTTTTTCTTCCTTTCTTCTTCTTTTTTTTTTTTTTTTTTTTCTTGAGGCAGGGTCTTGCTCTAGCCCAGGCTGACCTGAAAATCATTCTGTAGCCCTAGGCTGGCCTTGAACTCTCAGTGATCCTCTTACCTCAGCCTCCCAAGTACTGGGACTAAAGGGATGTGCCACCATGCCTGGCTATGAAGTTTCTCTTAAAGAAGCTGCTTTTCTAGATGTATCATTTGGGAATGTATATCAAAAAATAATGTAAAAATACTAACATGTGAATTATCCTCTTTTGGTTGTAAGATTGGAGGAGTGGGGAAGAAGAGTTTGGGAGCAAAGTGCTTCATGTTTTTTTCAAGGTAGGGTGCTGACCTGGAATTCGCTATGTAGTCTCAGGGTGGCCTGGAACTCACGGTGCTCCTCCTATCTCTGCCTCCCGAGTGCTGGGATTAAAGGCATGCACCACCATGCCTGGTAATGCTTGGCTGTCGTTATACCTTTTTATTTAAAAATGATATGATATTTGCAGAGAAATTTCAAGAATAATGCAATATAGAACATCCATCCATATATCCATTATATAGATTTACTTACTGTTATTATTATTATTATTTTGGTTTTTCGAGGTAGGGTCTCACTCTGGCCCAGGCTGTCCTGGAATTAACTTTGTAGTCTCAGGGTGGCCTCGAACTCACTGCAATCCTCCTACCTCTGCCTCCCGAGTGCTGGGATTAAAGACATGCACCACCATTTCTGGCTTCTTTTTTTTTTTTTTTTTTTTTGAGGCAAAGTCTCACTTATTTTACAGTCAAGAACAGCCTAGACTGAATTATCCTTTTGCCTCTGCTTCTGGGGTGCTGGGATTAGACGCCTGCTCTGCCATGCCCACCTCTAGCTTTACTTTTCTCATTCTCTCACCTGCCAATAATGCTTCAGGTGCTCATCTAAATGTATATAACTTTTTCTGTACAATTTGAAAGTAAGTGGCATGTGCCACAGACCTTTACCACTAAATAGTACCGAAGAGTCAAATACTCTCAGATGTAGCACATTTGACATTGAAAAGATAATTTTATGGTTTTCTTTAATTGTTTTTGGTGATGTGACGCTTCCATTTCTGCACCGTGCAGGACTAGGGTTACAGGCATGCGTGGCCACATCCAGCTGTCCACATGTGCGCTGGGAAACTGAACTCAGGGTAAGTCAGACCATCGTGCTTGTGGCAAGTGCTTTTACCGCTAAACCTGCTCCCCATACCCCACCCCATTTTTTATAAGCTATTGTTTTGATGTTTAATGTTTCCACATGATTAGATTCAAAATATGCACTTGTAGAAAGTTTCGTAAGGGATGCTGTGTCCTTAGGGTGTCTTTCATATCTGGAGACACACAAGGTCCTTGGTGGCATTTATTTTGATTAAGAGGTCAATGTGTTTTATTACCTAACTACCTAGTTATTATTAAGCAATTTATGAAATTATACTTTCAGCCACATGAGTAACTTGATTCTCATCCAATTTCCCCTCTAGAGTTAGCATTCATTAATGATTCTTTTTCCCCCTTTGGTACTAGGGATTAAGTTTAGAGCTTCACACATGCTAGGCACGTGGTCTACCATTGAGCTATAGTGAGCTAGATCCTCAACCCTCTTTTTTTTTGTTTGTTTGTTTGTTTGTTTTTTCAAGGTAGGGTCTCACTCTAGCCCAGGCTGACCTGGAATTCACTAAGGAGTCTCAGGGTGGCCTCGAACTCACAACGATCCTCCTACCTCTGTGTCCTGAGTGCTGGGATTAAAAGCATGCATCACTACGTCCGGCTATCAGCCCTCTTTTTAAAAAAAAAAAGTATTTTTTTTGAGGCAAGCCCAGTAATCTGGACTTTTTTTTGTTTGTTTGTTTTTCATGAAAGAGAGACAATTGGCACACCAGGGCCTCCAGCCACTGCAACTGAACTTCAGACACGTGCGCATGTGTGGCACTGCACACTTGTGTCGCTGTGTGTCTGGTTTACATGGGACCTAGAGAATCAAATATGAATCCTTAGGCTTCACAGGCAAGTGCCTTAACTGCGAAGCCATCTCCGCAGCCCCTTCAGCCCCTTTTTAAAAAATATTTTATATTTATTTGTAAGGAGAGAGAGAGAGAGAGAATATAAGAATGGGCATGCCAGAGTCTCTAGCTGCTGCAAATGAGCTCCAGATGAGGAGTTGAACCCTGGTCATTAGGTTCTGCAGGCAAGCATCTTAACTTCTGAGGCATTTCTCTAGCCCTACCAGCCCTCTTTTTTTTTTTTAAAAAAAAAATTTATTTATTTGCGAGAGATGGGGAGAGAGGGAGAGAGAGAGAGAGAGAGAGAGAATAGGCGCTCCAGGGCCTCTAGCCACTGCAAATGAATTCTAGATGGATGTGGCACCATATACATCTGGCTTACATGGATACTGGGGAATTGAACCTGGGTCCTTAGGTTTCACAGGCAAGTGGCCTAACCACTAAGCCATTCGTCACCTCCTTTTTAAACTTTGTGGGACAAGGTATCACTAAGTTTCCCAGGCTGGCCTTGAACTTACTTTGTAGCTCAGGCAGGCTTTGGATTTGCAACCCTCTTCTTCAGCCTTTAGAGTAGCTGGGATGATGGACCTGTGGCACTAAGTCTGGCTCTGTTGATCATTCTTTTTTTAAAAAAAATATTTTATTGGGCTGGAGGAATGGTTTAGTGGTTAAGGCACTTGCCTATGAAGCCTAAGGACCCAGGTTTGATTTCCCAGGACCCATGTTAGCCAGATGCACAAGGGGGCGCACACATCTGGAGTTTGATTGCAGTGGCTGGAGGACGTGGTATGCCCATTCTCTCTCTCTGTCAAATAAATAAATAAAAATAAAATATTTTATTTATTTATTTATTTGAGAGAGACAGAGAAAAAAGGGGGGGGGGAGGAATGGGCATGCCAGGATCTCCAGCCACTGGAAAGGAACTCCAGACACATGTGCCATCATGTGCATCTGGCTAACGTGGGTACTGGGGAATTGAACCTGGGTCCTTAGGCTTCACAGGCAAGCGCCTTAACTGGTAAGGCATCTCTCCAGCCCTCGTAACCTGAGCTAGTCTTGTCTGCAAAATGATCTTCCAACCCCAGCAGTGCTTCTGCACGTACCAGTTGGCTGTTGGTGTTTTGCTGTTGGTAGTTGCTTGTGGTACCTTTTCTCTTACAGGATCCTGTTTTAGTGAATTTGCTGAATTCAACTAAATACTTTCAAATGTGTGTGTGTGTGTGTGTGTGTGTGTGTGTGTATTTCAAATATTTAGTTCCTTCTTTTCTTTATGAATATGTTCTCATGGATTTTTTTTCCCCTCAAATGGTTGCCAATTCATTATTCTAAATTATTTTGGTGTTCAAATTCTCTAGGACATGTATACACCAGGACATGTATACACCAGGGAAGCACTCTACCACTGAGTCACATTCTCAACCCTTGTTTCATTTTCTTTTTCTTTTTTCGGTTTTTCGAGATAAGGTCTCACTCTAGCCCAGGCTGATCTGGAATTCACTATGTAGTCTCAGGATGGCCTTGAACTTACGGTGATCCTCCTACCTCTGACTCCCGAATGCTGGGATTAAAGGCGTACACCATCTCTCTCAGCTCTCAACCCTTGTTTTATTGAAATGGAATCCCCATATGTGACTCAGACGACCTGGAACTCTTTATGTGGTTGATGCAGGCATTGAATTTTCCATCCTCTATTTCTTCCTCTTGAGTGTTGGGCTTATAGCATGCCCCACGTGGAGGTTTGGAGGTTTTGAAGGCAGTATCTCAATTGAAACTCCTCATAGGGGACTGGAGAAGATGGCTTAGTGGTCAAGGCATTTGCCTGCGAAGCCTAAGGACCCAGGTTCAATTCCCCAGGGGTCACGTAAGACAGACCCACAGGGTGGTGCATGCGTCTGGAATTCAATTGCAGTGGGTGAAGGCCCTCGTGTACCCATTTTCTCTCTCTCTCAACTAAAAAGAAAAGAAAAGCGATATAAGCTCCTAGGAGGGAGTTATTTTCTGAGTCAGAGACAAGCCCGTGTTCCTGAGATTGCTCCACTGAGCAGGCAGCAGCTCTTCCTCAGCTGGGGTTCATGTTATCTTATTGCCTCAAAGGTCTATGCTGGCTTGGTTTTCTTTACATGTTTCAGAGGAGAAAAAATAAATAAATAAAATGAAAGCATGTGTTTGTTGTAACCCCCCTGCCATTCTTCTGTAGTTGTTCAAAAATGGAATTCTCAAGGCTCAGCCCTGCTGAGAGTGACAAGAAAAAAAATGTTCTTTTACTTTTCATTACTTTTACTTCATTTTTTTTTTAAATCAGGGACTCCTCCAATTTCTTGAGAAGGGAAATTTCCCTGATCAAATTACAGCACAGTTATGCCCATGCAGGAACATTTTACTGGAAATTGATGTTTTAATAGTGGAAAGGCACCTGGTGATGTGGTATCAAAGCATATTACTCCTGCTGTACCTTGACATTTATTTTAGGCATTGAATTTACTTCTTGACAAAACATTTAAAGATATATCTAGTATTAATGTTAGGGAGAAATAATCATCTTCTATAGTCTTAGAATTTAGAGTATTTTTAGGTCTAAAAATAGGTAAGTTGGGGCTGGAGAGATGGCTTAGCGGTTAAGGTCCTTGTCTGTGAAGCCAAAGGACGTAGGTTCGAGTCCCCAGGACCCATGTAAGCCAGATGCACAAGGGGCACATGCTTCTGGAGTTTGTTTGTAGTGGCTACAGGCCCTGGTGTGCCCATTTTCTCTCTGTCTGTCTCTCTATCTATCTGCTTGCAAAAAAATAAATGAAAAATAAAAATTAAAAAAAAATAGGAGCCGGGCATGGTGGCACATGCCTTTAATCCCAGCACTCGGGAGGCAGAGGTAGGAGGATCACTGTGAGTTTGAGGTCATCCTGAGACTACATAATGAATTCCAGGTCAGCCTGGGCTAGAGTGGGACCCTACCTCGAAAAACCAAAAAATAAAATAAAATAAAATAAAATAAAATAAAAAAGTAAGTTGCCTTTTTGTTGAGGTTGAGGGTTGAGGTTAAGGTTTCATTATAGTTCCTTTTTTTGTTTCCAAGGTAGGGTCTCTCTCTAACTCAGGAATTCACTATGGAGTCTCAGGGTGGCCTCCAACTCACAGTGATCCTCCCACCTCAGCCTCCCGAGTGCTGGGATTAAAGGTGTGCGCCACCACACCCACTTTATAATGAAAATAGACAACATCCTATAAGCATTTAATATTATGTGTGACATTAACATAAGCACTTCAAGTTCTGTGTTTATTATCTCATTTCACAGATGAGAAACCTGGAGCACAGGAAGTTAGGTAGTGTGCCCATCAAGATCACAAAGTTAGTGCCCATGGCACCTTGCAACCTATTCCATATGGCTCAAGTCTGTGTTCTAGCATTCCCAGAGACACGCAAAGGGGTTTAAGTGTCCAAGACTTCTCACCTACCTCACGTACTGAACAAACATGACAAGCAGGCAGCCCAGGTAGAAGGACAAGAAAATGAAGACACTGAAAAGGCTGGATTTCACATAAACGGATTCTGGGGAAGAGAAATAGCTTTGATCAGGTTGCCGTGAGGAGGAGGAAGACTGTATTGGGAATAGAACAGCTTAAGTTTAAGGGGTCTGTCTTTATCAAACCCATTCTTTTTTTTTTCAAGATAGGGTCTCGCCCAGGCTGACCTGGAATTCACTAGGCAGTCTCAGGGTGGTCTCGAACTCACGGTGATCCTCCTACCCCCGAGCGCTGGAATTAAAATCACTGTGAGCCACCACGCACAGCTCTCCCTCTTTCTTACAGAGCGGCAGGGCCTCAAGCAAGTTACAGACGTGCTCGACCACTGAGCCCCACCCCATCCTGCCTCTTCCCGCACCCCCCCCAGAGAGTTAACAAAGCATTCTGATCCCCTACTCTACTCTACTTTGATCCCTCCTAGTGCTCGTGTTGAATTATCTGAGAGATTTCCTGACACACAAATCTTCCCTCATACTCCAGAGACAACACTAACCTTCAATGGAAGGGACAATGGTCACTTTAAGGTTCTTTGTTCTTTGTAGATTCCAGGTCTGGTTCTCATTTTCTGGCAAAAACGGAACAAAACAAAACAAAATGAATAAACAAATAAAGCACAGTGGGCCAGATAGCAGGTTCGCCCCCTCTGTTCTGAATAGTTGTAGAAAATAAAAGCCCAGAATCACCTCTGCATGCTGAACAAGACTGGAGGAAAATCCCACTTCCAACCCCTCAGGGCTTAGAGCTCTGTGCTTGAGACCCTCGGCATGGCCTTTGCTTGGATGCCTTTAGTAATGATATACATGAAACGAGATGGCAGCCTCCCAGGTCCTGATATCCACGGACATCCAAAGGAAAAAAGTGCCCCAGAGAGATGCCCCTTCCTTTAGCTTGCATTGTACCTAGCCTAGTGCAAATTTGTTTTTTCCTTACCTGGTCATCAAAGGGTATAGTTTTTCAGGGAACATTAGAGACTGGTTAGCCTCTAGAGCTATATAAAGAGATTAAAGAGCGCACAGTGGAAATATGTCATCTAATCCCAAGGGAGCCATGTCATAGTCAGCAGCCGCACTCTGCGTGGTGAGACGCGGCCCACCGGCAGGAGGCCTGTGTTGTCAACCCCTAACCCTATCCCATCCCCTGGGTTGCACAACTGTTTGCATATTGCCTCAGAGCTTGCGTAAACCCTTAGCGTGAGATTAGTCACCGCACCTGGCTTTCTTGTAAGATACAGTTTGAGCGCCTGGCATGGGAAACTCTAGATTTTCCTTATATATCCTTATGGGAGTGATGACTATAGATAAATACAATGTAGGAAGACGATCTGAGGAAATGGATATTTTTACATTTACTTCCCAGATGCAAATACATTTTGAGTCAAGGGTCAGCAAAGTGGACTTACTTTACATGGTCAGAGGGAGGAGAAGACTTCAACCTAGCTGAAATACACTAAATGACACTTTGTCACATCAGGAATATCTTTTGCTCTATTACTTTCTTTTTATTGTTTTACCTCCTTCCTTCCTTCCTTCCTTCCTTCCTTCCTTCCTTCCTTCCTTCCTTCCTTCCTTTCTCTCTCTCTTTCTGAGGTAGGGTCTCACTGTAGCCCAGGCTAACCTAGAATTCACTATGTAGTCTCAGCCTGCCCTCAAACACACAGCCATCCTCCTACCTGTGCCTCCTGAGTGCTGGATTAAAGGCATGCACCACTACATGTGCCTTATTTTTCTTTGTAAATTTATTTTTTATTTTTATTTTTTTGAGGTAGAGTTTCATGCTAGCTCAGGCTGACCTGGAATTCACTATGTAGTCTCAGGGTGGCCTCGAACTCACGGTCATCCTCTTATGTCAGCCTCCCGAATGCAGGGATTAAAGGTGTGTGCCACCACACCCGGCTTCATCATATGGTTTTTGTCCAATTGTCTCTGAGATTGTCTTGGCAAGTCACTGCCGAGGGCCCTTAGTGAGGAGTAGTGGGCTTCTGGCTTCTTTCCCTCCCCCACAAGCATTCCTGTTGCTTACCCTGGATGAAGAATGACCCTCCACAGGCATAGTCTTCAGGTTTTATCACGAACACCACAAAGAACTGCTCTTCTGGGAAGTCCTTCTTCTGTGTGAGACACAAGAACCTTATGATAGGCAGGAAGAGAGACAGCCAGAGGCAGGAGAAAGCCCACGGGGTGAGAGACGGAAGGAAAGAGGAAAGAGAAGACAAGCGGAGCTCACCCCTTGCTCTCAAACCCTCCCTGGAAAGGGCATCTGCACATCACAATTTACTCCAGATGAGAATCATGACATCCAAGAAATTCATCTAAGTAGGTACAATGCTGTGATTTCAATTTATTTTATGCCCATTTGAGGACTTCAAATATAATAAGCACCATGTAAATATAATGTCAAAAGCTTATGTTTAAGCAAATACGTACATATATGTGGCTGAAAAGATGGCTCAGTGATTAAAGGTGCTTGCTTGTAAAGCCTGAGTTAAATTCTCTAGTGCCTACGTAAAGGCAATTGCACATGTGTGTGTATATATGTGTGTGTGTGTGTGTATGTGTGTGTGTGTATGTATATATATATATATATATTTATTTATTTATTTATTTATTTATTTATTTATTTTTCTTGAGTTAGTTTTGTTATGTAGCCTAGGCTGGCCTTCAATTTGTTTGTTTTGTTTTCTGAAGCAGACTATCACTTTAGCCCAGGCTGATTTGGATCTCGCTCTGTAAACTCAGGCTGGCCTTGAACTCATGATGATTCTCCTACCTCTGCTTCCCAAGTGCTGGGATTAAAGGCATGTGCTACCATGCCTGGCTTGAAATCCTTTAAAAATTTTTCTTTTTATTTACTTGAGAGAGAGATGGAGAGAGGGAATGGGTACCAGGGCTTCTTGCCCCTGCAGGCAAACTCCAGATGCATGTGCCACTTAGTGCATCTGACTTTACATGGGTACTGGTGAATAGAACCCAGGCTGTCAGGCTCTGCAAGCAAGTGCTTTTAACCACTGAGCTATCTTTCCAGCCCAACTTGAACTCTTTAAAAAATATTTTATTTTTATTTATTTATTTGACAGAGAAAGAGGAAGAGAGAGAGAGAGAGAGAATGCGCGTGTCAGGGCCTCCAGCCACTGCAAATGAACTCCAGATGTGTGCGCCCCTTTGTGCATCTGGCTAATGTGGGTCCTGGGGAATCAAACCTGGGTCCTTTGGCTTTGCAGGCAAATGCCTTAACCACTAAGCCATCTCTCCAGCCCCGGACTTTGAACTCTTGACGCACCTGTCTCAATCTTCTGAGTGTTGGGATTGTAGGAATGCATGTGTGCCCAGAAGTTTATTGTTTTTTATTTTAAAATCTACCAAGTCACTTTCCTAAAAGTTATGTATTCAGCAGTTAAATCATCAATGCAAGTTGGGGAGGCAAAGGACTTTGGTCAGGAGACCCGACGGGTCAGGGTTTGGCTTTCTTGGCTTTCTTTCTTTTCTTTTTTCTTTTCTTTCCTTTTTTTTTTTTTTTTTTTTTTGGTTTTTCGAGGTAGGGTCTCACTCTAGCCCAGGCTGACCTGGAATTCACTATGGAGTCTCAGGGTGGCCTCGAACTCACGGTGATCCTCCTACCTCTGCCTCCCGAGTGCTGAGATTAAAGGTGTGCGCCACCATGCCTGGCTGGGTTTGGCTTTCTGTAAGTGATTATCTTAGTCCCAGTTTCCTCACTGATGAATGAAGTGGGGTTAGCAAGATAATAATCTTTAGGGCACATAAAAGTTCTATAATCTTGCCACTTTTCATACCTAATTTTCTGATATATATATTTATGATATATAAATATTTATGATACCTAAGTATCACTGAGAAAATGGTGCCAAACTTTTTTTTGTTTTTTTTTTTTACATTTTTAAAATATTTTATTTATTTATTTGAGAGACAGAGAGAAAGAGGCAGATAGAAAGAGAGAATGGACACGCCAGGGCCTCCAGCCACTGCAAACCAACTCCAGATGCATGCGCCCCTTGTGCATCTGGCTTACGTGAGTCTTGAGGAATCAAACTGGGGTCCTTAGGCTTTGCAGGCAAATGCCTTAACTGCTAAGCCATTTTCCCAGTCCTGTTTTGGTTAAGGTGTTTGCTTGCAAAGCCAAAGGATCCAGGTTCGATTCCCTAGGACCCACATTAGCCAGATGTACCGGGGGGGGGGGCACATGCGTCTGGAGTTTGTTTGCAGTGGCTGGAGGCCCTGGTGCACCCATTCTCTTTCTTTTTCCCCTTCTCTCTGTCAAATAAATGAATAAATAAAATTAAAAATTTTTTAAAATAGAAAAAAAAGGTATACTGCTGCACATGTAAGGACCACACTCCTTTAAAAAATATTTTATTTATTTGAGAGGGAGATTGAGAGAGAGAGAAAGAGAGAGAGAGAGAGAGAGAAACTGAGAGAGAATGGTCACATCAGGGCATCTAGGCACTGTAAACGAACTCCAGACACATGTACCACTTTGTGGATCTTGGCTATGTGGATCCTGAGGAATTGCACCTGGGTCTTTAGACTTTGCAGGCAAGTACCTTAACCACTAAGCCATCTCTCTAACACCTTCCCCACCACCACCCCGCCCTGCCATTCCTTTGAGTCTACCAGTCTGCCCAGAGTTGAATTCAACTTTTGGTTACTATTACTGGTAGAAATTATCAAATGCTCATTTGCTTTAAATTGCTCTGATAAACTTCCCTCCAAATTGCTACTCCTTGGTGAGTAAATGGGAATCACTGTCCTTCTCTCAACTGGTCAGACATGTTCCATTGCACCGTGGGTTCCTAAGAATCCCCAAGTGGGGGAAAAAGAGTTCCTGGCAAGATGGCATTGTCCACTATCACTCAGGCATTGATTTCTTTCTTTTTTAAAAAATATTTTACTATTTTATTTATTTAGTTGAGAGAGAGAGAGAATGGCATGTCAGGGCTTCCAGCCACTGCAAACAAACTCCAGACGCATGTGCCACCATGTGCATCTGGCTTATGTGGGTCCTGGGCAATCAAACAGAGGTCCTCTGACTTTGTAGGCAAGCGCCTTAACTGCCAAGCCATCTCCCCAGCCCCCAGGCATCGATGCCTGGCACAGCAATCTTGGGTTTTAAATCGACAAGAAAGAAAAGAAATGCAAGCTACATAGCAGCTGGCCACCCATGTCTTCAGGAGGCCGACCCAGTAGGCGGGCTGACTGTCAATCAGTTAAGCCCTGTCTCCCCAGAAGGGATGTCTTACCTGTAGTGTAATGGCGGCTTTCTTGGTCATGGACTGATAGACACCATTGAATTCCACATTGTGATCCAGGTCATACACCGGGCACTAGCACATGCACAAGGGATTTAAAAAAAAAAAAAAGGAACATCACTAATGTCAGAATGCCATGCCACACGAAGGTTCTGCCAGGGCTTTTCCACCTGATCACACAGCATGGGAGTCTCATTAAGTCAGAAGCCATGAGACATTTTCTGTAGGGCAGTCATAAAACAGTCCTCTCAAAATTTAGTGTCGGGCTGGAGAGGAGAGATGGCTTAGTGGTTAAGGTGCTTGCCTGTGAAGGCTAAGGACCCAGGTTCAATTCTCCAGGTCCCACGTTAGCCAGATGCACATCGTGATGCATGCATCTGGAGCTCGTTTGCAGTGGCTAGAGGTCCTGACGTGCCCATTCTCTCTCTCTCTCTCCCTCTGTCCCTCTGTATCTAATAAATAAATAAATAAAATCATAAAAAATATTAGTGCCTTCTCCTTGAAAGCCAAGAGTCGCTTTGTGTTGGAGAGGACTATGGGAAGATTGCTTTTAAGTGTATGACAGGTTTCCCAGTCTTTGCAAGGTCTTTGCTAAGACTTTGTGAGATAGCAAGGATCTAACACCACAATAAAAATTCAAAATCAGAATGAATAGTAGGCCTCCATTCTATTTTCCCAGGGATCTTCCCCACAGCTAGGTCTTCTTTGTCCTTTGTCAAGACGTATTGTCCTTTCCTCTCGTCATTTTTTTTTTAATTCTTTACGTTGGTGAGGTATCAACTACTTTTCGTCTCTGTAAGTTGGTGTCTGCCAACATGGACTGCCCACTCATGTGCCCGAGATGCAGTTATTAATTTTTTTGGGGGGGGGGGTGAGAGTACTTGGTGAGAGGATGGCACAGTCCCTGCCCTGTCACTTATTTTGGGACAATATAATAATTTACCCATCGGAAGGCAAGCGTCAATACTCACCATGATGTTTTGGACTGACACGACAGAACACGGATAAGCCTTTTCAGACACCACTTTAATGATCACTGAGTCCACATCTTTGGGAAATTTGTATAGAAAATACTACGAATAAGAAAAAAGAGACATAATTTATTTATTTTTTTACTTTGAGGAGAGAGAAAGAGGCAGAGAAAGTGAGAGAGGATGAGCGCTCCAGGGCCTTCAGCCTCTGAGAAAGAACTCCAGATGCGTGTGCCCCCTTGTGTGCATGTGCGACATTGCTTTGCTTGCATCACTGTGTGTCTGACTTACTCGGGACCTGGAGATTCGAACATGAGTTCTTAGGCTTTGCAGGCAAGTGCCTTCACTGCTAAGCCATCTCTCCAGCTCAAGACATGATTTATTAATATTAAGATGGGTTTATAGTTATGATCTCAAACTGTTTTCATGTGCTTGGGATTGTTTTCTCTACCATCAAGTGGGAAGTTCAGATGCAAAACTCAGTGAATGTTCACTTGCTCAGTCAGCCATCCATCTTATACCCATAGAGCAGTTTGGTGACTCTGCACACCACTCTGTGCCACACATTAGGAAGACAGCAGCGAGTGAGGCGAAACTCATACCACATTGCCTTTCATCTGACTGTACAAGCTGTTTTTTTTTAATCACCTAAACTTTATTACACTTCCTGCCATTTCTTGCTCAAGAAGCACTCTGCTGCCATCTCCCCCCCTTGAAGCAGGATGAAATGTCAGACAAGATTTATTTCTCTGTGGTCACTGGGAAATATGACACTCCACTTGAACACAGATAAGCCTGTTCTTCAAGAATCTTGACCACCTTCCCATAGGGAAGAATTACTTCTGCACCAATCCTTCTCCTAGAACATCGGGTCATGAAGCTCTCTCTCCACTGAGTTATCCTGAGAACACATCTATTTTATTTTATTTATTTATTTTAATTTGGGGGGGGTGGTAAGTTTATAGAAAACTTTATTTTTTGTGTGATTAAAGGGTATAAAATATAGGCCAGTGAAGAGTAAAATAAGACTTTCATAGATATCAAAGATTTATATATATATATTTTAGGTTTAAACATTTTATTTAGGGGCTGGTCAGGTGGTGCACATCTTTAATCCCAGCACTTGGGAGGCAAAGGTAGGAGGATTTCCATAAGCTCAAGGCCATCCTGAGACTACATAGTGAATTTCAGGTCATCCTGGGCTAGAGTGAGACCCTACCTTAAAAAAAATGAAAAAAATTATTTACTTGCACACACAGGCCTCTTGCTGCTGCAAATAAACATGAAATGCTTGGGTCATATTTTACACCCAGCTTACATGGGTTGTTGGGAATTGAACGTTGGCCAGCAGGCTTTGCAAGCAAATGACTTTAACTGCTGAGCCATCTTCCCAGCCCAACTTTGATGTTTTGTTTTATTAGTTTGCTCTATGTGTATTCCATTCTAGTTGAAGGTTTACATGCAAATAATGTTAGCTTTAAATTTTATTTTATTTTTAAAAATATTTTATTTATTTATTTATTTGAGAGAGAAAGAGAGAGAGACAGAGGAAGAAGAAGATAGAGAGAGAAAGAATGGGTGTGCCAAGGCCTCCTGCCACAGCAAATGGACTCCAGATATATGTGCCACCTTGTACATCTGGCTTACATGGGTACTGGGGAATTGAACCTGGGTCCTTAGCTTCACAGGTAAGCATGCCTTAACCACTAAGCAAACTCTCCAGCCTCTTAAATTTTACTTTATTCTTTTGTTTTTTCAAGGTAGGGTCTCGCTGTAGCCCAGGCTGACCTGGAATTCACTATGTAGTCTCTAGGTGGCCTTGAACTCACAGCGATCCTCCTACCTCTGCCTCCCAAGTGTTGGGATTAAAGGTGTGTGCCACCACACCCAGCTAATTTAGCTTTAATATTTATATACTTTTTAATGCAAAAGAAGCCATTTCTAGTAGGTTGTATAGTAGATAGAACATTTATTTTTATATTTTTTTCTTTTTTAAGGCAGGATCTTTTATTTTTTATTTATTTAAAAATTTATTTGAGACAGAGAGAGGGAGAGACAGAGAGAATGGGTGTATTAGGGCCTCTAGCCACTGAAAACAAATTCCAGATGCATGCACCACCTTGTACGTCTGGCTTACGTAGGACCTGGAGAATGGAGCCTGGGTCCTTAGGCTTCTCAGGCAAGTGCCTTAACCACTAAGTCATCTCTCCAGCCTTGGAACATTTATTTATAGCTCTGCATAGAACTCCTGGCTACACTCTTAGTATGTTAGAGAACAAGTCCTTCCCCTTTTTTTCTTTTTTATTTCTTTTTTGGTTTTTTGAGGTAGGATCTTGCTCTAGCCCAGGCTGACCTGGAATGTACTATGTAGTCTCAGGGTGGCCTTGAACTCACAGGGATCCTCCTACCTCTGCCTCCTGAGTGCTGGAATTCAATGCATACACCACCACACCTTGCTCTCCCCTTTTTCTAGCTATCTCCCATCATAGTGTGTAACTAGTACTTTTAAATACTATATTACTTCAACTTAAGTCAGTAATTATTGAGGGAACAAGGTGACCCTTTCCTGCCACTGGGTGGCAGTGTACACACAGTACAAAGACTTTCACAGAAGGGGACTTTAGCTTCCATGTTCTGAGGGCAAGAGATGGGGCTTGGTTGGTAGACTGCTGGCCTAGCACGCACACAGCCCTGGGTTCCTCTCCAGCACCACAAGCCAAAGTGTGGCGATCTGCTCATCTAGGTGTGGGAGTGCTGATTTACACATCTGTTCCTAACTCTGCGATAATGAAATCAAGGTGGCAGCTTGAAATCAGGCCTGGTGGCGATATTTACACCCCAGGAATGAGCAGAAGCTGCAAATCAGGGTTTTTTCTCTGAGAATGTCTCTGAGTTAGGTATTTATCAGCCCATCACTGACTGTAAAAGATTCACAGTAGATCCATAATATTTTAACACCAATTTTGCTAAATCCAGCCCCCCTGCTAAAACAAAACAAAACAAAACAAAACAAAAAACCTTAAGTAACCATTTATAACCAGGACAATATTTAAGCCTGGTTCTGTCTGTTTGATTATTATTATTATGATAATATTTTCTTTTGGTTCTTTTGAGGTAGGGTCTCACTCTAGCCCAGGCTGACCTGGAATTTGCTATGTAGTCTCAGGCTGGCCCCAAACTCACGGCTATCCTCCTGGTCTTGCCTTCCATGTGCTGGGATTAAAGACATGGGCCACCACGGCCTGCTTATTTTTTTAAAAAAAAAAACTATTTCATTTACTATAAAAGAGAGAGAGAGAGAGACAGATAGAATGGATAGGTGTGCCAGGGCCTCCCACTGTGACAAAGGAATTCCAGGTGCATGTGCCATTTTGGGCATCTGTGCCTTTGTCTGTACATGGGTACTGGAGGAGTGAACCCAGGCCACCAGGCTTTGCAAGCAAGTGCCTAATTTAACTGCCGAGCCACTGCTCCAGCCCCTTGTCTGTGCTAGTCCTCTTCCTTTGTTTTTGGTCTATTTGTGATTTTTTTGGGGGGGTGCTGAGGACTGAACCCAGGGCCTTGTGCTTGCTAGGCCAGCACTGAGCTAAATACCCAACAGCAGTCCCCTGTTTGTTTATTTGTTGAGACAAAGTCTTGCCATATAACCCTGGCTAGTCTGGAACTTGCTAAATAGTTCAGACTGGTCTCACACTCACAATTCTCCTGCATTAGCTCTGGAATTGTACCACTATCCTCACCCCCCTACCCCCCAAAAAAACCCATTTGAAACCTGCCATAGTAAAACTCTTTCAGAAACCATGGAAGGGCTGGAGAGATTGTTCAGTGGTTAAAGTGCTTGCTTGTAAAGCCTGACAACCCAGGTTCAGTTTCCCAATATCCACGTAATGCTAGACGCACTGAGTGACACTTACACCTGGAGTTCATTTGTAGTGGCAAGAGGCCCTAGCATGTCCATGCTCTCTCTGCTCACAAATAAATAAACAAATATTAAATATTAAAAAAAGAAACCATGGAATTAAGAAGAAAGTTAGAAAAGTTAGAAAAAAGAAAGCTAGAAATGTTACCAAAACAGCCTAAAATAACTAACATTTTCATTTATTTATTTAAGAAAGAAAGAAAGGTGGGTGGGGGGAGAGAATGGGCATGATAGGGTCTCTAGTGTGTTAATGAACTCCAGACACATGTACCACCTTAGGCATCTGCCTTTTGTGGGTCCTGGGGAATTGAACCTGGGTTCTTTGGCTTTGCAGGCTGTCAGGAGCTGCAGCTGCTCTTTGACTTTGGGAGCTGCAGGTGGTCTTTGATCTCTTAACACAAAGGCCTTATCCTATAAGCCTAGGTGAGAAGGCAGCCCAGGTGAGATGGCACCAGCCACAATGGCATTATTTAACATATAGCCTAGATGGGGTGAGCAACAGGAAGAGGCATAAATTATTATATGACCCTGGTGAAGCTGACTTTAGGCACGTAGGCATTATCCAAAAAGTTTTGTCTTCTGTATATAAGCTTGTATCCGCCTGAATAAAGGAGAGCCTTGATCAGAACCTGTCTTGGCTCCATTCCTTGTGTTCTTGTCTCAGATTCATTCCCACTCCCTCCTTCGAGGTTTGTTTCGACTTGTGCTGCAGGCCGGCACAGCAGGCAAGTGCCTTAACTAACTGCTAAGCCATCTCTCCAGCCCGTCATATATTTTTAAATTGAAGAACTCATAAAAGAGCTAATTATTTTAATACATTTTGCCAGCATCCCTACTCTTTTTTATTATTCATTATGCCTTTTTTCAATTTGTATAAACATACAAATATATAGGGTATAGTCTTATATCCCTTCATCCCCGGTCTCCATTTCCCTGAGGGCCTCTGCAGCAGGGTTCTGGATGTGTTCCTTGTGGGCAGTCAGGGCCTCTGTCAGTCTGGGGGAAGGAGGCTGTGCTTCCAGATATTTCTAGCCAGCCTGTGGCTCTTACAGTCTTTATGTTCCCTCTTCCACAACACTCCCTGAGCCTTGATCCCTGTTCTTTTTTTTTTTTTTTTTTTTTTTTTTTGGCTGGTTTTGAGGCAGGGTCAAACTCTAGCCCAGGCTTCCCTGGAACTCACAGGGATCGAACCTCAATCCTCAAGATCACCTCTGTCTCCCAAGCGCTGGGATTAAAGGCACGCACCACCATGCCCGGCACGGCTACTTTCTAATGACAGCAGAAATTCATTCGGTCTGTCAATTATATGGTTGAAATTCAAATTGGTCTTATTTTTGTATTTTCAGAACAATAATTTGGGTATCTGTTTGCTGCCAACCTTCTACTCCCCACCCCCTCATTCCATCTAAACCCCCAGGTCCAGAATGACACTTTGTCTCTCTCTTCCCCATCCTTCTGATCACAGCACCTAGTGCCATCGAACACTCCTTGGGACAGAGTAGACACATGATTTTTTACTCAGTAAAGGTTGTGTCAAGGAGCATAGAGACAAATATTATGCCTGCCATTTCACCCCAGTGAAGGTGACAAGGTTGAAGGTGAGTCTGAAGTTCTAGTGACCATCCAGAATACAAATATATGTCAACTAGTTCAAGATCAAGGGCAGCACTCTCGCTGACTCCCACTGCTACTGCAGTTTCTGTGTGCGCTCTTGGTAACTCGCTTACCTGAGGCTGAGAGGGGCTGGCAGTGAAGTACAAGGCCACATTTGTCCTGCGAAATATAAGTGGGAAAATGAGAGGAAAAACACGAGTTAGCAAGTTAAAAATGCCTATTTAAAAGAAAGCTATCTTAAGTGGGATGCTGAATGTGTGATCTTTTCTCAAGGGCATTTCGTCCCATCAAATCCTCATGGGGACCTGGTGCCATTTTTACCTCTCAAGAATTGTGAAATTAGGGAAGGAGATTGTGTCTATATCTTTAAATAGCCATGAAGTCATACCTGCATAAACACTGTGTTTTTTTAAATAACTTTTATTTGTTTATTTGAAAGCAGAGAGACACACACAGAGAAAGAGAGAGAGAGTGAGTATGGGTGTACCAGGGCCTCCAGCCACTGCAAACGAACTCCAGATGCATGTGCCACCTTGTGCATCTGGCTTTACATGGGTACCAGAAAATCGAACCCGGGTTGTTAGGTTTCACAGCTGAGCACCTCAATCTCTGAACCATCTCTTGAGCCCAACACTTTTGTTTTACGGGCACTTTTGCATTTGGACTCTTCAGATTTTATGAATAAAGCATTGGGCATTATGAGAAATGGGCTGGAAGAGGGAAAATGTGATTTGAGTCCTTCTAGATAAAGTAGATACCACTTAAGAATAATTTTGAGGGCTGGAGGGATGGCTTAGCGGCTAAGGCATTTGCCTGCAAAGCCAAAGGACCCAGGTTTGATTCCCCAGGTCCCACATTAGCTAGATGCACAAGGGGGAGTTCTAATCTGGAGTTCATTTGCAGTGGCTGGAGGCCCTGGAGTGCCCATTCTCACTCTCTCTCTCTCTCTCTCTCTCTCTCTCTCTCTCTTTCTCTGTCAAATAAATAAATAAATAAAAATAAAATATAAAAGGGAGAACATCACTAAAAGATCAGAGTGAAGTTATTTGTTTTCTAAATAGAAATTTTCTATGAATTATTTTATTAGATACTTAAGAGGACAATGACCCTGGCACAGAGAAGAGGAGTGTGGAAGTGTGTAGGGGCGTAACATTGTAGCACAGAGTAATGGCTGGAGTGAACACCTGTGAACCAGCTTGAGGCTGGGAAACGCAGAGACAAACTGGTGCACACACCACATACACAATCACGCAGAAAGCCTAAATCATTTTAAAATTAAAGATTCTTTTAGAAGCTGGGCATGATGGTGCACACCTTTAATCCCAACACTTGGGAGGCAGAGGTAGGAAGATTGTCTTGAGTTTGAGGCCACACTGAGACTAAATAGTGAATTCCAGGTCAGCCTGAGTTAGAGTGAGACCCTATCTCGAAAAACCAAAAAAAGGAAAGAAGGCCCTTTTAGATATTGCACATCAAGATCCTTAAGCAAGCTGTGTATAACAGAGGCATTACTTAAAAGACAGAAAAAAAAGAGCATTATTTATAAAGATAGGTTAGGCTGTGCTTGGAGACCCAGAATTTAACTCACAGTGATGGGTGTAGTTTTTATATATTACTTTAAAATTTTTATTTTAGAGAGACAGAGGAAGAGAGAATTGGTGCACCAGGGCCTCGGCCACTCCGATGGAACTCCAGATGCTTGTGCCACCTCTTGGTCATGTGCGACCTTGCGCTTGCCTCACCTTTGTGCGTCTGGCTTGTGTGGGATCAGGGGAGTAAAACATGGGTCTTTAGGCTTCACAAGCAAGCGCCTTAACCACTCAGCCATCTCTCCAGCCCTTTGCACATTACTTCTGACAGAAAGCACTATCCACTGCAGAGCATTGTGATTCTGCTGAAGCACATTTGAAAACTTCTGATTTTAAGTCATCTGAAGATGCTGAAGTCACTTGTCAAATCCTGCACCATGTCTGCTCCAAGCTCCCCAGCCTGAGTCAGGACCCCATGCTGTGCGGCCTTAGGAGAGAGCCCTTTTAGCCCTCTGGGGAGTGTCACTTGCTGTTACCAGGGCAACATGGGGACTAACTGCTTGCTTACTGTTAGATTGGTGGCACAACAAAGAGAACACTGTTTTTGTAGGCGAGCCACAGGCAGCATGAGATTTCCTGAAGCAACTTGTCTATTTTGGCCAAAAAATCAATTTTTTTTTTTTTTTTTTTTGTTTTGTTTTGTTTTTCGAGGTAGGGTCTCACTCTAGCTCAGGCTGACCTGGAATTCACTCTGTAGTCTCAGGGTGGCCTCGAACTCTCAGCGATCCTCCTACCTCTGCCTCCCGAGTGCTGGGATTAAAGGCGTGCGCCACCACGCCCGGCCAATTTTTATGCCCTTAGTCATTCGAATTCCAATTGTAATACTGCACTGCCATATACTTTGGTTTTTTTTTCCTCTTGTACAACAAGAAATGAAAGTATATAATTGTTTTTAAGATAACATTAGCAGGGCATGGTGATGCACACTTTAATCTCAGCAGAGGCAGAGGTAGGAGAATTGCTGTGAGTTCGAGGCTACCCTGAGACTACATAGCAAATTCCAGGTCAGCGAGTGTTAAAGTAGGGCTCTAGCTCAAAAAACAAAAACAAAAAGATAATAACATTTAAGTCCTCTTCTTCTCACAGGGCTAACAATATGCACAAAATAAACATTGCATGTGTACAAATGAGACACCCTGCTTCTTGTATGACCCCCTAGCAAAGGTGGGGGGAAGGTTTGTTTTTTACCGAGGGGCAGTAGCCAATAGCACAAAACTAACAGACACTCAGGGGCACCTTTAATTTTAGAAAAATAAGCATCAAAATTTCAGTTCATGGGCTGGAGAGATGGCTCAGTAGTTAGGGCACTTGCCTGCAAAGCCTAACAACCCGAGTTCGATTCCCCAGTACCCACGTAAAGCCAGATGCACAAAGTGGCACATGTATCTGGAGTCTGCAGCAGTTAGAGGCCTGGCACATCCATTCTCTCTGTGGGTCTCCTCTATCTCTGCTTGCAAATAAATAAATAAATACATAAATACATAAAAGTTTTAAAAATTTCAATTCATTTGTTTCAAAAATTAAACACAAGAGCTGGGTGTGGTGGCGCACGCCTTTAATCCTAGCACTCGGGAGGCAGAAGTAGGAGGATCACCATGAGTTCAAGGCCACCCTGAGACTACATAGTGAATTCCAGGTCAGCCTGGGCTAGAGTGAGACCCTACCTCAAAAAAACAAAAAACAAACAAACAAAAAACCAGGAAACAAATGTTTATTCAATAAGTATGAGACTAAAAACCAAGTTTTCCCCTCACTTTATTTCTTTGAAGGGGGGAAGAAAGAAAAAGAGACAAGAGTCCAGAGAATAGGTGCAGGTGAGGAAGATAAAGAAAAGAGGCAGGGAGGTGCTCATGGGGATGGGGAAAGAAAGAGAGTAATAACAGATTAAAAAAGAAGGGGGTGGGGTGGGGAGAAAAAGGCAAGTGGAAGGAAACAGAGGGAAAAAGTTCAGTCAGTTCTGAAGTGAGTCCCCAAAGAGACTTTATGAATCAGAGTACCTAGGGCTGGAGAGATGGCTTAATGGTTAAGATGCTTGCCTATGAAGCCTAAGGACTCAGGTTTGATTCCCCAGGACCCACATAAGTCAGATGCACATGCATCAGGTGTTCGTTTGGAGTGGTTAGATGCCTTGGTGCACCCATTCTCTCTCCTCTCCTCTCCTTCTCTCTCTCACCTCTTTCTCTCTGTCTCTGCTTGCAAGTAAGTAAATAAAATAATTTTTAAAAAAATCAGAATCACAGTATCTTACTCCTAGGTACAAAGCACAGTGGGTGTTCTACTCCTGCTTTGTTTGTTTGTTAAAGGAAATGATGTTATTCCTCTGGACTGTGGACTTCAGAACATGGCTGTCACTACCTAGCGCTTCCTCCAGCCCCCCCCCCCCCGGTCATCTCTCACCTGCTGCCCTTCATCCTGCATGGGTGTGGAGTCTGCAGTCATGAACCAAATCCTATCCTTCCTACCTTTCCTTGGGGTCTTATTCTGCCTTTCTTCTCTTTCACTTATAAATGTACTCTGATCTCAACGGTTTTCAAAATAAATAACTACTCCAAAAAAAAAATCTTTCTGGTATGCCTGTTTTCTCCTTTGTTTAATTTTACCTGATTCCCTTTCTCTCCTTCATAACTCAGCTTCTTAAAGTATTCTACTCTTTCATGTATTCCTTCCTCTGACCACTGTGGTCAGAATTACTGCTCCTTTGTCCCCTTGAAATTTTGTTTACTGAAGGTAACAATCATTGCTTTTAAAAAATATTTTTTATTTCTTTATTTGAGAGAGAGAGAGAGAGAGAGAGAGAGAGAGAGTATGGGCATGCCAGGGCCTCCTGCTACTGCAAATTGACTCCAGATGCATGTGCCATTTTGTGCATACGGCTTTACATGGGTAGTGGGGAACTAAACCTGGGCCATCAGGCTTTGCAAGTAAGGAGCTTTAGGACTGGAGAGATGGTTCAGCAGTGAAAGCACTTGCCTGCAAAGCCTAAAGACCTGAGTTCAATTCCTCAGTACTCATGTAAAGCCAGATGCACAAAGTGGCGCATGTGTCTGGAGTTCATTTGCAGTGGCTTAGAGGCCCTGGTGTGCCCATTCTCTCTCTTTCTCTTGTAAGTATAAACAAACAAATAATAAATAAATAAATAAATATAAAAAAGTAAGGAGCTTTAATCACTGAGCCATCTTTGCATCCTCTTTTATATTTTTTTTCTTTCGTGTGTGCACATATGTGTGCAATATTTGTATGGGCATGGGTATGTGGGCGTGAGTATGCACATGCAGGTGGAGACCAGAGGACAGCCTTGGCTGTTATCTTCAGGAATGCTATCTATTTCTTTTTGGAACGGAGTCTTTCATTGGCTTGGAGGTCACCAATTAGTTTAGAGCAGCCTCGCTGGTGAGCTCCAGGAATCCTCTTCTCTCTCTCTCTCTGCCTCCCTTGGATTACAGGCACGAGCCAGCATACCTGGCATTTCCCATGGGCACTGGGTATCAAACTCAGTTCCTCGTGCTTGCGAGGCAGCACTTTACCCATTGAGCTATCTTCCTGCTCCCCAATAGGCATTCCTTATCTCAGCCCACCTGGACAGCTGTAACAAACTTGTAAGTTGGTTGCTCCACTTTTCATTTGTTTTGGGGTGCTGCTGATTGAGCCCAGGGCCTTGCACAAGCTAGGCAAGTGCTCTATCTCTGAGCAATATCCCACCTACCTGGTGCTTATAAGTATCAGACATTAATTTCACACAGTTCCAAAGACTGTGGAAGAGGAAGAGCAAGATGTCTGTGGATTTGGTGTCTGGCGAGGGCCTATTTAAAGATGGAGACCCGCCGGGCGTGGTGGCGCACGCCTTTAATCCCAGCACCCGGGAGGCAGAGGTAGGAGGATCGCTGTGAGTTCGAGGCCACCCTGAGACTCCATAGTTTTCCCCTTTTTATTTTAAAATTTTTTAATTTTATTTAATTTATCATATGGGGGGGGGGAGAATATTGGTGTACCAGGGCCTCTAGCCACTGCAATAGCATGTGTCACCTTGTGCACATGCATGACCTTGTGTGTCTGGCTTATGTGGGTTCTGAGGAGTCGAATCTGGGTCCTTAGGCTTTTTAGGTAAGCGCCTTAACCACTAAGCCATCTCTCCAGCCCCCTACTCAGCCTCTTTTGACAGCTCATGTCTCCAACCATTCCTTTAGTAAGAAAGTTGCCCACAACCCTGTTCTTGATGTTCATGTTTTCTTTAGCCACATGTATATGTATGAATATATTTATAATCAGCAGCCATAAATATTATACAAATTCTAGTGAACCTGAAATCTCTATGACCAGTCCAGGCCCATCACCTGGGCTCCATTTATAGACTAGAGCTCTCTTGCTGGGTTTCTGTACTTGGTTATCCCTCAAAATCCACCCAATCCGTGTTATTGAAACGGAGCATACTGACACTTTTCTGACTTGGATTCACCATGTGTTGCTGTTTTTTTTTTAATAGTTTTTTAATTTTTAATTAATTTATTGGAGAGAGAAATAGGCAGAGAGAGATACACACAGAAAGAGAATGGGCACTCCAGGGCCTCCAGCCACTGCAAACAAACTCCAGATGCGTGCGCCCCCTTGGGCATCTGGCTTACGTGGGTCCTGGGGAATTGAACCTGGGTCCTTTGGCTTCACAAGTAGGTGCCTTAACTGCTAAGCCATCTCTCCAGTCCCCTCCATGTGTTTTTGATAGCAAATCTCACCTGACTTCCAGCATCACTGTAGGAGTCATCTCAGACTCCTTCCTATTACCTTCAACATTTCATCCAAGACCACCAGGCCCTACTCATTCTGTTAGTGTCACTGTAATATGGATGTATCTGCCCCTGACTAAAGGACTAGCATCAAAAATAAAAGAAGTAAGCTGGGTGTGGTAGCATATGCCTTTAATCCCAGCACTCGGGAGGCAGAGGTAGGAGGATTCCTGTGAGTTTGAGGCCAGCCTGGGACTACAGAATGAATTTCAGTTCAACCTGGGCTACAGTGAGACCCTACCTTTAAAAAGCAAAAATAAATAAATAAATAAATAAATAAATAAATAAATAAATAAATAAAAGAAATGTCATTCTTTACTATAGTCCTCCAAATAAATACCTTGGATAATTGTATAGTATGACACAAGTTTTGTAATGGGGTTTTGGAGATTCAAGAAAGGTTCTTAGGGCTGGAGAGATAGCTTAGAAGTTAAGGTGCTTGCCTGTGAAGCCTAAGAACGTGTGTTCAAATCTCCAGGTCCCACGTAAGCCAGACGCACAGTGACGCAAGCACGTAATGTCGCACATGCATACAAGGGGTCACACATGTCTGGAGTTCACCTGCAGCGGCTGAAGGCCCTGGTGCACCCATTCTCTCTCTCTCTCTGAAATAAGTAAAAATTAAAAAAAAAAAAGATTCTTAAACTTTAAACCCTGAGTTTGTGCCTGTTTTACTAAAGGATGGAAATAAAACAAGACTGAGAAGGATAATTATTAAATTATCACATTTATTCAGAAGTCAGGAGGAGTGAGGGAGAATACGAGGAAGACCAAAGAAGGGAGAATGGATGCACCCACGTGGCCCCAGAGCCCAGGTGTGGAGTGAGCACAATCCTGAAACGTGAAAAGGGATTTAGAGAGTGTGGTGGTTTGATTCAGGTGTCCCCCATAAACTTAGGTGTTCTAAATGCTAGGTTCCCAGATGATGGGGATTTGGAAATTAATGCCTCCTGGAGGCAGTGTATTTTGGGGGGCAGGCTTATGGGTGTTATAGCCAGATCCCCAATGCCAGTGTTTGGCACACTCTCCCGTTCCTGTTGTCCACCTTATGTTGACCAGGGCATGATGTCCACCCTCTGCTCATGCCATTGTTTTCCCCTGCCATCATGGAGCTTCCCCTGGAGTCTCTAAGCCAAAATAACACCCTTTTTTTTTTCACAAGCCGCTCTTGGTTGGGTGATTTCTGCCCGCAATGCGAACCTGCCTGCAACAGAGAGGAAAGAGAAGAAAGTGCAGAGAGCTGCCTTGTGGCGGGCAGGAGGGGGTGGAGAGGCTACCGGGGAGCAGGGGGCAGGGCAGGCTTACCAGGACGGGAACCTGGAAGCTCAGGAGAGATGGCCAGACAAAAAAGAGGGCTTGCCCACCATGCCCTGCTTACTTCTACTTCTTGGACTGAATGTTACCACTCAGAACTCAGTCCTGAGCACCTCGCTGGGTGCAGCACAATGTTCATCAATAATACTTCAAACTCCATGTGTCCAAATGTGGCCGTGTCAGCTCTTTCTCCTTGCCTCAAAATTCTCCTTTCAGTGGGGGATGGGGGAGGGGGGCTGCAGAGATGGCCCAGAGTTTAAGGCGCTTGCCTGCAAAGCCTTACGACCCAGGTTTGATTCTCCAGTACCCATGTAAGCCAGATGCACTAAGTGGTGCATATGTCTTAGAGTTCATTATCATGGCGATAAGTGAGTAAAAAAACAAAACAAAACAAAACATATGTTCCTTTTATTGGTAAGTCATAAAGTTTAGGCATCAAAATTAAAAGCAAAAATTATAGTGTAAGACTTAAAAAGTAACTTGAAGCATCAAAGGAAGGAAAAGTGGGGCTGGGCAATGACTTATTAATTAATGACCATGAGATACTAGAAGAGAAGAGCTGGTGGGGGGAAAGGTAATTAAAATAATACTTTATTTATTTATTTGAGAGAGAGAGGCA
This sequence comes from Dipus sagitta, assembly GCA_036346955.1. Taxonomy (NCBI): domain Eukaryota; kingdom Metazoa; phylum Chordata; class Mammalia; order Rodentia; family Dipodidae; genus Dipus; species Dipus sagitta. The sequence continues at coordinate 179,470,972 of CM070774.1, read as the reverse complement.
GAGAAAGAGAGAGAGAGAGAGAATGGGCACACCGGGGCCTCTAAGCCACTGCAAATGAACTCTAGACGCATGCGCCAACTTGTGCAGCTGGCCTACATAGGTACTGGGGAATCGAACCTGGGTCTCTAGGCTTCACAGGCAAGTGCTTTAGCCACTAACCATCTCTCTCCAGTCTGCATTTTGTTTTATTTATTTTTGGAGACAGGGTCTCATATAGCCCAGGCTAGCCTCAAACTTACTATGTAGCTAGGAATGATTTTGAATTCCTGATCCTCCTGCCTCTACTTCCAAAATGCTGGGATTACAGGCGCGAGCACGTGTCCAGTGACTATTAGACTCAAGCAGCTGGGTAAAGAGTTAGTAGGTTAAGGTCCCTCAATTCCACAAGGTTCTTCAGCGTAGTTCTACCATTGGCACTGGCTGTTTCTTCTCCTTCCCCAGTCTGTTTTTCATCACCCTTGACCAGCTCCTGCTGGCCACCCCGCCCCCCATCTGCACTGTCAGCAGGTCCCCCCTCCGCGGCCCAGCCATCTGCAGCCCCTTCGCCAGTCTCCTCTTTCTTCAGGCAGCTGCTGCTCTGTTCTTTTTCCAACTTATCTCTCTGCATCTCTGCTTGTGTGTTCTATTCCTGTTCAGTGTTTTCCAGGCTTTCTAGTAAGATGATGATGATTATGTTTTTGTTTTGTTTTATCTGGGTCAGCTCCTTCCCAATGGCCTGAAGGTCATTTGTCATTTTCTTTCAAGAAGAACCCTACTGTGCAAGTTTAGAATTTTTTTTTGTTTTGTGTTGTTTTCGAGGTAGGGTCTCACTGTAGCCCAGGCTGACCTGGAATTCACTCTGTAGTCTCAGGGTGGCCTCGAACTCACGGTGGTCCTCCTACCTCTGCCTCCCGAGTGCTGGGATTAAAACATTTGCTCTTTAATGAGACATTTCCCAGCATACCGTAGTGTTTAGGGAGAACTATAGCTCCAGCAATGAGAGGAGAAGTGCATACTGGGTAACTGTACCTCCTGTCATGGTAACTGTACTGAAAGTCACCGTCTGTGTGAAACGAGGACCCGCGTAGAGATGGTGGAGGAGGCCATTCTGGTACTGCACCACGCATCTGCTGCTCGTGCCATCACACCTCTTTTCCTAAGCTCACTTGTGGCTCCAAAGCCTGGCCACCCAGGAGACCTCCTGTCACCACCTTCTGAAGCACCTCTCCCCTTCATGTTTGGAAATGGGCAAAGCTCTTAGGAACAGAGCAGCCTATAACTTTGCCATGCATCAAGAACATTGCCTCCACATCAGACCACAGGGTATGGGGTTTCCAGTGAATACAAAGGCGCCCACGAAACAGGGATATATCTTGTTGGTAAGATATATTGATAGCCATGATCTTTGACATTTCTCACGAAGCAAAAGGTATAGCTGAAAATTAAAAATGATCTCACTCAAGCGACGTTCCACTCACGTATATTTCATGTGACAGTAGCGAGAAGAACGGAGGGAGGAAGAGACTCAACTCTGAATCCCCTCATCCCAGGTGCTGCATGAAATCAACCACTGTTTGCCAGTGGCAACGTGGTCACAGTTGTTCAGTCTTCATCTCTTCACAAAATGTCGTATAATTATCGACTCTCCTTTCCCTTTTCCCTATATCTACTCATTTTTGTCAATTTCACCTCTTAATTTCTTTTTTTTTAATTTTCAAAACTTTTATTTATTTATTTGCAATCAGAGAGAGAAGAGACAGACACAGAATGGGCTCACCAGGGCCTGTAGCTACTGCAAACAAACTCCAGACTCATGTGCCCCTTGTGCATCTGGCTTATGTGGGTCCCAGGGAATTGAACCTGGGTCTTGTGGCTTTGCAGACAAGTGCCTTAACTGCTAAGCCATCTCTCCAGCCCTCAACTTCATTCTTTTTGTTTGTTTGTTTGTTTGAAGTCTCACTCTGGCTCAGCCTGACCTGGAATTCACTATGTAGTCTCAGGGTGGCCTCGAACTCACAGCCATCCTCCTACCCCTGCCTCCTGAGTGCTGGGATGAAAGGCGTGCGCCACCATGCCTGACTTAAGGTAGAGTTTTTTAAATGGTAAAGTCTGCATTTGAATAAATGCTCTACAGAATTAAGAAACATCCAGGAGGATATAAACTTGGGGGAACAGTTCTAAACAGAAAGAAATGTCATGTTATGGTGAGAAGCACTCAGAACTGAGAGTCAGCGTCTAGTCTTGATTTTTTTCCCTCTCCTATCTCTGTGAGTTTGAACACATCTCTGGGCATCAGAGCTGGGTGTTCACATCTACTGTTTCCGCTTCTCAGGAAGCAGAGGTAGGAGGATGGCTTGAGCCCAGGAGGCCAGAAGGCCAGCCTGGGTAACATGGCCAGATGCTCATCTCAAACAAGAACAGCAACAATAAACCTCTGGATATTGATTGGTTATCTGTAAAAAGGAAGTGAGTGATTTGAATTCACAGAGGTTTCTCAAATATGTGAGTCCAAAACCAAACCAGAATGTGTTCTAAGCTGGGCGTGGAAGCGCACGCCTTTAATCCCAGCACTTGGGAGGCAGAGGTAGGAGGATAGCCATGAGTTCCAGGCCACCCCGAGACTACATAGTGAATTCCAGGTCAGCCTGGGCTAGAGCGAGTAGAGCGAGACCCTACCTCGAAAAAACAAAACAAAACAAAAAAGTATGACAGAAACTGTAATGCCAGGGATGCGTGAGTTAATTCTTCAGTGTTTCTCTCAATAAGAGCTCTTATCACAGCCCTCGGCTCCACCCCACTGCCACCATCCTCTGGACTTCTGGGTCACCAGCAGCGCTGTGAAGTGGAGGAGGAGGAGACATAGCTCTCTCGGCTCCCGTCTATCCTTGGGCTTACCTTGCTCTTATAAAAGGCCCGGTATCTAAGTATGTTTCGAAATGGCCTCACTGTCTGTCTGCTGACACTTAAATCACATTATCTATAGTGGAAACAGAAAACGATGTGACAGGATAGATTTGCAGCAACACCAGCCCGCCAGCCACCCATTGCCACTTACACAGCTGCGACCTTGTGACTTCAGTGTCACGGTGTCCCGGAGAGTCTGATCACCTCACCAGCCCCACAGTTCTCCTCACTGCCTCCAGCTGATAGTGACTGGTCAAAGACACCGATCATTAAGGCAAGGCTCCCTGAGAAGGTTCCAGCCATACCCTGCCATTCCCATCGAATGTATAAGCCCACCTTCACGCATGGCTTAATGTAGAACTTTGGAGTTTATGAACTTTTGGGCTCTTGTCTATTTTAACAGAGGATTTTAAAACAGAATGATAGCCGGGCATGGTGGCGCATGCCTTTAATCCCAGCACTCGGGTGGCAGAGGTAGGAGGATTGCTGTGAGTTCAAGGCCACCCTGAGACTACATAGTGAATTCCAGGTCAGCGTGGACCAGAATGAGACCCTACCTCAAAAAAACCAGAAAAGAAAAAAAAAAAACAGACTGAAAATGATAAATTATGAATTATTGAATTTATTTAGGGAGAAATTATGGAACATGAGGTTTATTTAGGGAAAACTGGTATCTAGGGAAAGACTTAAACACACACACACGACAGGAACTAGAGGCCCATGCCAAAAGATTTAGATGAAACACTCACACACTCACGTGGCAGCAAAGCCCTGCACATCCACACGGGAGAGTTAAGAGATTAGGTAGTGGTGGACTCAGGGTTTAAGGAGGGTTAACAGAGGAAAAGCACCAAAGTGGGATGCGGAAGTTCAGGTGCCTGAAAAGTGGGGAGTAATGAAAGTCAAGGGCTGGAGAGATGGCTTAGCAGTGAAGGCACTTGCCTGCAAAGCCAAAGGACCCAGGTTCGATTCTGCAGGATCCATGTAAGCCAGCTGCATAAGGTGGCGCATGGGTCTGGAGTTCCTTTGCAGCAGCCGGAGCCCCTGGCCCACCTATATTCATCCTCTCTCTCCCTCCCTCCCTCCCTCCATCTCTCTCTCTCTTTCTCTGCCTGCCTCTTTCTCTCTCAAATAAATGAAGATAAATATTTAGAACCAGGCATGGCAGAGCACTTCTTTAATCCCAGCTCTCGGAGGCAGAGGTAGGAGGATCGCCATGAGTTCAAGGCCACCCTGTGAATTCCAGGTAAGCCTGAGTTAGAGTGATACCCTACCTTGAAAAAACAACAGAACAAAACAAAACAAAACAAACAAACAATATATATATATATACGTATATATATATATTACGAAAAGAATGTCAAGAGAGTTATACACTTGGTAGACCCAGAGTTTAGAGGAAAATCATACATTTAACAAAGCACAAAAAGAATCTAGAAACAATACATGTGAGGAACAAATAGAAAAGTACCCAGACGCTGGGCGTAGTGGCACACGCCTTTAATCCCAGCACTTGGGAGGCAGAGGTAGGATCACCGTGAGTTTGAGGCCACCCTGAGACTATATAGTGAATTCCAGGTCAGCCTGAACTAGAGTGAGACGTGAGACCCTACCTTGAAAAACCAAAAAAAAAGAAAGAAAGAAAGAAAAAGAAAAAGAAAAGTACCCAGACAGGGCTGGAGAGATGGCTAAGCCAAAGGACCCAGGTTCAATTCCCCGGGACCCACGTAAGCCAGATGCACAAGGGGCACATGTATCTGGAGTTTGTTTGCAGTGGCTAGAGGCCCTGGCGTGCCCATTTTCTTTCTATCTGTCTTCTCTTCTCTTTATCTCTCTCTACTTGCAAATAAATAAATAATTTTTTTTAAAAAGTACTAAGATAGGTTAAGGAGAGTCCTCCCCTCCCCCAGCCAGGCTGGTTGGGGGGCTGGTAGGGAGACACACACTATTATTCTGATGAACAAACCACAGGTCAGTCGGGGTAGCCAAAATGGAAGAGAGAGGAGTTAGCAGGAGACAAACCCTTTATAGTTAGTTAGGATCCAGAGGGTAGCTCACCTCGGTAGTGTGCTAGACTGGGGAAGCAGTAGGGGGCGCTGCAACCACTGTGGATAAGGGTAAGACTGGATCAGCTGCTGAACTCCAGTTCTGCCAAGGCAGGTGGAGTGATAGATGACAGCTCCTGACTTCCTCTTGTGTTTCTGCGACTGACTAACTGCCACAAAGAAGCTATCTTCCTCCTGGCTCGCCTTCAATATAAAGAGTTTTTAAATTTACAATTAAACTTTGTGCACTTTATTTCAGAACATGCTTTAGGGAAAGGTACTAAAGACTGGCTTCACACTTGCCTCACCTGGGAACCCTTAAAAATATACTAGTATCTGCTGGGTGTGGTGGCGCACGCCTTTAATCCCAGCACTTGGGAGGCAGAGGTGGGAGGATCATAGTGAGTTCAAGGCCAGCCTGTGACTACATAGTGAATTCCAGGTCAGCCTGGACTAGAATGAGACCGTACTTCGAAAAACCATTATGTATCATTATATATATATATATATATATATATATATATATAATCTCCAGTATCCTAAGCATCCTGCTAGAGATCCTGATTTAGACAGGATAGAGATTGAGGCAGGCGGATCCTGTCTACCAGAAAACATGCTTCTGATTAGTGATTTGAAAGGTAAGGGTTTGAGAAGCGAGTGTTCTATGTCCTTGAAATGATCACAAGAGCAGCATTAATGGAGAGACTTGGAACACAATGCTGTGAGTGTTTCTTTATCCTTCCGAGGAGCCACTTATCCATTGATCCACCTGCCTCTGTGGTTATAGTTCTAGGTCAAAGGGTGAAGAGAAGACCAAGACAAATATTTCTATTGGCAATTCTACTGGCTACAAACCTTAAAGACGGTTTTCTACTAGAATATAGCATCCCGATCAGAAAACAAATTGCCAAGAAGGCATATACTATTTAAAAAAAAAATTCTGAGCTGGGCGTGGTGGCGCACACCTTTAATCCCAGCACTCGGGAGGCAGATAGGAGGATCACCATGAGTTCAAGGCCACCCTGAGATCACATAGTGAATTCCAGGTCAGCCTGGACCAGAGTGAGACCCTACCTTGAAAAACCAAAAAAAAAAAAAAAAAAAAAAAAACTGGTTTTAAACATCTTTACTCACTTTGAAGTGTAAGAACATACAGAAAAGCATGCAGATTACAAGTATGCATCTGAATAAGCTATCACCAGATAAACAGAACCACGTGTAAATATAATTTCCTAGTATCCTCACTTCAATATTGCAAAATAGATTTTCCTGTTTAAGAGTGTTTCTCAAAGGCTGAGAAGTGATTGTTAATCAAGTTTATATAAATGGAATCAGGCAGCATACATCTCTTTCATCTGGATGCTTTTGCCCAGCATCGTGAGACTTACCCACATTGTCAAGTCTGTCATCAGCTTGTTCATTCTTACTGACATGAACAAGTCCACTGGAAGAATGAGTTGGGTATAGAAGACTCACACGACATTGACACATCTTTCACTATAACACTTCGGGAGTTTCATGGACTCTTACTGTGGTTTTACTTTATATTTCTGGTATCTAAGGAAGTTATGCTTGTTCATTCAGGCAACATTTTGGTTAAGTGTCCAAAGTTCATGTCTAATTTTTCTATGGGGTTGGCATTGGTCTTATGCTTAAAAAAATAGAGACAGAAATAATATTGGTCACTTCAGAGGACAAAGTCACATTCTTATCTACATTCCAGAACCGGAACATCAAGGAAAGGGGAAATACCTTTATTTATTTATTATTAACAACATATTTTGTATGGACACATCATGTGATGGTATCCTCTTTTCCCTTGTCCCTGCCCTCATTCTGCTGGGGACCCTCCTCAGTGGGGTTGCACATATTCCCCATGAGACTGTGGGTTACACGCTGTGGGAGAAGCAGTCAGGTTTTTTTTTTTTTTTTTGCAGGGGTGGGGGAGGCAATGCCTCTGGGCATGATGTCTCAACCTGTGGCTATTACAACCCTTCCGCCTCCTCTTAGAAAAGGGGAAATATCTTAAAGTCTCACTTAAGACAAAACTTCTAGGGGCCAAGGAGATGGCTCAGCAGTTAAAAGCACTCCCTTGCAAAACATGCTGGCCTGGATTCGATTCCCCACAGCCACATAAAGCCATATGCACAAAGTGGCACATGCATCTGGAGTTCCTTTGCAGCTGCCAGAGGCCCTGGCATGCCTTTAATCTCTTTTTCTCTCTGGCTTTCACTCTCTCTCAAATTTATATACATATATAGGTGTGTGTGTGTGTGTGTGTGTGTGTGTGTGTGTGTGTGTGTGTTTTGGTTTTTCAATGTAGGGTCTCACTCTAGCTCAGGCTGACCTGGAATTCACTGTGTAGTCTCAGGATGGCCTCGAACTCACAATGATCCTCCTACCTCTGCCTCCCAAGTGCTGGGATTAAAGGCATGTGCCACCATGCCCGGCAGTAAAAATGTTTTTTAAAAACTTCCTTTGGGAGTATGGCAGTGGTTACTAACCTGTGGGTACCAAGACATCAGCGATTCTTTCCTAAGCTACAGACAGGACAGACTCCCACACAGAGAGCCACAGACTGCGACACATGTAGCAGGTCAGTAGCTCCTCCCTCGCACCAGCCCTCTGCTGTCTCCCTCTTGTTGCCCAGGTGTGAGCAGCAGAGTTCAGAAGGAGGTGAAATAAAGAATGTGCCAACTTGCCACCTGCCTTGCCGAGCGCTCATCTGTTAGGACGGGAGCTGAGCTGGGCATCCACAAGCAGCGAGAGCAGACAGCAGGGTAACACCACGCAAGTCCTGCTTACCAGAGCTGGAAGTGCTTGATCTTGGTGACCAGCAGTTTGTAGTGGGCACCAAGTGGAGCCATGGATGCCACATCCACGAAGATCAGCTGCTGCAAAGGTCCTGTTTCGTTGGTTGCTTTTGAGGGACACAAGGTGCGACTGACTTGCTGGTAGTTGTAGCTCCTCTGGTATCTGTAGCGACGGATGAGGACAACATCAGCAAGGGAACCCAGTGAACAAGGGTGGGAGACAACGACCACAGTCCTCTTCTCTCTGATTTTTTTTTTTTTTTTAATGTTTTGGTTTTTTGAGATAGGGTTTTTGCTCTAGCCCAGGCTGACCTGGAATTTACTATGTCTTCTCCGGATGGCCTCAAACTCAAGACAAGGTAGGAGGATCATTGTGAGTTCGAGGCCATCCTGAGATGAACCTACTACCTCTGCCTCCCAAGTGCTGGGATTAAAGGCATGTGCCACCACGCCTGGCTTCTCTCCAATTTTGTTTTGTCTTTATAGTTCAGTTCCAGACTGGATGTATTGACAGTCATGTCAGAGTTCTTGCTGTGGGAACTAAGTTATAATACGTGACAAATGGGCTATGGGTATTTATATATTAGGAAAAAATATAATACTAACATTTATATATTAGGAAAAAATATAATACCAAGGTAGCCTCTTAATTCAATGAGGGAAAAACAGCAAATTTTGAGTGAGGAACTCTTCTGACAAAACAACCAGTGGATTCCATTTTTTTCACTGTCCAATTTTTGCTAAAATAGAGGTTAAGGAAGGTCCTTGTTCCATATTGCCATCAGAGTCAGCGTTTTGTTTTTTTTTTTGTTTTTTGTTTTTTGTTTTTTGTTTTTTGTTTTTCGAGGTAGGGGCTCACTCTGGCCCAGGCTGACCTGGAATTCACTATGTCATCTCAGGGTGGCCTCAAACTCACAGTGATCCTCCTACCTCTGCCTCCCAAGTGCTGGGATTAAAGGTGTGTGCCACCATGCCCGGCTAGCTTTTTTTTTTTTTTTTTTTTTTTGAGAGAGAGTGAGACACACACACAGAGAGAGAGAGAGAGAGAGAGAGAGAACTGGCACACTTGGGCCTCAGTCACTGCAATTGAACTCCGGACGCTTGCTCCACCTAGTGTACATGTGTGACTTTGCGCTTGCCTCACCTTTTTGTGTCTGGCTTATGTGAGATCTGGAGAGTTGAGCATGGGTCCTTAGGCTTGGCAGGCAAGTGCCTTAACTGCTAAGCAATTTCTCGAACCCAGAGTCAGCATTTTTTAATCCTCAAATTCCTAACCTTTTAAAAATGGCGCAGCACCACACTATGTAGCTATTTCTCTGTGCCATCCTGTGTTTTGCTTAGGGGTACTATAATGCCTTACAGAACTCTCCCCGTCCCCCAAAATAGGAAGCCCACAAGGGCAGGGACTTGGTGTCTTTCCATACAGTCTTCCGAGCACCTACCATTCAGTACTGCCATATAAACACTACTGAATGATTAGTGTTAGGGTTCCAGGCCCTTCTAAAGAATGGGTTTGGCGTTGCTCATTTCTGTTGACTGCTGGGTCCAGCCCACTGAATGACTGCTGGACCAGACATTTTCTAACCAAAAGGAACAGAACACTGTGGTAGATTTTCAAATGATAAAAGTTCTTCCAGATGCTGAGCATCTAGGTGGAATGCCTGTCTGAAATCCAGAGGATGGAGTTGAAGAAAGCTGACCAGGTATGGTTTGCACCGTGACTACTATTTAAACTTGCATTCATAATACCTCAACATTCCCATGTCTGAGTTCTTCTTTTGCTAGGGGAAAAAAAAAAAAAAACACAAGTAAGTCTAAGACATTTAAGAATACCAAATGTGGGCTGGAGAGATGGTTCAGCTGTTAAGGGACTTGCCTGCAGAGCTTAAGGACCCAGGTTCGATTCCCTAGCACCCACATAAAGCCAGGTGAGCCAGGTGGCGCACACGTCTGGAGTTTGTTTGCAGTGACTAGAGGCCCTGGCGCGACCATTGTCATTCTCTCTCTGCCTCTTTCTCAGTCTCTCTCAAATAAATAAATAAATATTTAAAAAAATAATACCAAATGTGAAGCTGGAGAGATGGCTTAGTGGTTAAGGTGCTTGCCTGCGAAACCTAAGGACCTATGTTCGACTCTCCAGGTCCCATGTAACCCAGACACACAAAGGTGAGGCAAGCGCAAGGTAGCCCACTAGGTGGTGCAAGTGTCTGGAGTTTGATTGCAGTGGCTGAGGCCCTGTTGCGCCAATTCTCTCTCTCTCTGTCTCACTTTCTCTTAAAAAATAAGAATAAAGAATAGCAAATGTAGTGAGGTTGCCTGGGAAAAGAACACTTACAGTCCTTGGAAGAGCAGAGGAACCTGCCAGGATAGCACCTCTTTCTGCTGGCGAACCACAACGAGGACTGGGTAGTCGAGGTTCTCGGAGGAGCTGTTCACGTGCACCCGCACGGCTGTCACCTGTATGGTGAGACGGGGAGGAGGTATGCTGGGGAAAACCAATTCCCAGCGTTTCTTCTCACAGTGAAACAGGTCATACAAATGCTCCAGTTGTTTTTCATCTTTGCAACCAGACTGGGTCTCAGCCTTGACTGCACATAGATGCCACCTTAGGAAACTTATGAAAGTGGATGTCTGATTCAATTGATCTTGGAGGAAGCCAAATGGAAGAGTCCTCAAATAGTACATTGAGGGCTGGAGGGATGGCTTAGTGGGTAAGGCACTTGCCTGCAAAGCCAAAGGACCCTGGTTCGATTCCCCAGGACCCACATAAACTGGATGCACAAGGTAGCATATGTATGTATCTGGAGTTTGTTTGCAGTAGCTGGAGGCCCTTGCATACCCATTCTTTCTCTCTCTGTTTGGTTCTCTCTCTCTCTTTTAAATAAGTAAATAAATGAAGTATTTTTAAAAAGTAGGCTGAGTAATTTGAACTAAGCAGATAACACAAGACTTCAAGAATAAACCCGAACAAAGAAAGATATTAATGTACTTTGTTCTTATTTGAATATAAATACAGATAATAGAAAGGTCTTAAATAAACAGATCCCAAAACCATCCCTCCAACACCCTACAAGACCCATGGTTTCTGAAAAACTCAATTTTGCTATGGTAAATCATTTCTGTGTTTCAGACCAAAATGGTCTAGCCATGTTTTTTTTGTTTTTTTTTTTCCAGCCTAACAGATGGTCTGTCCCTCCCACCAACAGATCATGGAGTTTCTAAGAGCAGATCTGGCAGGAGCCAAGCTCTCTTCTGCTTGGCTCCAGGGTGTAAATTGGTTTCTCTGATACAAAAGATCTTTTACCTCATCAGCTCCCCATCTCCTTCTGAAAGTACAAGTAAAGTCAAGACTTTAATCCCATCACAGTGAAGATGGGAAACTGAACTTTGGCTCTGGAGGTAGATGTTTTTGGTGTTTTCCTTAACATTTTTTAAAAAATATTTTATTTTTATTTATTTGACAGAGAAAGAGGGAGAGAGAGAGGGAGAGAATGGGCACACCAGGGCTTCCAGCCACTGCAAACAAATTCCAGACACATGTGCCCCCTTGTGCATCTGGCTAATGTGGGTCCTGGGGAGTTGACCTTGGGTCCTTTGGCTTTGCAGGCAAAGGCCTTAACCACTAAGCCATCCCTCCAGCCCTTCCTTAACATTTTTAATAATATCATAGGCAATATGGAAGAGAATAAAGAAGAAAAAAAAGCAAGGTAAAAATTTAAAAAAGTAGGACTAGAGATGTAGTTCGGTTGATAGAGTACTTGCTTGCTAGCATGCCGACCCCAAGTTCAATCCCCAGTACTGCATGAAACAATAAGGTAGCCCCCGATTTGCAGGTAGCTAGTCAAGGTGACAGGTCCAAAAGGAATAAACAGATATCTGTGTGTCCTGACTGAGCAACGAACATGGAAATTTTACAATGAATTGTATATTATCAACGATAAGTTCAGAGAGCAGAATCTGGGGAGTGAAATCCAAAAAGCCCTGACTCATGCTGGCCACCAGCCTCTGCTCTTTTTATTTTTTACTTCTTGGTTCCTCCTTTTTGGAACTCTCTGGCAGAACCTATATTCCTTTGCCTAACTCGTCAACCTATCAAGATCCCCCACATATATGCAAAGTAACCAACTCAATCTACTTGGACCTGATGCCTAATTTATGTTCCCAAGTATATAAAACCGCAGCTCTAAATGGGTGCCTGTCAAAACCCCTCTTAGGTTGGGAGCTTTCTGCTTTACTTTCTAAAAAGAAAATCTTGCTTATTTTGTCTTTTTTGCCTTGTCTGCATTTGTCATTCTTTGTGGATCGTAAGACAAGAACTCAAGAACTGGTATCTTACACCTGTCCACCCAGCGCTCAGAGGCTGGGGCACCATGAACTACACAGTGAGATCCTATCTCAAAACACAAATAAACAAGCAAACAAAACAAAACAATGGTACCGTAAACCTGGTACAATCCCATGGCTGGGAGGTCTCAGACCCTAGTAGGAAACTATTATTACTACTATTGTTATGCTAGACAGTTGTAAAAACTGCCTTCTAAACAGTTATGTTTATACCCATAGATTAGTGCTGCCCTCAGCCTCAATCAGAGAAGCTTTGTTTGTTTGTTTTACAGTTTGCAGAGATTAGAATAAGTGACTATTGTGTACTCAGCCCTAAAAAGGGTATGTACAATGTTCCTCCAAGGTCAGGGAACACTGAAAAAGACGAGGCAGAAAGAATAGAGTTACAGGGGCTGGAGAGACTGCTTACTGGTTAAGGCATTTGCCTGCAAAGCCAAAGGATCTTGGTTCGATTCTCCAGGACCCACATAAACCAGATGCACAAGGGGGCGCATGCATCTGGAGGCCCTGGCACACCCACTCTTTCTCTCAAATAAATAGAGTCATAGAATGGGGAGGAGGGCCATGGAATGCTATCATGTGGACCCAAAAGGGCTATTGCCCTTATGAACTCAAAACAGCACAAAACTGAGCCCTTCAACATTCCATCATGGATGGGGAGCAGCTCAGGAAGCCCCACTCCTTCCGACAGTCTACAGCTGCTGAGGGAAGTCGCCTGTACACTATTAAATTAAATTAAACACTACTAAACACTGAGCCACACTCACGCAAGCATCTCTACCTTAAACTCAGTGGGTCACACGTACAAAAAGACATGAAAGTAGGGAAAAGAAATTGGGAAGGGGGCATAATAGTGGGAAGGGATAAGAGTGGGTCATAGAGGTGAATATAATCAAAACACATTACATACATGTATGAAATTGTCAAAAATAAAATTAGATAAATCATTGTATAAAAACGACTAAAAAATAAGATAAGGAAGAGGGATGGGGAGGGTAATGAGAGGCAAATATGTATAAGGTACAATGATATATGTGTATAAAAATGTTTTAATGGGGCTGGAGAGATGGCTTAGCGGTTAAGCACTTGCCTGTGAAGCCTAAGGACCCCGATTCGAGGCTCAATTCCCCAGGACCCACATTAGCCAGATGCACAAGGGGGTGCATGCATCTGAAGTTCGTTTGCAGTGGCTGGAGGCCCTGGTGCACCCATTCTCTCTCTCTCTCTCTCTCTCTCTGCCTCTTTCTCTCTCTGTCTGTTGCTCTCAAATAAATAAATAAAAATAAACAAAAAAAAATTAAAAGAAGTATAATGATATAAGGTTAAAAAATGTTTTAATGAAGCTGGGCGTGGTGGCACACATCTTTAATCCCAAAATTTTGGAGGCAGAGGTAGAAGAATCACTGTGAGTTTGAGGCCACCCTGAGACTACATAGTAAATTCCAGGTCAGCCTGAGCTAGAGCGAGACCCTACCTCAAAAACAAAGCAAAACAAAAAAAGAGACTTCATGAAGCCCATTATTTAAAACAAAAAAAGTCAGGCTGGAGAGATGGCTTAGCAGTTAAGGCCCTTGCCTGCAAAGCCGAAGGACCCAAGTTCAATTTCCCCAGGACCCACATAAGCCAGATGCACAAGGGTCACAGGCGTCTGGAGCTCTTTTGCAGTGGCTGGAGGCCCTGGCACGCCCATTCTCTCTCTCCTCTCGCTCTCTGTGCCTCTTTCTCTCTCAAATAAATTAAAAAAAAAATTTAAGTCAAATTTAGTCTTCCATGTGAGGTTTTCTTTTCATCTCCTGCCTTCGTATTCTTTTGAAGGCTCCTTTAGGAAGAGGTAAGAAAGACAGCTGAGAGGGAAGAGAACAGCATGGCTGTCACATATTGCCACTTAGTTTTATATGTTTTCCCTGATCAAGCCACCGCCTCACATTAGTCTAAGGCTAATTTGTTAATGTGATAAGAAGAGCCTGCTCATGAAAGGAGTGTCTGTCTGTGCCTACGCTACGTGTTGCCATAGAAATTATGCTGCAGCTGGTAACTGCCCAATGCAAACCTGTTTCCTAAGCTCTGGGGTTTCCACAGGCACCTCAAACTCAGTGCGGCTATGCAGAGTCTCCCTTTCCTCCCACTCCAGATGTTCAGTTTCTTCTGAAACCTGGGCATCCTCCTTGGTTCCTACTACTGGCTTTCTCAGTCACTCAATTTTGTCATACTGTCCACATCCATGGCCTCCTTCCACTACAAGGATGTTCACAGCTCAGTCCATTGTCCCGGTGGCCTTCTGTTTTTTAAAGGTTTATTAATTTATTAGAGACAGAGAGAAGGAGAGAGCGATAGAGTGAGAATGGGCGCACCAGTGTCTCCAGCCACTGCAAACGAACTCCAGACGCATGCGCCACCATGTGCATCTGGCTTATGTAGGACCTGGAGGAGTGAACCGGGGTCCTTAGGCTTTGCAGGCATGTGCCTTAACCGCTAAGCCATCTCTCCAGTCCGCCCCCCCCCCCCCCGTGGCCTTCTTTGACAGACCCCTATGTATCACCAAGGCTGTATCCACTAGATTTTAATTTTACTTGTCACCCCCCTTGCTGAAAAGATCTTCAGTGACTGGGAAGAATTTTCAAACTTATCCCCCCAAAGAGACAAAAAATCTGTAATGAATAGTCATATATGTATAATCCAGCCTTGATAATAATTCACATGTGTATTTTATTTCAGTTGTATTTCCTATTCCTATATATTTATCCACTGGATTATTCTGAAATATACACAAAAATCATATCATTTGAACATTAAATATTTTAATGCATATCTATAAGAGATAAAGCCTTCTTTAAAAGCATAGATAGTATTATTATCTTAATAAAGTTCATAATTCTTCAAAAATATTGAATATTCCCTCAGGGTTTGGAGCTTTTCAGTTGTTTCATAACTTGCTTTTTTTGTTTTGTTTTTTTAAAATGTTTTTTGTTTATTTTTATTTATTTGAGAGGAAGAGAGAGAGAGAAAGAGAGAGAGAGAGAGAGGGAGAGAGAATGGGCACGCCAGGGCCTCTAGCCACTGCAAACGAACTCCAGATGCGTGCACCCCCTTGTGCATCTGGCTAACGTGGGTCCTGGGGAATCAAGCCTCGGACCAGGGTCCTTAGGCTTCACAGGCAAGCCCTTAACCACTAAGCCATCTCTCCAGCCCTAGTTTTGTTTTTTTGAGGTAGGGTCTCACTCTTCCAGGCTAACCTGGAATTCACTATGTATTCTCAGGGTAGCCTCGAACTCTCAGCAATCCTCTTACCTCTGTCTCCCCAGTGCTGGGATTAAAGGCGTGCGCCACAACGCCCAGCCATGCTTCATTCTTGATACTTCTCAAAATGGCTCTGACTCCCTGCCGACTGGCCTGTGGAGACCCTCCTCCTTAAAAGCCTTCCTTTGAGATGTCATTGTGTGTCCATGTCTTGGTCAGACCTTCCGTGACTCTGAGTACCTCAATGAGGTTTGTTTACACCACCTACCATTTTTAAAATGTGACCAAATTTCTTACTTTTACTTAATGATTTCTTCCATCTTTTAAAATTCAGATGTAATTCACGTACCACACCTACTCTTAAATTGTATGATTCAGTAGTGTTTAGTATTTTCACAGAATTGTGCGACTGTCACCACTGTCTAATTCTACATCTGCCTCACTCCACAAAGAAATTCTGTACCCATTAATAGTTATTCCTCCTTCCCTTTTTCTCCTACCTCTTAGAAACCATTCATCTGTTTTTATCTCTATGGATTTGACTATTTATTTATTTATTTTGGTTTTTCGAGATAGGGTTCTCACTCTAGCCCAGGCTGATCTGGAATTAATTATGTAGTCTCAGAGTGCCCTTGAACTCATAGCGATCTTCCTACCTCTGCCTGCCAAGTGCTGGGATTAAAGGTGAGCACCACCACCTCCAGTTTAAATTTGCCTATTAATATAATGGGATGATATATTTATACTCTTTTGTATGTGGTTGATTTCCCTTAGCAAAATACTTTCTAGGTTCATTCATGTTGAAGTATATATCAGTATTTCATTCTCTTTGATTGTTTCATACTCCATTACATGAATATACCACATTTAATTTATCCATTCTTCAGATGATGGACATTTGTTTTCAACTTTTGGCTATTTACAAACAATGCTGCTATGAGTATCTATCTATGAGTTTTAAGTGAATATATATTTTCAGTTCTTTTGGGTATACACCCATGAGTAGAATTGCTGGGAGCTATGTTAACTCTATGTTCAACTTTTTTTGTTTTTGTTTCTGTTTTTGTTTTTGTTTTCGAGGTAGGGTCTTACTCTGGCCCAGGCTAACCTGGAATTCTCTATGAAGTCTCAGGGTGGCCTTGAACTCACAGCGATCCTCCTATCTCTGCCTCCCAAGTGCTGGGATTAAAGGCATGCACCACCACGCCCGGCTGTGTTCAACTTTTTGAGACACTTCCAATCATTTTCCAAAGAAATGCCATTTCACACTCCAGTACTTTATACCACCAGCAATACTTAAGAGTTCTAGGAGCTCTATATTCTTGTCAGTACTTTTTGGTATCTGTCTTTTTTTGTATTTCACTTTTATTTATTTGAGAGAGACAGAGAAGCAGAGAGAGAGAGAATGGGCACGCCTCCAGCCATTGCAAATGAACTCCAGACACATTCCTCACCTTGTACATCTGGCTTACGTTGGTCCTAGGGAATTGAGCCTGCGTCCTTTGGCTTTGCAGTCAAGAGCCTTAACTGTGAAGCCACCACTTCAGCCCTATCTGTCTTTTTTTGATTGTAGCCATTCTGGTGGGTATGAAGCTATATCTTTGTTGGTATTCAAAGTTGAACTTTTAACTCACTCTGAACCTGTCTACTCTGCCACAATTTCTGCCACCTTGGCACACAAAATTGGCAACTCTAACTTTAGCTGTCGTCTGCTCTGTCCCTAGATAGGATAAGTCGGCACTCTCTTACAGGTATAAACTCCTTTAAATGATCAGCTGTTAGAAACAATCCCCAGATGAACTGTCATTAAGCTCCTTAATTAGTTACTGTCTACTACCCAAATGTTTTTACTTATAACCTTGACAATAGATAGATATACTTTCTCTGAAATATACTCGTTTGAAGTTCTTTAATTTTTACCTATAGCCTTGAAAATACACATTTTCTCTAGTGAAAAGACAAGTGCCTCTCTGGGTTTTGTCACTCTCCCCCTGGGCTTTGCACCCTGTGAGGCAGCTCAAAGGCAATTTAGTTTGGCTGAGAGATCTTTTGTCTGTGACACCATCAGTATCTCATTTATGGACCACACAATATTTTATTTTATTATTATTTTTTAAAATTTTGTTTATTTTTCATTTATTTATTTGAGAGCAACAGACAGAGAGAGAGAAAGAGGCAGATAGAGAGAGAAAGAGAATGGGCGTGCCAGGGCCTCCAGCCACTGTAAACAAACTCCAGACGCGTGCGCCCCCTTGTGCATCTGGCTAACGTGGGTCATGGGGAATGGAGCCTCGAACCGGGGTCCTTAGGCTTCACAGGCAAGCACTTAACCACTAAGCCATCTCTCCAGCCCTATTTTATTTTATTTATTTATTTAGGTTTTTTGAGGCAGAGTCTCACTCTAGCCTAGGCTGAGCTGGAATTCATTCTGTAGTCCTGGGGTGGCCTAGAACTTATAGCCTTCTACTTCTGCCTCCCAAGTGCTGGAATTAAAGGTATGCACTACCAGGCCCTGCTTATTTCATTTTTTAGTTATTTCTGTTGTATTGTTTTTGAGACAGGGTCTCTCTAAGTAGCTCAGGCTGGCTTTGAATTCATGCTCTACCTGCCTCAGTTTCCCAAGTGTTGGAATTATGGGTTTCTGTCCCTGCCCCTCATGTACTGTTAATTTAGCTGCTTGGCACATTCTGGAAGCTGCTAACTTGGTCTTTGGTTTCCTCAATGCCTGGAAAATAAATTAATTTACAATTACCTTTGAGGTTGAAACGCAGACACTACAGCATTAGACAGCATGTATCTTTATAGCATGTTTTAGCCTGGCTTAAATATACAGCAGTCAGAACCAAGGCAAACCTGAGGGAAGCCATGAAATGGGCAAGTTCATGGTAGATATGTCTCTTTCCTTTTATTCTCTTAGGACACCACCTCTTTTTGCCCTTCTTAGGTAATGGGTCTCAGAGGGGATTTCCCTTATTTATTTTTTATCCTCCTCCCCCTCCTGCTTCTTCTTTTTCTTCACAGTTTGATCCAAGACAGTGATTTTTTTTTTTTCTTAAGGAAGTTTATTGATTTATTTGAGAGAGAAGGAGAGGTAGAGGGAGAGAGAATGGACATGCCAGGGCTTTCAACTGCTGCAAAAGAAATCCAGACACATGTGCCCCTTTGTGTATCTGGCTTACATGAGTCCTGGGGACTCAAACCTGGGTCCTTTGGATTGGCAGGCAAGTGCCTTAACTGCTAAGTCATCTCTCCAGCCCCAAGACAGTGATTTTTGAACACTGGCAATTTGAATCCCTCATCAGCCCCCTCCCCATTTCCAATTCAGCTGCTCAGGAATAGAACTTAAAACACACAAAACTAGGGCTGAAGGGATGGCTTTGCAGTTAAGGCGTTTGTTTGAGAAGGATCCCGATTCGATTCCCCAGGACCCACATTAGCCAGTTGCACAAGGGGCTCACACATCTGAGAGTTCATTTGCAATGGCTAGAGGCCCTGGTGCACCCATTCTCTTTCTCTATCCCTCTTTCTATGTCAAATAAATATATGAAAATAAAATAAAGAAGCCCAGGCATTTTACACAAACACTTGGGGATTTTGATGTGCTTGGTTGGGAGAGGGCTATACTTTGAGGAGTGCTGTTCTAAAAAAAAAAAAAAAAAAAAAAAAAAAAAAAACACCTACTGGGGCTGGAGAGATGGCTTAGTGGTTAAGGCACTTGCATATGAAGCCTAAGGACCCATGTTTAACTCTCCAGGTCCCATGTAAGGCAGACACGCAAGGTGACACAAGTGCACAAGGTCGCACATGGGCACAAGGTGGTGCACATGTCTGAACTTCCAGTGCAGTGGTTGGAGGCCCCGGGGGTGCCAATTCTCTCTCTCTCATAAAAAAAATAAAATACAAAAAAGAAAAAGAAAAACAACACCTACTGGGGTGACCCCTGGTCATCCTGATCTGCAGCTGGCCAAGTGAGTGCCAGATGCCCACCCCTGGGACCTCAGTGTCACAGCACAGGCGGAAGCTGCTGCCTGTTGGGGCTGAGGCGGGGCTGGCAGAGTGGCGACATGCCCGAGTTTACCCCCACACCAGTGCTCATCTCCACACCCTGATTTTTCCTACAATCCTTTTACTTTTTCATTATCTTATCTTTACTCATCATTACCGTTATCTTGTTGCCACGGCAACAAGAACACTTTCATTACACAGATAATGTTTCTTTTCATATTTACTACAAGCAAGAAAGCACATTATAGCTTAGAGAATGGTTTAAGTATTTCCCCCTCCGATGGTGTACATATCACGATTGCGAGGGCTCTTAACACTTAGAGACATCCTCTTTCATCTTTTAGAATAAGTCACCGGGGAAAAGTTCACAATTACATGCAATGCGTTTTTGTTGCGTATAAAGAATGAAAATGAGTTTGATTCACAATCTACTTTAGTTTTGCTACAACAAATGGGACTGCAGCTTCTACTGGTTGGAACATCAGACTCAGATTCAGAGATTATTAGTTTCCATTATTGAACACACCCGTGTTTGTTCTATGAGCTTGCAAAGCAGACTCCACCTGTAAAACAGCTACAAAAGTGTCTTCAGGTCATCCTTGCGCTAATGTGTAACTATCTGACTAACTTTGCCGTGCTCTCTGGCTGTTTATCTACTGGTGATTAGGTCCTCCACCCTCCCCCCCCACACTCCCACTGTCATTCATCAAATACTCTTTTTTTCGTTTTTGCTTCTCATGTTATGATTTTTTTTTTTCTTTTTTGGTTTTTCGAAGTAGGGTCTCACTCTGGCCCAGGCTGACCTGGAATTCACTATGTAATCTCAGGGTGGCCTCGAACTCACAGTGATCCTCCTACTTCTGCCTCCCAAGTGCTGGGATTAAAGGCATGAGCCACCACGCCCGGCTCTCATGTTATGATTTTTAATGGATCCATCTTGATTTCCAGGGACAGACTTGAAAAGTGGTTTTCCAAGGACATTACTGCAGTATTTGTGTCACACTGGTACTGCAGCTAAGTTTCAGAGTAGTATATCTGGCAGCCTAACGCACACAAACTAGATCATCCAAAAACTAAGTTCAGCCATAGTTTGCTTGCACTATTAAAGTAAAATTAATGACCAACATCAACAAATTTAACATTTGTCATCAATTAACTCACATCCAAAAAATTAAAGAAAACATGGGCTGGAGAGATGGCTTAGTGGCTAAGCGCTTGCCTGTGAAGCCTAAGGACCCTGGCTCGAGGCTCAATTCCCCAGGACCCACGTTAGCCAGATGCACAAGGGGGCGCACGCATCTGGAGTTCGTTTGCAGTGGCTGCAGGCCCTGGCGCCCATTCTCTCTCTCTCTCTCTCTCTCTGTCCGTTGCTCTCAAATAAATAAAAATAAACAAAAAAATTTTTTTAAAAATAAAAATAAAAAATTAGTGCGGGAGAGATGGCTTAGCGGTTAAGCACTTGCCTATGAAGCCTAAGGACCCCCGTTTGAGGCTCAATTCTCCAGGACCCACGTTAGCCAGATGCACAAGGGGGCGCACGTGTCTGGAGTTCCTTTGCAGTGACTGGACGCCCTGGCGCGCCCATTCTCTCTCTCTCTCTCTCTCTGTATCTGCCTCTTTCTCTCTCTGTTACTCTCAAATAAATAAATGAAAATGAAAAAAAAATATTTAAAAAATAAATTAATTAATTAATTAAAGAAAACATAATTCATCAAGACAGCAGCAAACTTAAAAGGGATTTATTTGTGATTTCCTATATATTTAGCTTGTAAATACTCTAAATGTATTAAAAGATGATTTCTGTTAAAGTTTTCATTGTGTTTCACTTCAAGCACTGCACAGGTTAGAATCTGATAAAGGATTTGCATTCGATTATCTGAAACGCCCCACCTCGTCATCAAACACTCTTTGAGGGTGGAACCTGACACAGGAGCTCTGGGAGCTGTTGGCATGTGCCAAGGGCAGCTGTGTCGTACAGAAGGTGTGTTATCTACCCAGCGTTTTGTAGCAGTGCTGTGAGCAGGAACTGTGGGCCTGCAGAGCGGTTACCCTTGTGGGTAAGTCAGGGAAACCGTGCAGCCTGCTCAGTTAGTGAAGGTCCCATTGTGTAAATCTTGAGAGTAAGTAAATCAACGCTATATCTTTATATACACAAACTAGTGAAATGTTTCTACAAGGAAATAATCAACACCAAATGTGAGAAGATTATTTATAACAATAACTTTGAAGGACCTGAGACTTTATTCCATTTGCCAGTTTCCAATATACTAGAAGACAAACTCTCCTGGTTGGAAACAGAGAACTTTATCACTCTTGTCCTAACACCTAGCAATAGTAACACGCCACTTGCCAAGTACCACAAAGGTGATGTGAATGAGCCTACATAGATGCTTGCCTACATGCAGTGGGTTGCTCTATGGGAGAGGAACCCCGAGATTAGGGCACCCAAATTTTTTAAAACAAATATTTATTTATTAGAGAGAGAGAGAGAGAGGGAGAGAATGGGTGCACCAGGGCCTCCAGCCACTGCAAACAAACTCCAGATGTTACCTTGTGCATCTGGCTTACATGGGTACTGGAGAATCAAACCTGGGCCCATAGGCTTTTGCAGGCAAGCACCTTACCACTAAGTCATCTCTCCATTTTTCATTAACAGGCAGTAAGCCTGCCTGCCCATAGCTCCAGAGAGAGACATTGTATATTTTCGGAGGCTCTTTGCTATGCAAATATCCTTGAAACAACAGTGTAGGAAAAATTTCAAACAATGTTTTCTTATCAAAGACCTAGAAAGGATTGTATCACAAAATGGCAACTTTGAAAGTTGGAGGAAAAGGGTCAGAAGGAGGATTACCAGAGAATTATAATTGTCTCTTTATGTCTTAAACCGAGTCCTGGGTACACAGGCGTTTGTTACATTATCTGCTACACTCGTCTATTTGTCTTTGTTTCATAGTAATGGAAGGGAAGCCCGAGGCCATTGTCGAGCGGTGAGGGAAAGACGTGATCAGGAGACCCAGATGAAGCGGGTCTGTGTCGTACATTAGCTTCCTACAGTGACCAGAACAAAATATAACAAACTCAATGCCTTAAATCAATAGAAGTTTATTTTGTGCCATTTCTGTAGGCTAAAAGACTGAAATCAAGGCACCAGCAGAGCTTTGCCTCCTCTGAGACTGTGGGTGGAATCCTTGCTTCTTCCTATTTTCTGGTGGCTGTGACAACCTTGGCATCCCCTCGGCTTCTGGCTGTATCAACCACTTCTTAGCTTCTGTTGTCACCGTGGCATTCCCTCCTTGTGGCCACATTCCACCTTCTGTTTTCCTCTGTACCTCAAGTTTCCTCTTCTCATAGGGATTCCAGCCATACTGAGGTGTAGAGCACCTTGCAAAACCTCGTCTGAGATTGATCACATCTGCGAAGACGACTTCCACGTAAGTCCAGATTCACAGGTTCCAGGCATCAGGACCTTGTGTAGTTTGAGGACTGTCCCCTCAGAAAGGCCCGTGTGTTTGTGATTAAACCTCTCACTCAATCCCCAGCTGGTAGACTGAATCAGGAGGTGGAGCTTTGCTGGCAGACGATGGGCCTTCCGTTTGTCAGCACAGCTTGCCAGTACTAGACAGCTCCCTCTTGCCGCTTCCTGCCAGCTGCTATAGCAAGATGCAATGCCCAGCCTCTGCTCTGCCAGGCTTTTCCGCCATGATGAAACTTGAAACTGCAAGCCTGAAATCAACCCTTTCCTCCCATAAGCTGCTTCTGGCTGGGTGTTTGGTCCCAGAAACACAGGAAGGTAATTACTACGGACCTCAACATAAGCTTCTGGAACAACAAATCTATCCATCACCTTAGGTTTTTTAGCACTTTAAAGTAACAGATGACTCTCCTAAACTCTGCCCTTCCCTGCCTGCTTGTACTTGCTTTTAACATAAAATAAACTCTAGGCCTGAAGGATTCCTGAGCCAATAAAGGCAAGCACATATGTGACCTTACCCTTGCTTGATTTGCAAATTTTAGGGGCTGGAGAGATGGCTTAGCGGTTAAGCACTTGCTTGTGACGCCTAAGAACCCCGGTTCAAGGCTCGATTCCCCAGGACCCACGTTAGCCAGATGCACAAGGGGGCACACACATCTGGAGTTTGTTTGTAGTGGCTGGAGGCCCTGGCGCGCCCATTCTCTCTCTCTATCTGCCTCTCTCTCCCTCTCTGTCTGTCACTTTCAAATAAATAAATTAATATAAAAAAATTAAAATTTTTTTTTTACCTGAGCTGTTTCCCACAAATGCCTAGTTTAAAGAAAAATGAAACTTGGGCCAACTTATCAAAACAACAAACTAGGGCTAGAGAGATGGCTTAGTGGTTAAAGCACTTGCCTGTGAAGCCTAAGGACCCAGGTTCGATACCCTAGTACCCATGTAAGCCAGATGCACATAGTGGTGCATGTGTCTGGAGTTCCTTTGCAGTAGCTAGAGGCCCTGGTGCACTCATTCTCTCTCTCAAATAATAAATAAAAATATTAAAAGCCACAAACTAATTTGTATAGCAAAGGACTTTGAAGCTGGATAAACCAAATAAGATAACTGTACAGCTATAATCAATCCAATATTTTCTTTTTCTTTCTTTTTCTTTTTTTTAGACAAGTCCAACAGACTGGCTTCTTATTTTATGAAAGACAGTGACAGTGACAGCAAGAGAGAGAATTGGTATGCCAGGGTCTCCAGCCACTGTAATCGAATTCCAGATGCATGTGCCACCTTGTACACATGTGTGACCTTGCCTGCTTGTGTCACTTTGAGTCTCTGGCTTACGTGGGGCCTGGAGAGTTGAACATGGGTCCTTAGGCTTCACAGGCAAGTGCCTTAACCACTAAGCCATCTCTCTGGCCCAATCCAATATTCTCTTTACTTCCATGTTAACCCTATCAAAGCTTTCCCTTTGAGGTCCTTTGGTTGAGCACCTGAACTACTTCTGTTTGAGCTGACCAACTGATGAATCATCATTTGCTCCAATGAACTCTTTTTTTTTTAAGCTTTGTTTTATTTATTTGAGAGAAAGAAACAGGCAGATGATATATAGATATATAGATAGATGATAGATATATAGATAGATAGAGAATGGGTGTGCCAGGGCATTCAACCACTGCAAACAAACTCCAGACACATGTGTATCTAGCTTACGTAGGTCCTGGAGAATTAAACCTGGGTCCTTTAGCTTTGCAGGCAAGTACTTTAACCACTAAGCCATCTCTCCAGCCCTTCAATGAACCCTTTAAAACTTTCACTGTGCCTCAGTTTACCTTGCAACATGGCCAAGACAGCTGGTTCAGTGAAGGCAAGACAGCTGGCCAGCCCATGTGTGACATGTGAAAACACCTGTCCTATGCAAAGTGGCTGTCAGTCCTGAATCTCCTTATTAGAGGCCAGGACATCCTCTTAAGTGAAACAGTTCTTGCCAACTGTTGTGGTTTGATTCAGGTGTCCTCCATAAACCCATGTGTTCTGAATGCTGGATCCCCAGCTGGTGGCAATTTAAGCATTGGCGCCTCCTAGAGGCAGTGTATTGTTGTTGCGGGCTTATGTGTATTACAGTCAGTTTCCCCATGCCAGTGTTTGGCACACTCTCCTGTTGCTGTTGTCCACCTTATGTTGTTCAAGGGGTGATGTCCACCCTCTGCTCATGCCATTGTTTTCCCCTGCCATTGTGGAGCTTCCCCTCGAGTCTGTAAGCCAAATAAAACCCTTTCCTCACAGAAGCTGTCAGTGGCGTGAAGCTGACGTCAACGCCAAGCTTTTCATAACTGTGTTGGGGGATGTGCTGCCTCAGTCACAGTTCAGACTTAAAGTAATTCCTGTGACCATTACGGATATGACTATTTAAAATTTCAATAGCCCAGTGCCAGGCATTGTGACACACACCTTTAATCCCAGCACTCAGGATGTTGAGGTAGGAGAATCACTGCAAGTTTGAGGCCATCCTGGAGTCTCAGAGTGAGTGCCAGGTCAGCCTGGGCTAGAGTGAGACTCTACCTCAACCCTCCCTCCCACCAAAAATATAAAATTCAGCAGCCCAAGTCAGCCTGGGAAAGCTATCTTTTAAAGTTTTAGTTGTTTATATTCACAAACAGAGAAAGAGAGAGACAGAGAGAGAGTGTGTGTGTGTGTATAGGCCACCAGGGTCTCCTGCCACTGCAAATGAACTCCAGACATATGTGCCACTTTGTGCACATTGCTTTACCTGGGTACTGGGGAACTGAACCCGGCCAAGCAAGCACCTTTAACTCTGAGCCATCTGTCTGGTCTGAAAGTTAAATTCTGGATATTTAGGCAACAATTATGAAAGATATGGAGACCCGGATTTTACTTCTGGTGTTATCATCTACTAGTTGGGTGACAAATTATTTAAAAATGTTTCTAGCCCGAGTTTCCTCAAATAAAAGGTGGGGGCTATGACACCTTGATTGCTAACTTCCATGGGTGGTGTCACTAATCAAACGGCAGATGGGGTGGGACGGTGTGTTTGATCTGAAGAACACCAAAGAAAGCAGAAGGCAGAGGTAGACTACCCAGGCCCTGGGTCCAGACACTGCTTGTCCACTCCTGTCCATTGTCAGCTATCTGTTCCCCTGTGTGAAGACTTACTTACGAGCCCAAATAGCAAAGGAGAAGGCTGTAGTATCCATATCAGGTAGGTTATTAATTTCCCTTCACAGCTTGGCTTCCTCAAACAGCTCATTCTTCTCATTGAAAAGAACAGTTTAGCCTTTGGGAATTACTGTTTACACTTTTAGACTCTCAGCATTTTGTATTCAGAGCCATTTCTCTAAGAAGACTGCCTTATAGACCATATCTTATTAATTTCATCATGTCAAGTATTACCTATACACAAATATATTTACATAAGCCTTCATCTTTTGGTTTGTAATCTAAACTATATTAAGAGTTTTGATTCCAATACAAACAAGGGGCAATGATCAAAGGGATGTGTACTCACGGGTGGATCAGGGATACAAGACAAAACACTCAAACTCTGGCTACTTTGGGATGAACTTAAGATCATTCAAAAAATATGTGACTCTTGGGCTGGAGAGATTGCTTAGTGGTTAAGGTGCTTGCCTGCAAAGCCTATGGACCCCATGTTTGACTCTCCAGGTCCCCCGTAAGCCAGACGCACAAGGTGACACAAGTGCAAGGTCGCACATGTGCACAAGGTGGCACATGCATCTGGAGTTCAATTGCAGCAGCTGGAAGCCCTGGCCTCTCTTTCTCTCATGCTCTCTCAGTGCAGTGACATTGAGGGAGAGGTGACATATCTTTGAGTTCTTCTCCCATGCCCAGATGACAGCTTCCTCTTGAACTGGCCTACGTTGAAGGCTGCTGCTCTCTAGCTTTCATCTTTACCACACCTCCCTCTCTGCCCGTGTCTGTTTTCTGACAGATACTCAAGGCCAGACCCTGTGAGGACTTTTGACAGGGTTGGTTTAGGGACTGCGCAGCATCGCAAGCATTGTATGTGATGGAGAGACCTCCGCCGTTCCTCCTTCTGCGTGAGTTTTGTGGAAGATGAGGTGTCAGTCAGCCTCAAGTGCTGGGATGAACTCCCAAACCAGGCACAGTTATGGGAGGAAGGGATTTACTGAAGCTTACAGATAGAGGGGAAGTTCCATAGAGGCAGAAGAAGCTGGCCCCCTTTCATAGGTCCACACAGAGAGTAATACCACCACCATTACCATAAGGAAGTACCCTCCAGGAACATGAGGCAGAACTCCCGGCACTTTCCATATCGTAGGCTGGGATTCAGATTTGCTCCTAGCTACAAACACCTTAGGACTGGACCCTAGAATCCACCCAGTGACACCTCCTCCAGCCAGGCAGCTGGAAATCCAAGAAGCTTTTTTTTTTTTCAAGGTAGGGTCTCCCTTTAGCCCAGGCTGACCTGGAATTCATTACGTAATCTCAGGGTGGTCTCGAACTCACAGTGATCCTCCTACCTCTGCCTCCCAAGTGCTGGGATTAGAGGAGTGCGCCACCACACCCGGCTCCTCCAAGAAGCTTTAATGAAACTCCTGAATCTATTTGGGGGGGGGGGGAAGGACATCCATTCAAACCACCTACAAGGCTTCCCACGATGACAAAGGCTAGATACAAAACCATGTTCAACAGACAGATTCACTCACTTGACACTTTCAACTCAGCAGATGATACGAAGAAGGCTGGATGGATGGCTTAGCAGTTAAGGTGTTTGCCTGCAAAGCCAAAGGACCTCGGTTCAATTCCCCAGGACCCACGTAAGCCAGTTGCACAAGGTGGAGCATGTGTCTGGAGTTCATTTTCAGTGGCTGGTGGCCCTGGCGCATCCATTCTCTCTCTTTCTCTCTCTCTTTCCCTCTGTGTGTGTCTGCCTCTTTCCCTCTCTCAAATAAATAAATAAATACACAAAATTTAAAAAATATATTTAAAAAAATGATAGGAAGATACAAAGTGAGAGCCTATAATCCTCTGGTACCACAATGAAGCACTTGGCTGTAACCACAGCTAATGATGGGGGTGAGTGTTAAGTGAGGTGGTGTCTCCAGGGTGAACACCCCAGCCAAACCGTCCCCCTCTCTGACATCACAGTTGTAAGTTCTTGCAGTTTGGCCTCCTTTAGCCTCCAAATGTCTGGTAACTCAGGTTTGTGACCTACCCAATATTCTTCTAGTACATTCTTTCTCTGTTGTTAGCCAGTTGTTTCTTTGCTTTGGAGCCAAGGAGCTTACCCGAGCCTGCGCTGTCCTGTCATCTGCGTTCGCTTCCCGCAGAACGAACGCACTGATGCTTTGGAGGCCTGCTGACCGCAGAGCTCCCCAGACCTCTGTAGGCCTAGACTTCACCTCTCTTTCTCTCCTTACCCCTGTAGCGTTACACCTTTGTTACCCACGTACACACTGTTCCTGTTCTACAAACCTGTAATCCTCTGTCCCTGGTAAAGTGGTACTGAAGAAGAGGGAAGACAAGTGTAGGTTTCTCTCAGCAGGGAGTACAGGAGAATAAAATGAAGAAACAGTGGCATTCTCGTGCCTCAGCCCAGAACATACGCTTCCAGCTAGGAGGTCGATTACAATAGCTGTGAGTCACTTTGTCCACAACAGGGCTATCAACCAAGAGGAACAGAAAGAGTAGGTCGGTCTTGTTTGCCATGTCTTATCTTCACGGCTGCTCACTGGGGATCCAGAAATACCAGTTTTTCAGAATGATATTGCTCTGAAGTAACAGACAGGTCAACTGCTTGGACCTATAAACTTTTCAATGCCTTCATGAAACTAAAGCCCTAAAAAGGATGAAAACGGGCCCTCTGGGACCCACAGGAGTGAGCAGAGGAGAACAGTTCGCGGTGGCTGTGGTTCTTTGAAACACAGTAATAAAAGCTGTCAACGTCACAGTTTGATTTAGAGCTGGCCTGTTTGCCTGAGAAGGGCGAGGGGCCTGACAGCAATGGATGCCTGGGCAATCCATGTGTGTGTGTGTGGGGGGGGGTAAAATAACCAAAAATCTCTTGTTTTACTTTTCAGTCAGTGTAAGGAAGTCAGACATGAAGCTGTTAAGTAACATAGGCAAAAGATGCATGGTGGGGGGCGGGCGGGGGGCTGGAGAGAAGGCTTAGTGGTTAAGATGCTTGCCAGCTAAGCCAAAGGAATTTGGTTCAATTCCCCAGTACCCACGTACAGCCAGATGCACAAGGTAGCACATGCATCTGGAGTTTGCTTGCAGTGGCTAGAGGCCCTATATATATAACATATATATTTTTTCTCTATATATGTATTTATATATAGTTTTTTTTTCTAAAGGGTTGGTATTTAACATCTACAAAATAAACTCAAAACGCCACAATAAGGAATTGAAAGTTCAGTTTAAAAATAGTCAAAAGAAGGCTGAGTGTGGTGGCGTATGTCTTTAATCCCAGCACTTGGGAGGCAGAGGCGGGAAAATCTCTGTGATTTCAAGGCCAGCTTATGTCTAATTCCAGGTCAACCTGCGCTAGAACGAGACCCCACCTCAAAAAAAACAAAAACAAAACAAAACAAACAACAACAACAAAAAAACTCCAAGGAGCTAGTAGTACACACGTGCTAGAAGGACCGGGATCAAAATCACTGACAACATCAAGCGCTAAAGAGCACGTGAGGCAACAGGAACTCTCCTTCATTACTGGTGGGAACACAAACAGTCATTTTGGAAGAAGATATTCACACTTTTCAGTATTTTACACACAGCTTAAGTGGCAGTCATACCCCCCAGGCCAAGGAGCCACACTTAGGTGTTTAACAAAGTGAGTTGCAAACTTATCCCCACGTAAAAACCTGCCCGCAAACATTTTCAACAGCTTGATTCATAATCACCCCACACTCTGGGAGCAACCAATATGTCTTCCAAAGAGACAAAGATGAAGAAACTGTAATCCATCCAGACAACAGAATACAGTCATCACTACAAAGCCAAGAAAGGCACAGGAGCACCTTAGATGCTATATGAATGAAGTAAAGAAGCCTAAAAAAAACTGCGGGCTGGTGAGATGACTTAGTCGTTAAGGCACTTGCTTGCAAAGGCTAAGGACTCAGGTTCAATTCCCCAGAACCCACATAAACCAGATACACATGGTGGCATATGCATCTGAAAAGTAGCATGAGAGATATTTGGTTATTGTTTGCAGTGGCTGAAAGCCCTGGTGTGCCCATTTTCTCTCTTTCTATCCTTGCAAATATACATTTTTTTATTTTAATTTTTATTTATTTGAGAAGGGGGAAGAGGCAGATAGAGAGAAAGAGAGAATGGGTGTGCCAGGGCATCCAGACACTGCAAATGAACTCCAGACACATGAGCCACCTGTGCATCTGGCTTACATGGGTCCTAGGGAATCGAACCGAGGTCCTTTGGCTTTGCAGGCAAGCGCCTTAACTGCTAAGCCATCTCTCCAGCCCAAAAAAACATTTTTAAAAAAAAATGTTTGCAGGCTGGAGAGTTGACTCAGTGGGTTGAGGCACTTGTCTGAAAACCTAAAAATTCAAGTTCGATTCCCCAGTACCCACATAAAGCCAGATGCACAAAGTGGTATGTGCATCTGGAGGTTTTTCTTTTTTTTCTTTCACTGATTGGAGGCCCTGATGCACCCATATTCATTCTCATTCTCTCTCTCTCTCTCTGTCTGCAAATAAAAAAAAATTTTTTAAAATGAAGTATTTCCTGTATGTTGTACCTATAGGGGAGGCCAAACTCCCCTAAAGGGTCCTCACTGGGCCTGATAAATAAATTGCCTGAAAATAGATTAATAGGAGAAAAGCATACAAAATTAATATAAGTTTGATGTAACATAGAAGACCTCATTAATTATGAAGACCCAGAGATGCAAATACAATTGGGTAGTTAAATAAAGAATTAGACAGAGCAGTGGACTGTAGAATGTGACAGGACAAAGGACCTTGAGCTTGGGTAGTTGATGCCATAGAGAATGTCGAGGCAAGGAAGGAGTTAGTGTCAGGGCATCTGCACAGATTTTCTTCTTTTTTTAAAATATATTTTATTTATTTATGAGAGAGAAAGAGACACAGAGAGAGAAAGGGAGCGCCAGGGCTTCCAGCCACTGCAAATGAACTCCAGACGCGTGCACCCCCTTGTGCATCTGGCTTACACGGGTCCTGGGGAATCAAACCAGGGTCCTTAGGCTTCACAGGCAAACGCCTTAACTGCTAAGTCATCTTTCCAGCCCTGCATAGACCTCCTTCTACCCTAACTCTCCATCCTTGATGATGAGGAGGTCACTGTTCTTTGAGCACAGGGAGAGCATATTTCACATGGAATTTCATTTCATATGTGAGAAACGGGATGAAGGCCCTAGTGATCTTGCATCTGCTGTTTCTCAAGTGCCTGGAACTGGAGTGAGTGCCCATGCGCAGACGTGGCAGATGGTGGGCAGGGCCGTATGCTAGGAACTCCCTCATAACTGTGAGATGTTCTGGAAAAGACAGAACTTGAGAGATGGCAAAAAAATAAGTCAGTGATGGCTAGGGGTTTGAAGGAAGAAAATTGGATTAATTGGTAAAACGCAGGGGATTCTTAGGGAATGAAACGTTTTTGTGTGTGATAAAGTGGTGGCTGTATATGATATCAGCTTTTCTTTTCTTTTTTTTTTTTCCGTTTGGGTTTTTCAAGGTAGGGTCTCACTCTAGCCCAGGCTGACCTGGAATTCACAGTGGAGTCTCAGGGTGCCCTCGAACTCACGGTGATCCTCCTACCTCTGCCTCCCGAATGCTGGGATTAAAGGCGTGCACCATAAAGCCCGGCTTTTAGCTTTCCTTTTTTAATAGACAAAATTTTTACTTATTTATTTATTGTGTGTGTGTGTGTGTGTGTGTGTGTGTGTGTGAAAGAGAGAGAGAGTATTGGCAAGTCAAAGCCTTTCCCCACTGCATACAACTCCAAATGCACATCTTACTTTGTGTGTCAAGCTTTATGTGGGTACTGAGGAATCAAACCCGAACCATCAGGCTTTGCAAGCCTGATGGCTCAGCGTTTCTTTTTTCTTAAGTTTTTGCCGACATTTTTCATGCATGTGCATAATGTATTTGAGCATAACCCACTCCCATTACCTTCTTTTGTGCCCCTTCCCTTGTCCTTCAACATTAGCATTTCTACAGCCCATGAAGCTGTACTATACCACTAGTGAAGCCCAATGTAAGTTATGGAATTTAGTTAATAATTAGTATAATAATGCAGCAATATTGGTTCATCATTCATGTGCCGCATCAACGACAGATACTAATAGAGGAGGAAATTGTGTGGGAAGGTTTAAGTGAGGACGCAAGCAGAGAAAGAAAGCCATTTACATTCCGTCAGCACAAGGAAGGAAAACTTTCATTTATAAACATTTCATTTATTTGTCTGAGAGAGAGAAAGAGGCAGATAGAGGCAATGGGCGCGCCAGGGCCTCCTTTAGGCACTGCAAATGAACTCCAGATGCACGTGCCACCTTGTGCATCTGGCTCATGTGGGTACTTGAGAATTGAACCTGGGTCCTTTGGCTTTGCAGGCAAGTGCCTTAACCATTAAGCCATCACTCCAGTCCCCCCAAAAACTTTTGTTTATATTCTTGAGGGTCTACAGTATCAATTGTAAGTACTTCAGATAGCTAGAGGCTTGTTTTAAAACTTAGGACAGCAAATTACTTGATAACACTAGATAAGCTAATTTTGCCACCATTTAAAAAAATAAACTGTTTTACTTAAACATTCAGAATATTGCCAAACATAAGTGATTTTCATTTATAAATAAAACACCTTTGAATAAAACAATTACATCATCACTTCTGGCCAGCCTTGAGATCAACGAAATCTGGGTCCATTAAAAAAAAGTCCCTTTAAACTGTGCTCTGTTAACTAGCTACTAAACAGATTTTCAGTGTTACAAAGAGAGAGAGAGAGACTTCCTGGCCATGGAGCTGGGACAGGGAAGTGGGTGATAGAGCCTTCTCATCAGCAAATAAGGCTGGCATTTAACTATCTTAGCATATTTGCAGCACAAGACACCCTCAAGCTGGCTTCACCCTTTAAAAAAATTTTTTTTTGTTCATTTTTATTTATTTATTTGAGAGCGACAGACAGAGAGAGAAAGAGGCAGACAGAGAGAAAGAGAGAATGGGTGCGCCAGGGCCTCCATCCACTGCAAATGAACTCCAGATGTGTGTGCCCCCTTGTGCATCTGACTAACGTGGGTCCTGGGGAATTGAGCCTTGAACCAGGGTCCTTAGACTTCACAGGCAAGCACTCAACCGCTAAGCCATCTCTCCATCCCTGGTTTACACTTTTTATACAACCCATTGGGAAAGCCCCTGTTCAGTCTTATACAAAGTCAGCATCTCCATATCTTTTCTTCCTAATAACAAAATCAATTTCTTCATCTGTTGTCATCCAAATAAATGGAAGGAATAATCCCCCCCCCAAAAAAGAAGAACTTACTTAAGCAAATGCATTTTAGTCAAATTTATCACTAATAGCACTTAAGACAGGGTCTTGCTTTGTTGCCCTGCTTGACTTGGAACTAGATTCCCAGACCAGGCAGGCTGGCCTTGAGCTTGTAGCAATCTTCCTGCCTCCGCCTCCCAAGTGTGAGTGCTGTGCTTACAGACATGAGTCACCACACCAGGCCATTAATAGCATTTAAAACTTTTTTTAAAAAAAGTTACATTTATGTGAAACACTTAGCTTGGCCTTTCCCTTCTCAGGAATGAAACACTATCTTTTAATATATAAATCTATTTTTTTTTTCGAGGTAGGATCTCCCTCTAGCTCAGGCTGACCTGGAATTCACTATTTAGTCTCAGTGTGGCCTCAAACTCATGGCGATCCTCCTACCTCTGCTTAACATATAAATCTATTGCTTCTCCTGCATAACTGAGTTTTATATGCATTTTTCTAGGGATTACAAACTGATTATATACAATGCCAAAGGATTTCTGGATGAGGATTTAAAATAATGCTCTCATTGCTCATGTAATCTTTAAGCAAAATACAGGCCCATAGGCCCCTCCCTTACTTTTCCTTCCCTCCCTCCACTTTCCTTTCTTTCCTCTTCCCCTTTCTGTTTCCTTTCTCCTTCCCTTCCCACATAGCCAACTAATGTACTAAGACAAGTAAAGTATTTCAAGCCAGGCACTGCTCATGCCTTCAATCCTAGCACTGGAGAAGCTGAGGTAGAAGGTTCACCATGAGTTTGAGACCAGCCTTGGCTACAGAGTGAGTTCCAGATGAACCTGAGCTAAAGTGAGACCCTACCTCAAGAAAACCAACATAGAGGGCTGGAGAGAAGTCTTAGCGGTTAAGGCACTTGCTTGCAAAGACAAAGGATCCTGGTTCAATTCTCCAGGATCCACGTAAGACAGATGCACAAGGGGGCGCATGCATCTGGAGTTCTTTTGCAGTGGCTGGAGGCCCTGGCGCACCTATTCTCTTTCTCTCTACATCTTTCTCTCTCTCAAATAAACAAATAAATAAATAAAATATATATATTTTTAAAAAAACAACATAGATACCACTCCTAGGCATATATCCTAAGGACTCATCTCACTACCTTAGAGATACTTGCGCAACCATGTTTATTGCTGCTCTATTCACAATGGCTAGGAAATGGAACCAGCCTAGATGTCCCTCAACTGATGAGTAGATAATGGAGATATGGCACATTTATACAATGGAGTTCTGCTCAGTGGTAAACAAAAATGAAATTTGCAGGGAAATGGATGGATCTGGAAAGGATTATACTTAGTGAGGTAACCCAGGCCTGGAAAGCCAATTGTTGCATGTTCTCTCTCATATGTGGATCCTAGCTGCAAATATTTGGACTTGTATGTGAGTTGGAATAAAACTTGGTAGCAAAGGCCAGTGGACACTGCAAGCCTTAAGTTGGGCCAACCAGACCAAATGAGCCAACTGATGCAATAGTGGCATGTCTGTTATGGGGAAACCAACCTCTCTCTAATTGGACTGGAGACACGCTCTATGGGAAGGAATACATGCCTGGTACTGGAAACCTATGATGGGGGAAGTCATGAGCCCTAGGATTGTAACGCCTGTGTTGTCTGGCTAAATGCATATACTATGCTCACCAAACTGCCTGGTAAGCACTTTTCTTAATGTCCATACCCATATATTAATGCTAGTCTCACTTTTGGTTACAGAAGCTTCTCTTTTCAGATGGTGGTGACCTTGGGATGACTCAGAAGGCACCACAGTGCTGAGAAGAAGTGACAGAGGAGTGCTCGGCACTGAAACATCTCTATCATAACTTCCAAGACTCAGGATCCATTGCGGAAGAGGTGGCAGAAAGAATGTAAAAGCCAAAGGAAGGGTAGGACTCCTTACAATGCACTCTTCCAGACACAAAATGGCCTGAATCTCAATGACCTCACAGTGCCTGACACTATGTACACAAGACCACTATAATAGGAGGAAAAGATGATGACATCAAAATAAAAGAGAGACTGATTGTGAGGGGGAGGAGATATGATGGAGAGTGGAGTTATGAAAGGAAAAGTGAGGGCGGAGGGAATTATCATGGTTTATTGTCTATAATTATGGAAGTTGTCAATTAAAATAAAACCAACATAGAATGCTTGGTGTAGTGGTGCACATCTTTAATCCCAGCAATGGGGAGGCTGAGGTAGGAGGATCACTGTGAGCTTGAGGCCAGCCTGAGACTACACAGTGAATTCCAGGTCAGTTTGGGCTAGAGCGAGACCCTACCTCAAACAACCAAAAAAGAAAACCCAAAAAAATTCAACAGGCAAAAAAAATCCATGTCCAAAATATCCAAGAAAAGAGAAAAATGGCAATAATTATTGTTTTTAAAAAGCAAAGTAGATGTCTATGATTATATTTTCTGTTCTAGTAGCCTTGTGATATATTTGGTGCTTTCCTGTGCAAACAGCTGGAAAGAATGGAGATGCCCCAACCTAAATAGCTCATCGGATGTGTCTTGGAACCATTTCTGCTCTGTCTTGTTGTGGAACTTCTGTTAGCTCACGGTTAAACAATGCAGGAAGAGCTGGTTAAAGTACTCCAGGGTCCTGCATGGCCACCTGTTGTAACATCAACACTGCATGAGGCTGGGCCTGGTGGCGCACTCCTTTGATCCCAGCACTCGGGAGGCAGAGGTAGGAGGATCGTCGTGAGTTCAAGGCCACCCTGTGACTACATAATGAATTCCAGGTCAGTCTGGGCTAGAGTGAGACCCTACCTCAAAAAAACCAACATAACCAACCAAACAAACAAAAATACTGCATGATTACTTCTATTGGAGAAGAAGTCAGAAATCTTCCAAAACAACGAGGTTTCAAGGTATCACAGTTCTCTTCAAGTCCCTTGGTCTCTGTGGTGGTTTGATTCAGGTGTCCCCCATAAACTCAGGTATTCTGAATGCTAGGTTCCCAGCTGATGAAGATGTGGGAATTAACACCTCCTGGAGAGAGTGTATTGTTGGGGGCGGGCTTATGGGTGTTATAGCTAGTGTCCCCTTGCCAGTGTTTGGCACACTCTCTTGCTGCTATTATCCACCTTATGTAGGCCCAGGGGTGATGTCCACCATCTGCTCATGTCATCATTTTCCCCTGCCATCATGGAGCTTCCCCTCGAGTCTGTAAGCCAAAGATACCCCCCCTTTTTTCCCCAAAAGCTGCTCTTGGTCTGATGATTTCTGCCAGCAATGCGGACCTGACTGCAACCGTCTCTTTAGCTCTTTCTCAAGAAAAAAGTCATAGAAGATACTTTAAGCAGCAGCTGAAATGACAGTGGGAAGAAAAGAAAGGCTGGAAATCTGTTTCAGATGCCTAGCACACCCTCACAGGAGGGGACGTCACAGCAGTAA
This sequence comes from Dipus sagitta, assembly GCA_036346955.1. Lineage (NCBI taxonomy): Eukaryota > Metazoa > Chordata > Mammalia > Rodentia > Dipodidae > Dipus > Dipus sagitta. The sequence continues at coordinate 179,434,262 of CM070774.1, read as the reverse complement.
AATCGAAGGATAAACAAAAAACCAAGCCAACGCCACAGTAAGCTTATTGACTTGGTGCCCAACAGGAACACAGCAAGAAGAAACAAAAGGAATCAGAGTATGAGGGCAGCGTGTGTACACATGGCAGGGCGGAGGGGGGAAAGTCAAAGCAGATAGAAAAAAATGCTTTTAAACAATGAAACGCCTTATGGGAAGCTTTTAAAATAAAAATAAAAAAAAACTGACTGATGCTGTCACAACTCATAACCTACAGCCCCAGGGTGAACACCAGCAATCCCACTGAGGAGGGCTCTCGGTGGAAAGGGGACAGGAAGGAGGGAAATGATGGTACCAACACGTGATGTGTCTATATACAGTTTCTACTTAATTTAAAAAAAAAAGATAAAGCCCAGATTATTTACATGGACTCAAGTTATTGCTCTTTAAATTACTTTCTTGTTTAAAATTTTTATTTTATTTATTATTTACTTATTAAAAGTTACAAAGAATCAATGGGTAGAGAGGATTCTGGGAAAATCACATCATCAGCATATAGATATTGAATCCCTGTGGCTATGCCTTGTAAAAATAGATCAACAAGAATAGAAGAATAAAAATTACACAGATGGGCTGGAGAGATGGCTTAGCTTGGTTAAGGCATTTGCCTGCAAAGCCAAAGGACTCAGGTTCAATTCCCTAGGACCCACGTAAGCCAGATGTACAAGGTGTGCACGCGTCTGGTTTGTTTGCAGTGGCTGAAGGCTCTGGTATGCCCATTCTCTCTCTCTCTCCCTGTGTCCTTCTCTCTCTCAAATAAATAAATAACAAGATATTTTTTAAAAAATTATACAGATAAGCCAGGTGTGGTGGCACATGCCTTTAAAATTCAAACACTTGGGAGGCAGAGGTAGGAGGATCACCATGAGTTCAAGGCCAGCCTAGAGCTATAGAGTGAGACCCTGGCTCAAAAAAAAAAAAAAAAAAAAACAGGGCTGGAGGGATGGCTTAGTGGTTAATGTGCTTGCTTGCTTTTTAAATTACTTTCTTGCAAAGCCAAAGGACCTAGGTTTGATTCCCCAGGACTCAGGTAAGTCAGCTGCACAAAGTGGTGGTGTACGCATCTGGAGTTCATTTGCAGTGGCTGGAGGCCCTGGTGTGCTCATTCTCTCTTTCTCTCTGTGTGTGTCTCAAATAAATAAATAAATAAATAAAATATGTAACAAATAAATAAATTACAACCCACAAATCTCATGATAGGTGGGTAAGAACAAATCATCAACAACTTCAACACCTCTCCAGTACTAGGGACTGTGTTGGTGGAAGACAGGCATGGGCTCTGCTGACTTGTAGAGTCAGAAAACGCCAGGATTCTTCCAAAGCGCTCACTGAAGACAGGGAGTTGTGTAGGTTCCTATGTGTGGGTGAGTGTAAGGTTACTTCAGGAAGCGTAGAACATTCTGGACAGTATGGATCTCGTGAATTCTCAAAACAGGCAACATGAACTCCTTCTCTAGACAAAACCCTATGTAAGAAGCTGTGGGACTGGAATCTAAACTGAGCAGGATAGAGGATATAGGGGGAGGTCAAAGTCTTCATAAAATGGTGGGAGGAAACTGTGAGGGAATTCTCAAAGAAAATCATGTTTTTATCAGTTCAAAAACGCAAGAGAAAAAAAGTTACATGAGCTATATCCCAAGCTCAAAGAAAGACTTAAAAAAAAAAAAAGCAAAAACTTTTTGGCCTGGAGGGATGGCTTAGCAGTTAAGGCATTTGCCTGCAAAGTCAAAGGACCCAGGTTCAACTCCCCAGGACCCACGTAAGCCAGATGCACAAGGTTGTGCATGCATCTGGAGTTCATTTGCAGTGGCTGAAGGCCCTGGCACACTCATTCTCTCTATCTGCCTCTTTCTCTCCTCCTCCCACCCATAAATAAAATCAAATAAATTAAAAAAAAACTTTTCTTAAAGGCCATAAATTTACAAATAATTATGCATAAAGAGGAGGCAACTGTATGCAGGGAACAAAGGTAGACCTTCACCATTCCCTGTTTTGTAGATTGTTTTTGCCTTTTAACTTACAAGCAAAAGAAAGAGCTGCAATATTAATGAGGCTAGATGAAAAAATATATATTTCTGAATTTGAAGTAGTCATACTGACTCATCATTTAGTGTAGTCCTTAACTTCTTCCACAGAAAAAGCTTAGAAAAAATTGCCTATCAGAGGTAAAGGCTTCTTGTTCTCAAATTATGGTTTCTAAAAGCTGTTTTTCACTCCAAGTAATCTGACTTTTCTGAAGAAATGACTGATTGCAGATTGGAGTCAAGAATAACTTTTCTGCTGGGTGTGGTGGTACACGCCTTTAATCCCAGCACTCGGGAGGGAGGTAGGAGGATTGCCGTGAGTTTGAGGCCACCCTGAGACTACATAGTGAATTCCAGCTCAGCCTGGACTAGAGTGAGACCTTGAAAAACCAAAATAATAACAATAATAATAATAATAATAATAATAATAATTTTCATGCAAGAAAGCAAGGGCCAGCAGGGCATGTTCATGTGTACCCTGAACCCCAGGACTTGGGAGATGGAGATAGGAGGATTAAGAGTTCAAGGTCACCCTTGGCTACCTAGTGAGTTTGAGGCTAGCCTTGGCTGCATGAAAACTTGTCTCAACAAAACAGGGAGGAAGAAAAGAGCAACCTGTCAGAGAATATTTGTTTTATCAAAAGAATTCAGAGGGCTGGAAAGATGGCTTAGCAGTTAAGGGGTTTGCCTATGTAGCCAAAGGACCCAGGTTCGATTCCCTAGGACCCATGTCCAGATGCACAAGGGGCACATGCATTTGGGGTTCGTTTGCAGTGGCTGGAGTCCCTGGCATGCCCATTTTCTCTCTCTGTGTGTGTCTCTCTTCTAGCTTTCTCTCTCTCTCTCTCTCTCTCTCTCTCTCTCTCTCTCTCTCTGTGTGTGTGTGTGTGTCTCTCTGCTTGCAAATAAATAAATACAATTTAAAAAGAACTCACAAAGCCCCTTGAATTATCTTCATCGGCCAAAGGTGAATAATTTAAACTTTAATAAGGATAAAGGCAGCAATGAGCTAACATGCATCAAATATGTTTAAATCTGTAACTAATAATTATGCTAAATAAAATCTCACTGATCATTTTCTTTCATCACATTTTCTTTACAGACAACAGCTTAAGATAACTAAGTAGCAAATTGAAAGTTTCTCCTTAGAGAAATATCCCAAGTCATGGTAATGAATCTTGCCAGAAAAGAAATCAGGTATATTTTTTCATCTTTTGGTTTACCTATCATGACCTTTTCAAGCTTCATTTTCTCCAACAAAAACTACATGGAGGGCATAGGATTTCTCTGAAGTACTGCCATCCACAATGCAGTGATGGCCAATAAAAATAAAACGTGATGAGCTGAAAATCTCCTTCATGTAGACCAGCTGACGGAAAGCTGGGAAAAGCTGCACTGCATGCAGTTCCATAGGAAAGAGAGAAGTCATCAGGAGATAAACAACAGTGGACACTGCAAGCCTTAAATTTGGCCAGTTAGGCCAAATGAACCAATGGGTGCAATAGTGTCATGTCTGTTATGGAGGAAAACAACCTCTCTCTAATTGGACTGGAGGCCCACTCCACAGGAGGGAATACATGCCTGGTACTGAAAACCTATGACGGGAGAAGTCATGAGCCCTAGTGGTGTAATGTCTGCTGGTGTCTGGCTAAATGTATATATTATGCTCACCAAACTGCCTCTTAATATTCATACCCATGTATTAATGCTGCTATCACTTTTGGTTAGAGAACCTTCTCTTTTCAAATGGCAGCGACCATAGGACAACCCAGAAGGTATCATGGTGCTGGGAAGTGACAGAGGAGTTCTCAGCACCGGAACATCTCTATCACACCTTCCAAGGCTCAGGGTCCATTGCAGAAGGGGTGGCAGAAAGAATGTAAGAGGCAAAGGAAGGGTAGGACTGTTTACAATGCACTCTTCCAGGCACAAAATGGCCTAGATATCCATGACCTCACAGTGCCTGGTACTACCTACACAAGACCCTTATAGTAGGAGGAAAAGATGATGACATCAAAATAAAAGAGAGACTGATTGAGAGGGGGAGGGGATATGATGGAGAGCACAGTTGTGAAGGGGAAAGATGGGGGGGAGGAGGGAATTGCCATGGCTTATTGTCTATAATCATGGAAGTTTTAACAAAAATAAATAAGTAAAAATAAAAAAAATGAAATGTGAGCCACATGTATGTTTTAAAATCTTCAAATAACTACATTTTAAACAGTAAAATAAATGAGTGAAGTTAATTTTACAAAAATAGTTTAAGGCTGGGTGTGGTGGCACACACCTTTAATCCCAGCATTTGAGAAGTAGAGGTAGGAGGATCACTGTGAATTCGAGGCCAGCCTGAGAATACAGAGTGCATTCCAGGTCAGCCTGGGCTATAGTGAGACCCTATCTTAAAAAAAATCTTATATAGGTTAGGGCTGGAGAGATGATTTAGCAGTTAAGGTGCTTGCCTGCAAACCCAAAGGACCCAGGTTCAATTCCCCAGGACCCACATAAATCAGGTGCACATGGTGGCACATGTGTCTGGAATTCATTTGCAATGGCTGAAGGCCCTGGCACACCCATTCTCTCTTCTTCTCTATCTACCTCTTTCTCTCTGTCTCTCAAATAAATAAATAAATAAATATTTTAAAAGGCCAGGTGTGGTGGCGCATGCCTTTAGTTCCAGAATTCAGGAGGCAAGAGGTAGTAGGATCGCCATGAATTCGAGGCCACCCTGAGGCTACATAGTGAATTCCAGGTCAGCCTGAGCTAGTGTGAGACTCTACCTTGGAACACCAAAATATATGTGTATATATATGTGCATATATATATACATTATATATATTATACATACATATATATTTAAATGAAAATAGTTTAGACTAAACTATCATTTAAATAGATAATAAAATATTAATAATAAATTTTGTTATTTGTATATGCTCTTTGGAATCTGGTATCAGACTAGTCATAGTAGCTCATGTGGCTAGTGGCTACCATATTGAACATCACAGACTTTCAGAATCTGTTACACAACTCAGCACCTCAGTAGGCTGTGCAGGTGGAAGGTAGACCCTCCATATCAGTTTTAAACTGAAATAATGTAGCCTCTAAACACCCTTATGAACATCTTGATGCCATTTGCACAGAAGTGGAGAAAAAATATAGGAGGTGCTTTCTATGGACAGAATGCTTGTGTTTTCCCCCAGATCCTCTATAGGTTGAAATCTAATACCCCAAAATGGTACTTGGAAATGAGGCCTTTAGGAGGTATTAGGTCACAGGGATGCGATTGATGCCTTTAGAAAAGACTTCGTTTCCCATAAAACATGTCTTTCTATGCACTCCGAGCCCTTTGTGGACGCAGCAAGGATGTGCCTGTTTAAAAGCTGGGAAGCAGGCCCTCACTAGACACCGGACCTGCCAGCGGCATTCTGCGATAGCAGGACCAGTCCTCCAGATAATGTGTAAATAAGACACTCTTGCCCCCAACAAGCAGCGCTCCTGTTCAGTAAGAGGATGTGGGAGGACAGCGGCCCCTGAGTACGCGAAGACCAAGCATTTCCTGGCTCTTTTATAGGACAGGGAGAACTGAGGCTGCCACATGCAGGTTTTCAGCTCTTCTGTGTGATTTTTAAAAAATTTTTATTTATTTGAGAGAGAGAGCGAAAGAGAGATACAGAAATAGGCAGGTAGAGAAAGAGAGAGAGAATGGGCACATCAGGGCCTCCAGCCACTGCAAACGAACTCCAGACGCACATGCCCGCTTGTGCATCTGGCTTACGTGGGTCCTGGGGAATCGAACCTAGATCGAACACCTTCACTGCTAAGCCATCTCTCCAGCCCCTTCTGTGTGACTTTTTAATGCACACTGTGTTTATTCTTCAGTGTCTTTGGGGACATTTTGAAGATCTTGATGGACACCAAATTCTGCTCATGATTAAGTGCCTTATATAAAATGGTATAAATTTTTCTATAACCCAGGTATGTTTTTATATATTGTTTAAGCCATCCCTACATTACTTATCATATCCAGTGCAATATAAACGCCATGTAAGTAGTTGTTATTCTATATTGTGCAGGGAGTAATGACAAAAATAATTTGCTCATGATCATTATAGGTATCCTTTTGAATATTTCATTATATATGCATATATAATATTTTTCAAGGCAGGGTCTTGCTCTAGCACAGGCTGAGCTGGAAATCACTATGTAGTCTCAGGGTGGCCTTGAACTCATAGCGATCCTCCTACCTCTACCTCCTGAATGCTGGAACTAAAGGCATGTGCCACCATGCCTGGCTAAATATTTTTATTTGTTTGCAAGCAGAGAGAGAGAAAGAGAGAGATATATGAGAGGTAGACAGAGAGAATGGGTGCTCCAGGGCCTCCAGCCACTGAGCACAAACTCCAGATGCATGCACCACTTTGTGCATCTGGCTTTATGTGGGTACTGGGGAATTGAACCTGTGTCATTAGGCTTTGCAGACAAGTACCTTAGTTGCTGAACCATCTCTGCAGCCCTCTTTTGAATATATATATATATTTGTTTGTTTGTTTTTCGAGGTAGGGTTTCACTCTAGTCCAGGCTGACCTGAAATTCACTATGTAGTCTCAGGATGGCCTTGAACATACTTTGATCCTCCTACCTCTGCCTCCCAAGTGCTGGGATTAAAGGCATGTGCCACCATGCCTTTTGAGTATTTTTATATCTGAGTTTGGCTGGTTCTATGGACATGGAACCAACAAATATGAGGCCTGCGTGTATATAGTCAAGTTGGGACTGGAGTGTCCAAAGACATACTTAATTGTTTATGAAGAAGTTTTTTTTTTTAAGATTTTATTTTTATTTATTTATTAGAGACAGAGAGAAGGAGAGAGAGAGTGTGTGTGTGTGTGAGAATGGACATGCCAGGGCCTCCAGCCACTGCAAACGAAATCCAGACGCATGTGCCCCCTTGTGTATCTGGCTAATGTGGGACCAGGAGAATCAAACTGGGGTCTTTAGGCTTCGCAGGCATGCACCTTAACCACTAAGCCATCTCTCCAGCCGCAAGTTTTTAAAATCTGGACTCAAGAGAATATTATATCCAGTTCTAGATATAAATTACTGGTTGATATTAATAAAGGCAAGAATTGCTCATTGATCACAGAAAGGTATAATATATGCAAATAAATGGTAAATATATAATAATCCTATAACCAACATTATACTAAGTAGGGAGAAACAGTATTGGTAGAGCAATAAGATAAGACAGGCATATAAGAGGGACTACAAATAATAAAGGAAGAAGTCAAATTACTTCTATTAAACAGACATGATTGTGTACTTAAATGACCCTAAAGATTTCATCAGAAAAAAAATTTAGATCTTAGACCAGTAAAGTTTCAGCATACAAAGTAAACATAAAATTTAGTAGATTGTATATATTCCTCTAACAAACTTTCTGAGAAAGAAATTGGAGAAGCTATCTCACTCACAATAGATTTAAAAAAAGAGAGAGAAAGAAAGAAATCTAACCAAGGAAGTGAAAAACCTCTATAATGAAAACTCAAAAACATTAGAAAAGAAGTGGAAGAAGACATTAGATGTCTGTCAGAAAGATGTTTCCATGCTCCTATATCCAATGCACTCTCCAGAGCACCGTCCATCCACATTCCAGTGACGTTTGTTACACATGTAGAGAAGAATCCTCAAATTCAGACGGAAACGCAAAGACCACGGTCAAAGCAATCCTAAAGCAACAGAAGTCTGCCTGAAGCATCACATACCTGACTTCAAATCACGCTGCACAGCCACAGTGACAAAGACAGCACGCCTTAAGTATAGAAGCAGACGTGTAGAACAATGGCAGAGAATAAAGGAAGCAGGAATAAACCCATACAGCTATGGCCACTAATTTCACTGGAACAAAAAAGAGAGACAGCCTGTTCAACAATTGATGCTGGCAAAACGATATGCGCCTGAAGAGGAATAAAACTGGATTCACATTCCTCATTCTGCTCAAAAATTAATTCATAATTAACCAAACACTCCCATTTAAAATCTGAAATGCTGGCTGGAGAGACGGCTCAGTGGGTAACTGCACTTCCTGCCCAAGCATGAAAACCAGAAGGGGCCTTAAACCACCCAAGTTTGAATCTCCAGAAACCGCATAAACAGCTGGGTATGTCCATGTGTAACTGTAACCCCATTCCTACAAAGGGGAATGGAAGCCGGGTGTGGTGGCGCACGCCTTTAATCCCAGCACTCAGGAGACAGATGTAAGAGGATCGCCGTAAGGTCGAGGCCACCCTGAGTCTCCATAGTGAATTCCAGGTTAGCCTAGGCTAGAGCGAGACCCTACCTCAAAAAGCCAAAAAACAAAACAAAACAAAACAAAGGGGAATGGAGATCAGGGAATCCCCTGGGCTTATGAAACAAAAACAACAATAAAAAACATCCAGTTCCCTTATCAGTAAAGAGACTCCATCTCAAATAAGAACCGGTGGAAGAGCATGGGGTGTCACAAGGGCACATGCAGGTGTGCATGTGCACACGCGTGGACACACCCCCCCCACATTACATACACATAGGATAAAGAGAAAGATAAAAATCTAAAACGCTGAACTTCTAGAGGAAATATTATAAGATATAGACATAGGTAAGAAGTTTTCAAATTTAAAAATTTTTATTTATTTATTAGAGACAGAGAAAGGGGGTGGGGGAGAGAATAGGCGCGCCAGGGCCTCTACCCACTGCAAACGAACTCCATACACATGCCACCTTGTGCATCTAGTTTATGTGGGACCTGGAGAATCAAACCTGAGTCCCTAGACTTCACAGGCAAGTGCCTTAATGGCTAAGCCATCTCTCTAGCCCGGTGAAAAGTTTTTGAATAAGACTCCAATAGCCCAGGAAATAATCCCAAGAATTGACAGATGAGATTATGTGAAATTAAAAGGCTTACGCACAGCAAAGGAAGCTATCAGCATAGTGAACAGAACGACCTACAAAATGGTAGAAAATCTTTGCTGGTTATGTTTCAGACAGGGAGCTAATGTCTAGAATGTATAGGGAATTATAAAATGAAACACTAAAGATCCTTTCCAATCAACAAATGGGTTACTAAACTGGACAGTTCTGAAAAGCAGAAAAACAAATGGCCAACAAATACTTTAAAAAATGTCCAACATCTGGGCTGGAGAGATGGCTTAGTGATTAAGGAAGGGTCTTGCCTGCAAAGCTAAAGAACCTTGGTTTGATTCCCAGGACCCACGTAAGCCAGATGCACAAGGTGGCGCATGTGTCTGGAATTTGTTTTCAGTGGCTGAAGGCCCTGGCGTACCCATTCTCTCCTCCCCTCTCTCTATTTGCCTCTTTCACTCAAATAAATGAATAAAATAAATATTTTTTTAAATGTTCAACATCTTTAGCCATCAGGGAAATGTAAATTAAAATGACTTCATCTCACCCCACTCAGAGTGGCTACCATCAAGAAAACAAATGCTGGCAATTATGTGGGGAAGGGACATTTATTCATTGCTAATGACTGTAAAATAGTACAGCTATTCCACATACACACACACACACACACACACATACACACACACATACACTATTTATTTATTTATTTTGGATTTTCAAGGTAGGGTCTCACTGTAGTCTAGACTGACCTGAAACTCACTATGTAGTTTCAGGGTGGCCTTGATTTCATGGCAATCGTCCTACCTCTGCCTCCCAAGTTCTGGGATTAAAAGCACACGCCACCACATCTGCTAGTACAGCTACTATGGAAAATAGTATGGTGGTTTCTTAAAAAGCTGAAAATAAAACTACCATATGATCCAGCTATACCATCCCAGGCATATATTCAAAGTACTTGATTGTCTACCATCGAGATGCTTATACATCCATGCTCATTGCTATTCTATTCGCAGTAGCTAGAAAATGGAATCAGACCAGATGTCCAACAACAGATGCATGGACAATTAAAATGTGGTACATATACACAAAGGAATTTGACTCAGCCATAAAGGAAGATGAAATTATGAAATCTCATACGAAAATGGGAGGACCTAGAAACTATTACATTAAGCGAGGTCACCCAGACTCAGGAAGACTAAGTCTCTATGTTCCAGGGACAGGATACCTTCCAGTGAGTTGTTGGCCAGGTAGGTCCCTGATGCCCCCAAATATTTCAGGCCATTGCCGAGGCTCTTGGTTTCCAACCAAGAATAGATGCTAAGGCCCTATTGCTGAAGACTCCACATGCTTGAGCTGCAAGGTCACTGAGAAATCTTGCTGGAACTGAGCTGAAAACCTCCTCCATGTAGACCAGCTGACAAAAAGCTGGAAAAAGCTGCACTGCATGCAGCTCCATGGGAGAGAGAGGTTATCAGTGGAGATAAACAACAGTGGACACTGCAAACCTTAAGTTTGGCCAGCCAGGTCAAGTGAGCCAACTGGTACAATAGTGGTATGTCTGCTATACAAGAAACCAGCCACTCTCTAATTGGACTGGAGGCTCACTCCATGGGAGGGAATACATGCCTGATACTGAAAAGCCTATGATGGGGGAAGTCATGAGCCCTAGGGGTGTAATGCCTGCTGGAGTCTGGCTAAATGCGTATATTATGCTCACTAAACTGCCTGGTAAACACCTTTCTTAGTGTTCATATCCATATATTAATACTATTTTCACTTTTGGTTAGACAAGCTTCTCTTTTCAGATTATAGTGACCTCTGGGATGACTTAAAAGGCACCATAGTGCTGAGAAGTGACAGAGGAGTGCTTAGCACTGAAACATCTCTATCACACCTTCCAAGGTTCAGGATCCATTGCAGAAGAGGTAGCGAAAAGAATGTAGCAGCCAAAGGAAGGATAGGACTTCTTACAATGCACTCTTCCAGGCACAAAATGGCCTAGATATCCATGACCTCACAGTGCCTGGCACTACATACATAACACCAGTATAATAGGAGGAAAAGATGATGACATCAAAATAAAAGAGAGACTAATTGAGAGGGGGAGAGGATATGATGGAGAGTGGAGTTGTGAAGGGGAAGGTGGGAATTATCATGGTTTATTGTTTATAATTATTGAAGTAGTTAGTAATAAAAAAAGAAAACACCACAATGAAATCTATTTTGCTAATTTAAAATTAAGCAAATAAAACAGAGGTGACAAGATAGACATTTTAACTTAATAAACAAAATAAAAGAGATATTTTTAGGGAAACATTTCAAAATCTATGGCAAATATGCTGTTGTTTTTTTTTTCCCCCCCTCAAAGAAGACAGCATGTTTCATCGTGGTCACTTTTTTTGTTGTTGTTGTTGTTATTTTTTGTTGTTGTTCTTTTTTGAGGTAGGGTCTTGCTCTAGCTCAGGATGATCTGGAGTTCACAATGTCGTCTCAGGATGGCCTCAGACTCACAGCGATCCTCCTACCTCTGCCTCCTGAGTGCTTGGTTCCAGGGTGTGCACCACCACACCAGGTAGAGACAGAGAGAGAGAGAGAGAGGCGACAGAATGAAGGGCGCAGCAGGACCTGTGGCCACTGCACAGGAGCTCCAGATGCACGCGCCACTTCGTGCACATTTTTGTTGCAATGGCTCTCATACTGAGTAGCCCCAGTGGAAACACTGATTGTTTCCTCCTGTCTCTGTAAGAGCTTCCCACTTCTCTTCTTTTATTTTTTTAAAGATATTTTATTTATTTATTTATTTGAGAGAAAGACGCAGAGAGAGAGAACGGGCGTGCCAGAGTCTCCAGCCACTGCAAATGAACTCCAGATGCATGCGCCCCTTGTGCATCTGGCTTATGTGGGTCCATCTCCACCCCTTTTGTTGTTGTTGTTTGTTTTTTGAGGTAGGATTTCACTCTAGTCCAGGCTGACCTGGAATTCACTATGGAGTCTCAGGGTGGCCTTGAATTTACGATGATCCTCCTACCTCTGCCTCCCAAGTGCTGGGATTAAAAGCGTGCACCACCACACCCGACCAAACTTCTCGTTTCCATTGATCTGTGCATGTTCCCTTGTGCTAGCCTGACATATCCTTGGTGGCTTTCCCAGCAGAGTGATTTCCTCAGGTTGCCAGAGCCCTGTATCTCCACTCCTTGTTTACACAGCGTAACCCTACTCCCTATAAAAGGAGTCTTTCGAAATGTTCTCTTCAAAGAAGTCAATGAACCCAATCTTGCCTAACTGGTACTTTCAACCAGTATTTCCATTATTCATTTTTAAACTATTCATTCTTTCAGTTATTTTTAAAAATAACAACTTCATATTTACACTCTTCTATACCTGGGAGGGATAGCAGACTTTTCCTGGTGTTGAGGTCAGCTACCTGAGAGTGATACAAGCTTGGAGAAATTGTTCTGCCAGGCAGTGTTTGGTAAGGGAGTTACGGTGGATCATAACCCACTTTTAGAATAGGCATTCTTCTCCAAGGCAAAGAGAACAATGGTTTGAAGAAGGGTCGTTAGAAATGAGCCTGGGGCTGGAGAGATGGCTTAGCGGTTAAACGCTTGCCTGTGAAGCCTGAGGACCCTGGTTCGAGGCTCGATTCCCCAGGACCCATGTCAGCCAGAGGCACAAGGGGGTGCACATGTCTGGAGTTCATTTGCAGTGGCTGGACGCCCTGGCACGCCCATTCTCTCTCTTTATCTGCCTCTTTCTTACTCTGTTGCTCTCAAATAAATAGATAAAAATGTACAAAAAATGTTTTAAAAAAAAAAAAAGAAGAAATGAGCCTGAAGTCAAGGAAGCCCTGCCTGATGGAAACGTTGCTGGATTGAGTGGAAAGCCATTCATGGCCAAGTTTCTCTAGACGCCACTGATCTCTAGTCAGCTCCTCAGTGAGTTTGGAGTTGACAGTGAAAGTGGAAATACAAATTGTTCAACATGGGACAATAACAAAATGTCAGAGGGCAGAGTCCAGCATTTAAGAATAGTCTGGAGGGGCTGCAGAGATGCCTTAGCAGTTAAGGCGCTTGCCTGTGAAACCTAAGGACCCTGGTTCAATTCCCCAGGACCCACATAAGCCAGATGCACAAAGTGGCACATGCGGCGTATGGAGTTCATTTGCTGTGGCTGGAGGCCCTGGTGTGCCCATTCTCTCTGTCTGTCTCTCTTCTTTCTATCTCTTGCTTATCTCTGCTTGCAAATAAATAAATAAATAAATAAATAAATAAATAAATAAATAAATAAAACTATTTTAAAAAAGAAAAAGAACAGGTTTGAGCAGATGGTTAGTAAGTGATAAATCAGCATCTGAAAGAAGGAACTACTGCCTTGCAGTCCCTCCTGGAGAGGGGCAGTTTGCTGGGAAGTCTTAGTAAGTGTTTAGATCTCTGGTTTCATCTTTCACCTATCTGGTGCTGTGAAGTAAGTCCCTAATGTTATGTGTGAACTGTCAGTGAAATTCTGTTACACATTCATGTTCATGGTATTGAAAGAAGGTTCTGCTGGTATCTAACCTGGAGCAAAACAGACCAAGAAGAGAGAAGGCCATCGGTAGGGACTGGGAGTTATGGTTTGGACAGACGAATCAGGAAAATGCCATCTCTGGACAAATCAACAGATAGGTTACAGGAGAAAGGGGAGGTGGTAAATGGGTTGAGGGGATCTTATCTTACTTGCATATTAAAAATCCAAAGCTGGGTGTGGTGGCACACGCCTTTAATCCCAGCACTCGGGAGGCAGAGGTAGGAGGATCACCATGAGTTCAAGGCCACCCTGAGACTCCATAGTGAATTCCAGGTCAGCCTGGGCTACAGTGAGACTAGAGTGAGACTCTACCTCGAAAAATCAAAATCAAAATAATAATAAAAATAAAAATAAAAATAAAAATAAATAAAGGGTATTTCAAGGCACATGTAGACCAACTAGAAAGGATACCTCTCCAATATACATTTTATTTTAGCTTCAGCTTAAATATTCCTTAGCACATTATTCATTTATTCATTCTCTGTGGCAGAAGCATTTATAAACCTCTGGGATACAGAGATGAACATGATGACGACACTGCCCTCAGTATCTTAGCCATGTAGGTGACCTCGACTGTAACAGAGCAGCCTGTGTTGGAGTAGAGGCAGCCTGCCAATTCTTAGGAGAAAAGGTAAAAGCAGCATTGAAAAGCAGCCTGGGGCTGGAGAGATGGCTTAGCCGTTAAGGCGCTTGCCTGCAAAGCCAAAGGACCCAGGTTTGAATCCCCAGGACCCACGTTAGCCAGATGCACAAGGAGACGCAAGCATCTGGAGTTTGTTTGCAGTGGTTGGAGGCCCTGGCGAGTCCATTTTCTCCCTCCCTCTCCCCCCCTCTCTCTTTCCCCCTCTTTCTCTGTCAAATAAATAAATAATTAAATTTTTTTCTGAAAAAAAGCAGTCTGCCAGAAAGGATGGTATACAGTTGTAATGCCATCACTTAGGAAGCTGGGGCAGGAGTTTGAGGCCAGCCTGGGCTACATAGCGAGATTCTAGAAATACAACTAAGCAAGAGAGAGATAGAGAGAGGTGTTTATCTTTAAGCGGAACTATAAGAAATGTTAAAGCCTAATGTGATGATTTACTTTGCACACGTAATTTGAGTTTCCTCGTCAGTGACTTAAGTGTGGCTGCCACTTTATAGGGGTTTCAGACTTTTTTAAAAAAATCTTTTCCCAGGAAATCACAGGGCTAGGAACATACTTCGTGTGCAATGACATATCACCCAGCTGGTGGGTGTCCCACATTCGGTGAGGAAAAGTCCCTCACCTGGGGCTTGGAAAATTCACGAAAACGTCCCTCTCTCACTGTCTGCCATGAAACAGCCTTGCACCAAGCCACTCTGCTCACTACAAGACACAACCCAAAAGGTCGCCGGAGGACTGGCAGGGCGAGGGCTGCTGTCACAGCGACAGTGCCATCGGGTCTGGTACCAGGCAGGAGACGGGGACGTTCTCAGTACACGCAGCTGTAGGACGTGTGACAGTCGTGACAGGCGCATAAGCGGCAAGTTTTAGGCCTGTGGTGTGGAGTGGGAATTGGAGGCAGGCACACCGTGGCATCCCTCGTCCCGTAGTTCTGTTAATTCCCCACAGGAGGAGCTGTCTTAGCGCCCGGGTGCAGAAACGGGGTTCAGATGTACCTGTAGGTACACCGGCGAGTTACCCCTCCACACATCCGCAGAAGGGGCAAAAGTGAACCGTACGCGTTCTCTTCCATTATATAATCAGGATGCACTTGTCCAAGGCACCGTTACTGAAAGAATCCTCTCCTTGTGTCACCTCAAGTCTCGTCAGAAACAGGACTGGGACTTTGCGCGCAATTGTCCACCCTTATCTATAACCCAAGCCTTCGTAGATCAGCCTCCCGCTGCATGTCATGTCTGTGCCCAGATCTCCTCTATTCTCCCGAGCGCCCACTGTTAACCAGGGTCTCTAAAAGCAGGAGGTGACCACAGGACAAGAGGTTCTGCAGCCTCAGTCCACTCAGGTTCCGGGCACCTCTCCCTCCTCGGGTGCAATGAAAATAGACGGGTCTTGACTCTTCCCAGTGAAGGGGGTTAGGACCAGGGGGTCCTCCTGCCGCCCTCCTGTGAACCCCCAGCTGCAGGCTTTCCTGGAGGAAGGGCCAACAGGAGGCGAGGGTCCCAGCGCCTCTGCAGAGCCCATCAACGCACGCCACCTGGCCTGGGTGGGTGGGTAGGGGGTGGGTACCCGCGAGATGCAGCAGGGTGGTCCCCGAAGCATCCGGGGCAGGGCAGTAAGGAAAGGCAGGAGGGTTTGTTGGTCCCCAGAGGTCAACTGTGAGCGGATCCCCGAGCTCCCAGGCGGCAGGGCTCTGAGAATCCCACAAGTGGCCACCGGAGCGCAGCGCGTGCGGGCGTCTTACCTGGCCGGGCTGGCTGGTGTAGTTGAAGGAGTAGACGTTCTCGGTGCTGAGGCTCACCATGCCGCTGTAGACGCGGTCGAAGTCGGCGCCCCGGGCTGGGTCGCGGCGGGGCGCAGCGGACCGGGCTGGGGACGGCGCGGGGCGCCCGGGAGCCGCGGCCCGCAGGAGCCAGGGCAGCGCGCAGAGCAGCGCGAGCCACCCGCAGCCCGGCATGGTGGGCACCGAGGTGGGGGGGTCAGCTTTTTCCCCTTGCGGAGAGCACCCCCTCCACCCCGAGACGATCCTTCCAGCCCGGGATGGGCGCCCCTCTGCCGAGTGCCCTCCGTGCGCGCGCGCCCTGGATGGAGAGCTCACATTGTGCTGGGGTCTTCCAGGAGGTTCAAGGCTGCAGAGCAGGGGTGCGGAGGAGAGGTGGGGCGGGGTCGCATCGCCCTGGACCCCCCTCCTCCACTTACCCAGACTTCCACTTACCCGATCGCTTCCCTCCCACCCCCTCGGCCTCAACAGAACAACGAAAAAGCATCTAAGACATTTTAAAAAATAAATTATCTACTAGTCTAGGGGAAAAGAAAAAAAATCTACCCCACCAGCCATCGAGGAGGAAATAGAGAAAAATCTTTTCACATAAACATGCGTGCTGGCTGCGGGCAGGCAAATAGAAAGCTAAGAGCCCGAACCCCAGAAGAAGGGACCCCCCCCCCCTTCCCGTTCGCTTTTCCAGTTGCTACCTGCAGAGGGGCAGGTGTGAAGGCTGGGCCCTGGCCGCTTGGCCTGATTTAACGGAAGCCCTTCTCAGACACCTGGTCTATTTCCTTATTATTCCTGTTCTCCAAGGAGAGGCTGGCGTCATCTCTCCCCTCGCCATATGGGAATGTATGTAAATATGTGCAGTTACATAAAAGAAAAAAAAGAATAGATACGGTAAAGAGGACAGTTTCCAGCTCTGCCTGGAGGTCTGGTTCCAGAAACTGTCAGAGGATTTAGAGTTACCAGATTTATACGGAAGACATATTTTCTTTCACCCCACTCTCTTGCCGCCTGTATCCCTGCTGTGAATTCAAGATTTTGGGATAATTCTCGGGATTCAAAATTACTTTTATGTTTGTGGATTTGCGGGGTTTTTCCTTTCTTCTTTTTTTCTTTCTTTCTTCTTCCTTCCTTTCCATCCCTCCCTCCCTCCCTTCCTTCCATCCTTCCTTTCTTCCTTCTTTCTTTTTCTTGGTAGAGTCTCACTCTAGCCCAGGCTGACCTGGATATGTAGTCTCAGGGTGGCCTCGAACTTATGGCCGCCCTCCTACCTCTGCCTCCCAAGTGCTGGGATTAAAAGTGTACACCACCACGCCAAGCCCCTTTCTTTCTATTTCAGTTGAAATACAGCCCCTCTTTATGGAGTCCAGGCTGGCTCCAAACTCACTCCCAAGGGCTGGGATCACAGGAGAGTACTGCTCTACACTGGAAAGACCAAGGCTTTCGAGAAACAACACAATAGTATGAGCCAGGATTTGAATGACTTTAAATTACTGTATTGAAAATGTTTACTTCTCTTTTCAGAGTTTAATGAAATTTAATAAACTTGAAATGTATAAAGGCCTTTGAGGCTAGCTGGGGTAGTCATTGAAGCAGTCTCTAGAAATGCAAGGTCATGGAGTCCTACTTGCACTTTTTGAGACACCAAGAACTGGCTCTTCCACAATGCAACATGTTCTTTGGGCGCCAAATGTCGCGTTACTACAAAGACACTTGGTCTTATTTGAAATCTGCCTTTCTTCCATGCACTTGTGCTAGCTCTGCCCTGTGGAGCCATAGGCATGAAGGTCATTCTTCCACATGACAGCTTTGCAGGTAGTTGAAGGGCACTGTGACCCTTCCTTCAAGGCTTTATCCTAACTTTAAGCCTGGAATTAGATGCAATTGGAAGAGATCCTTTATCATAATATGAAATTAGTACTCAAAATAAAGTATTTTAAATTGTTTTAAGTTAATTTTCAATTGTTTTAAAGCACCTATCTTGAGATCGATACCAGAAAACTGAATTACATATTACACACGATTCTAGCCCTTACCCATTAGTGACTTTAGATAATTAAAAATCTCATAATCTCTGTTTATAATAAGACTAAAGGGGGGAAGAAGGTACTTTAAAGTATATTTAACAGTGCAAAATTCCAAACGGTCATTTTATTCTTGGTTTGATTTACCCTATTAAAAATACAGGAAAAAATAAAGTATATTTAAAAGTTTAAAGCATGGTGAACAAGTAATATTATAGCAAGACTGCCACCTTCATAGCTAGAAAATAAAACAGGCTCCACCAGGCAGCCATTTTTAATACCAGCAATGCCAAAAATCTTGTTGTGAGAGACAATATATAGATGGGCGTTGGTAACAGAATCTAACCTGTACCTTCCGCAGCTATTAACTCAGGATGCCAACCTGTGATGCTGGCAGCAAGCAGTCCAGGGTGCCAGACCCTAACCTTTGTCAGCACGCCGTGCGGAAGGTTAGGGAGTGGTCAGGGAGTCAGCTTTGCTGTGCTTTCAAGAAGCACTCAATCAGAGAGACCAGGAATGCTTTTCTTTTATATATATATATTTTTATTTACTTATTTGAGAGAGCGAGGAAGAGGTTGTTAGAGAGAATGGGGGAGCCAGGGCCTCCAGCCACTGCAAATGAACTCCAGACGCGTGCACCCCTTTGTGCATCTGGCTTACGTGAGTCCTGGGGAATCGAACGTGGGTCCTTAGGCCTCCCAGGCAAATGCCTTAACTGCTAAGCCATTTCCTTAGCCCTATTTTCTTATTTATTATTATTTTTAATGAGAGAGAGAGAGAGAGAATGAATTGGTGTGCCAGGGTCTCAGCCACTGCAATCGGACTCTAGACACTTGCACCACCTAGTGGGCATGCGTGACTTTGCGCTTGCCTCACCTTTGTGCGGCTGGCTTACTGGGATCTGGAGAGAGATGGAACCTGGGCCCTTAGGCTTCGCAGGCAAGCGCCTTAACCGCTAAGCCATCCCTCCAGCCCCAGGAAAGCTTTTCAAGTCACAAAGTGCATTGCTTCTAGCCTGCCTTCATCTTTCTTATAACAAGATCTAATCAGAGCCTATCCAAAACCTTCCCCCTCCCCCCCCCCCCGCCATAAAGCATCCTCACTTCCCCATAGACCTTTGAACCTCTGCCCTTGCTTGGGTTAGATGAATCATTTATTACAGCAAGCTCTAGATAGCCTCTGTTTGTTTATTTGTGTAATTCTCATTCATTTTCTTCCGTTTCCCCAAAGAGTCCGCAGGTAATTATTTGTCGTGTCTGCCGTTACGGACACGACATCTTTTACCAGGTGTGGTGCTCTCCAAAGCCCCACGTGCCTGAGTATGCCCTGGTGCATGTTAGGTCAGCGTGGTCTCAGAACTCGGCTGTCTTTTTTCTTGGTGCTGAGGACCCATCCCAGGGCCTTGCACAAGTGCTCCTTCACTGAGCTGTCGCCACCCTCGCCAAACTCTGCTATCTTTGCCTTTGAATTATTTGGCTAACTAACCTTACTTTGTTACCGTTATTTAGTATCTTATTGGAGTCAGGTCAATTCTTTTTGTCCCCTTTTCTTTCTTTCTTTTTGGTTTTTCTAGGTAGGGTCTCACTCTAGCTCAGGCGGTCCTGAAATTCACTATGTAAACTCAGGGTGGCCTTGAACTCACAGTGATCCTCCTACTTCTGCCTCCCCAGTGCTGGGATTAAAGGCGTGTGCCACCATGCCCAGCTATCTTTTTTTTATGAGGGGGGAGGAATTGGTGTGCTAGGGCCTCCAGCCACTGCAGCCCAACTACAGATGCTTGCGTCCCCAGTGCACATATGTGACATTGCATGCTTGTGTCACTGCGTTTGGCTTACTTGGGACCTGGAGAGCCGAACATGAGTCCTTAGACTTTGCAGGCAAGTGCCTTAAGCACTAAGCCATCTCTGTAGCCCTTTATCACCTTTTCTATTTGTTCTCTTTTCTATTTGTTTTGTGTTATGCTGCCTTAAAGTCTGGCAGAGAGTAGAATACAGACTGGGCCACATAAGTCTCTACTGAGCTGGCTTCGCAGATCTGTGTGGTTCTCACTCCACCACTGGCATTGATTCAGACAAACTTGGCTGGGGGTAACTCGCCCTCCCATCTGGGATTTTGTCTTGAGAATTTGGCTTTGGTCCTCAAAGAGCGCTCTCTCTGGTGCTGCCACGTGCCTGGAAGCATGGGCTTTAGGACTGCAGGCCATCCAGTCAGATTCAAGATGTAAAGCCCATCACTGTTGACCAACTGTCGCCACCTCTTCTGAGGCCATCTAAGTCTGACTGTTCTCGCATGCATACTCAGTCCAATGCTAATCCTTCTGGCTCTCTATCTAAATGGCACAACTTCACTCAAGATGATTTGGACCAATGGCCAACTTTGGGAGCACTGGACCTCAATGAAATTGTTTAAGTGGCACCTTAGAAAAGAAAGGGAGCATGAACCTTCAGACCCAATGGAGAACATTTTTTTATGGGTCTATACACACAGAGGACTCCAAATGAAAACATTTTGCACATAGAGCTTCACTAAAAGATTCTTTGCCGAAAGCCAATGAGCAATTTGACCAAGTTAACAACAAAGTAGGGTCGTTTCCATAGTGATTTCTACTTTTTCTTATTCTCCACTTGCCTCTCTATATTCAGTTCTTTCTTTTTCAGTTCTTCTTATCTCTGTTCTTCCTTTCTTTGTACTTCTCCAGACTAGGTACCTTTTCCAACAATTCTGTCCAAACCTCAGATGAAGGTCTTGTGCCTGATACTCTATAGGCTATAGATTACAATGAAATAAGAAGCATGATGGGAGCAGAATTTAGATAAAGTTCAGAGAGATCCTACCAAACTATTAGCCAAACTTTCCAAATATGCTCAGAAGCCAACATCAAAGAAAGCCCTAGATAATTTTAAATGAATATTGGCTGAATTTTTCCATGAAACTATTCGTCGTGGTAAAAGCAAACTTATTTATGTCTCAAATCAACATTGGCAGGGAAACTTCAAGAGAACATTTGAGGGCTGGAGAGATGGCTTGGCATTTAAGGTACTTGCCAGAAAAGCCAAAGGACCCAAGTTTGATTCCCCAGTACCCACATAAAAGACAGATGCACAAGGTGGCTCATGTGTCTGGAGTTCATTTGCAGTGACTGGGGTTCCTGGCATGTCCATTCTCTCTCTCTCTCTCTCTCTCTCAAATAAATAGGTCAAATATTTTAAAAAAATTTAAGGCCAAGTGTGGTGGTACATGCCTCTAATTCCAGCACTTGGGAGGCTGAAGTAGGAGGATTGCCACGAGTTTGAGGCCATTATGAGACTACATAGTGAATTCCAGGTCAGGCTGAGCTAGAGTGAGACCCTACCTTGAAAAACCAAAAACAGGGCTGGAGAGATGGCTTAGCGGTTAAGCGCTTGCCTGTGAAGCCTAAGAATCCCGGTTCAAGGCTCAATTCCCCAGGTCCCATGTTAGCCAGATGCACAAGGGGGTGCATGCGTCTGGAGTTCATCTGCAACAGTGGCTGGAGGCCCTGGCACGCCCATTCATTCTCTCTCTATCTGCCTCTTTCTCTGTCTGTTACTCTCAAATAAATAAATAAAAATAAACAAAAATATATAAAAAAAGAAAAACCAAAAACAACACCACCAACAAAAAAACATTTCAGATTGCTTCTGGGTCATGAGTTACTTGTAAATAAAATAGCCCTGGAAAATTTGTAAAGATGACTCGTGGTCAAGAACCAAATTGTTAAGGAATCTTTGAAAACCTTCAGGTTTTGGAATCTGCCTATTTTTCAAAAAGGGTTTTTTGATTCCTTGATGTGTCTCTAAACGGGGGTGTACCGATTGTTATTCAGGCAATTTACCAAACCATTAGAATTTTGGAAGGTGTTATCTTTAGTAAATGTCTAGCCCTTACTACAAATTTCCACAAAGCTTAAAAGAATGAATGTTGGCTCTTATGACTGTACAGTGAATTCTCTTGAGAGCACATTGCTCCTCTTATGAACCACTAACAAAAATGCATTTAGATGGCCTATCGGTTAAGGTGGTTGCCTGAGAAGCCAAAGGACCCAGGTTTGAGTTCCCAGGACCCATGTAAAGCCAGATGCACAGGGGACACATGCATCTGGAGTTTGTTTGCAGTTGCTGGAGGCCCTGGAGCACTCATTCTCTCTCTCTCTCTATCTGCCTCTTTCTCTTCCTCTCTCTCTCAAATAATAAATAAAATACATTTTAAAAAGATGCAGTTAGAAGTGTCTCCCCTTCCCACTGTATGTAGATTTAGTAAAATATTGCAAAGGACTCACACACTGTGCTTTGTCATACCACTAACAAGTCCTATAACTTCTTAAATAGTCTTTTCTTTAAAAAAATTATTTGAGGGGAAGAAGGAGAGAGAGAGAGAGAGAGAGAGAGGGAAAGACACAGAGCGAATGGGTGCACCAGGGCTTCCAGCCACTGCAAATGAACTCCAGACACATGCACCACCTTGTGCATGTGGCTTACATGGGTCCTGGGGAATTGAACATGGGTCCTTTGGCTTTGCAGGCAAGTGCCTTAACTGCTAAGCTATCTCCCCAGCCCTTCAATAGGTTTTTCCATGATCATCAATCAGAACATTGCATCCATTTGAAAGGGACTGTAGCAGTCAGCATCTTGTTACAGAGGTGAGTCCCATGACCAGAAGCAGCTTGTGGGAGGAATGGGTTTATTCCCAGCTTACAGTTTGGAAGGAAAGTTTCCTCAGGGTGGAGAGAACCTGGGTCCTTTGGCTTTACAAGCAAGTGCCTTAACTGCTAAGCCATCTCTCCATCTCTACATAGTGGATTTTGATCATGAACTCCTCTTCATTACCTTCTTTTGTCTTCCCACACCCTTCTATGAATGCTTTCTTTTCAACTTAGTCCTGCTGTTGATGATTTCTTTCTTTTCAAATATTTTATTTATTTATTTATTTATTTGAGAGGGGGGGGCAAATAGAAAGAGAGGGAAAGAGAAAATGAGAAGGCATGATGGGGCTTTCAAACAAACTCCTGACACATGTGCCACCTTGTGCATCTGGCTTTATGTGGGTAATGGAGAATCGAACCTGGGTCCTTTGACTTCGGCAGCAAGTGCCTTAACCACTAAGCCATATCTTCAGTCCCTATTTCTTTTCTTTTCTTTTCTTTTCTTTTCTTTGTTGCCCATGTCCCTGACAAAATGTTAATGGTTCCAATATTCTGCAGGTCTTACTCAGCTAGCAACAACTGTTATGATATCATGAATGCAATAGTCACTTATGTCCAGAAGACAGCATCTCAAAACACTCCTCCCTATCTTCTGGCTCTTACATTCTTTCCAGTTCCCCTTTTGCAATGTTTCCTGAGCTTTGGAGAGCAAGATAGACATGTCTCATTTAGTGCTGAGCACTCAACAGTTTTATTCTCAGCACTTTGACAAGTTTTGAGTCTCCCCAGTAGTCACCTTGATCTTCAAAAACAAGCTTCTGTGACCAAAGGTGACAGACAGTAGCACTAATATATGGACCTAAACATAAATATTTAGAGAGCAATTACTGGGGAAAAAAATCTTACTAGGAATTATTATCAATGAATAGAGCAGAAAATTCCAGAAAGCCAAGCCTTGACTCCATGTTTCACAACTGCAATCAATTAGCTTTGCATCTCTTATCAACTACTTCAGAAACGTGTCAAGAGGAAAGTTTGTCTCACCGTTTTGGAGGTTTCGATTCAAGACCTGGTGGACTCATTGCTTCGAGTCCTGAGGGCCGACCTCAGGCATCCTCTGGTTAGATGCTGGCCAGGAAGGAACTGAGACCACACTAACAGCACGGTATCTTGAAGCTGGGGGAGCTTATCTGGATTAGTTACCTTTCTTGTGGTTTGGACAAAAATACCCGATGAAAGCAATGTAAGAAAAGAGGGTTTCTTTCAGCACATGGCTTGAGGATGCAGTCCAGCGTGGTAGGGAGGCATGGTGGCAGGAGCAGCCCTGGCTGTGGCATCAGGAACATGAGGAGCTGGTCCCAGGGAGTCTGCACTCAGGAAACCGAGAAACATGAACCAGCGTGACTCACTAACTTCATTCTTTTTTTTTCAGTCTGGAACTCCATCCAATGCTGTGGTCAAACTGTGGGTCTTCCCTCCTCAGTTAACCATCCCTGGAAATGTCTCACAGATACGCTCTGAGGTCTCCTCAGCGATTTTTTAAAGGCTTTTTATATTTTATTTTATTTTAGAGAGAAAGAAGCAGAGAGACAGAGAGATGGGCCTCCAGCCGCTGCAAATGAACACCAGACGCGTGCGCCACCTTGTGCATCTGGCTTATGTGGGTCCTGGGGAATCAAACCTGGGTCCTTAGGCTTCTCGGGTAAACGCCTTAACCACTAAGCTATTTCCCCAGCCCTAACTTCATTCTTTTTATTCAGTCTTGAACCCCAACCAATGCCATGGTCAAAAAGCGGGTCTTCCCTCCTCGGTTAACCGTCCCTGGAAATGTCTCACAGATGTGCTCATAGGTCTCCTCAGTGATTTTAAAAAATATTTTATTTATTTATTTGCAAGGGGATAGAGAGAGAAAGAGAAAGAAAGAATGAGTGTGCCAGGACCTCTCGCCACTGTAAAGAAATTGCAGATGCATGCCTCACTTTGTGCATCTGGTTTTAGGTGGGTACTGGGAATCTGACTAGGGTCATTACACATTGCAAGCAAGCGCCTGCCTTAACAACTGAGTCATCTCTCCAAGCCTCCTCAGCGACTTTAAATCCAGTCAAGTCGACAATGACCATCACACGATCTAAGTTTTCACCATTATATATCATGTTAGGTCTATGTTTCTTGTTTTTTTCTTTTTGGTTTTATGAGCTAGGGTTTCACTCCAGCCCAAGCTGACTTGGATCACACTCTGTAATCCCAGGCTGTCCTTGAACTCACAGCGATCCTTCTACCTCAGCCTCCCAAGAGCTGAGATTAAACAAGCTTGGTTGATAGAACTGTTTTTCAACATGTGAGTTTTTTTTTTATTTTAAGTTCATTCATTTATTTGAGAGAGAGAGAATGAAAATATGGGCATACCAGGACCTCTAGCCAGTGCAAACGATGCATGAGCCACCTTGTGCATCTGGCTTTATGTGGGTACTGGGAAATCAAACCTGGGTCCTTTGGCTTTGACTGCAAGTGCCTTAACTGCTAAGCCATCTCTCCAGGCCAGTATGTGAGTTTTGAGGGAACACATTTAGACCACAGTAATGGTTTATTTAGAAGTATTTCTTCTTCTTCTTCTTCTTCTTCTTCTTCTTCTTCTTCTTCTTCTTCTTCTTCTTCTTTTTGTTTTTGTTTTTGTTTTTGTTTTTCAAGGTAGGGTCTTACCGTAGTCCAGGCTGACCTGGAATTCTCTATGTAATCTCAGGGTGGCACCTCTGCCTCCCAAGTACTGGGATTAAAGGTGTGCGCCACCACGCCCAGCTAGAAGTATTTTTTCTTTAAAGACTCATTCTGGTCTTACTTTCTCACTCTCCTTCTCTCTCTCTCTTTCCCTCTCTCTCTTTCTCTCTCAGTCTCTTCACAAATAGGTTTACTGAGTACACTTTAAGGGAGAGTGGGTGGGGCAGTGAAGAATACTGCCAACCCTACTATTTATTCCTCATTTAATTATATTCTGGCCAGAGAACTTACCTGGTATTATGTTAATCCTTTTGTATGTATCAGAGTTTTTTTTTTTTCTTAAGTAGGGTCCCACTGTAGCCTAGGCTGACCTGGTAGTCCCAGGCTAGCCTCTAACTCACAGTGATCCTCTTACCTCTGCCTCCTGAGTGCTGAGATTAAAGGTGTGGGCTACCATGCGAGGATCAAAAGCTTACTTTGTAATGGTATAGGTTATTGTCCATCTCAGACATTCTATATACAATTGAGAAGCATGGATATTTTGCCAGTTGTAAGAAGAGTGGTATGAAAATGTTAATCAAGTCATGATGGCTGGTATTGTTCAAGTTTATTATAGCCTGGCTGGTTTTCTGTCTAGTTGGATTACAAGGTCATCGTGGAAGGGTACTGAGTCTCTGGCAATAATTATTTTTCAAGTTCACAGTCAGGTATTGTTTTTCAATTTTTTTTTTCCAAGGTAAGGTCTCACTCTAGCCCAGGCTGACCTGGAATTCACTATGTAGTCTCAGGGTGGCCTCGAACTCATAGTGATCCTCCTACCTCTGACTCCCAAGAGCTGGGATTAATGGTGTGCACCACCATGGCTAGCCCCTTATGTATTTTGAATATTTCTCTTACCAGATATATAAAGGTTTGGATTATAATGTTACCCCCCTTTATTTTAATTTTTTGTTTATTTTTATTTATTTATTTGAGAGCAACAGGCAGAGAGAGAAAGAGAGAGAGGGAGAGAGAGAAAGAGAGAATGGGCATGCCAGGGCCTCCAGCCACTGCAAATGAACTCCAGACACATGTGCCCCTTGTGCATCTGGCTAACGTGGGTCCTGGGGAATTGAGCCTAGAACCAGGCTCTTAGGCTTCACAGGCAAGTGCTTAGCCACTAAGCCATCTCTCCAGTGCCTCCCCTCTTTATTTTAGAAAGAGCAAGAGAAAGAGAGAGAGAGAATTGGTGTACCAGAGCCTTAGCCACTGTAATCGAACTCCAGTTGTGTGCACCACCTAGTGTGCATGAACAACCTTCTACTTGCCTCACCTTTGTGCATCTGGCTTATGTGGGATCTGGAGAGAGATCGAACATGTCCTTAGGCTTCTCAGGAAAGCTCCTTAACTGCTAAGCCATATGATGTCCATTTGAATGAATGCATTTGCTGCTATGAAATGACCTTCTTTATCTCTGTCAATCTTCTTTGTTCTAAAATCTATTGTATCTAATATTAATGAAGCTACTCCAGGGATGTCAGAAGAACTCATTTATAAAACGCTACTGAACATGCTTCTCAGCCTCCTGCATCTCTTCCATCCCCAGCTCTTTAGCATAGCCCCCTGGAGGGGTCACGCCATCCTTGCAATAATTCTGAGCAAAGTCTGAGACAACTTGCTCAAAAATCAAGGTAAATCAGGTAAAAATGGGTGGAGAGATATGAATGAGAAGAACTATGCAAAGTGAGAGGATGGACAAGAATATGCACAGGCAATCAACATGTTGCTACATGGATGATTTGAGGCCACGTGTCTTGATGGGGTAAAGATGCTATGCTACATCAGGGGAAAATTCAGAAAAAAAAAGTTTGGATAAATACCTCAGACATCATATTGATTGGCCTCTAAGATTACCAAAATAGCCAAGCTGATACAGTTTAAAAATACAATTCAGGTAAAGCTAGAAGTCAATCCAGAGCATACTAAAATCAGTGCAGTAGATACCTTTGGTCCTGGAGATCATGACAAAGGTTCAGTTTGGTAGCACTGGAGATGCTGAGATAAGACATTGATTATATCTGGTGTGAACTCAGCATTTTCTGTTCCAGCCTTTCTGAAGATTGTTCTACAAGTTTGGAATCTGGCCATTGACCTCAAGGAAAAAATTTTTGCTCTCATGATTGTAATTTGTTGAGGCAGACGGATTACTAAGATCATGTCTTTTAACACTGATAATACTGAGCTATCTTAAGTGACATGTTAACAGCCTACTTTGTTCTTTTGATGTAATGGAACTTAAAGACAGAAGACCACATTAAAAAAATAAAATTTTTGCCTCTCCTACTTTGACCACTTGCAGTAAGGAAATGGGTGTTTTGAGTAAATAATGTGCCTTGTACTCATTATAGACTACAATTAAGCTCTACTTTTGTGTATCAGTTGGCTGAACAATCTTTCCATATATTCCAGTTATCTATAGATTTTGACACAACTGGACAGACACAAATATTGGTGTTTTGTTTTGCTTTTATTGTTGTATACTGAGACATGGCCTCACTTTTTTTTTTTCTGAGGTTGGTCTGGAGTTATGCAGCCCTGGAAGGCCTTGTACTAAATGAAATCCTCCAGTCTCAGCCTCCCGAGTGTTGGGCTTACAGGAACTACCAAAACCTGACTGAAATTTGTATTTTAAATAAAAATGACAGATTTTTAAAAATATTTAAGCAGCATGTGACTATTCTTGTACTGATTTTTGTATGCACATTTTGTAATCTTATTTTGCCATCATGAATTTACCTGGGGGAGAAAAAGAATATCCAAAATTTCCGAAAGAAATTTCTTAGTTTTTTATTTTTATTTTTTGTTTTTTCAAGGTAGGGTCTCACTCTAGCCCAGGCTCACCTGGAATTCACTCTATATTCTCAGGGTAGCCTCAAACTCACAGCGATCCTCCTACCTCTGCTTCCCGAGTGCTGGGATTAAAGGCGTACACCACCACGCCCGGCTTTAGTTGTTTTTAGGTCTTAGTTTTTAATCATAATTTTTATGCAATGGTGGAAATGAAACCTTGGATCTTGCCCATGTTAGGAAAATGTTCCTTTAACCACCAATGAGCTACATTCCCAGCCCCTACAATTTAGTGATTAATACCAATTTCGAATCAACTAGTAGATTCTAAAGTTCAACACTAGGTGGCACTCAGTCATTTTAACATTGGAAATACTGATTTAATCGTTGATGGTATTTTTTTTTTCCCAGTTAGTCTGCATAGGCAATTTCCCAAACAAGAAAAGAAGATTGTTTTGGTTATACGTGTGTTGACTATTTTAAAGAACAGAAATGTTATCTTGAAAGTGTTATTTCACTGTCAGAAGTCACATTCATGGAAACTACAATTTTTAGTGTTTTATGTAGAAATTTGCACATAGAATTCGTGTAGATGAAGCTTTAAATTCATGACAGCTTGAGTAAATTAGTGCTTTTTACAACTTATCCCTAAGTTGCGGAAGGAGATAGCAAAGTTAGTGTCATGGCATGTGACTATAGTCCCAGAACTTGGGAGAGGCGACAGCAGCCTCAGCTACAGAGCCAGCCAGGGCTACGTGAGACCCTGTCTCAGAAACAAAATGAACTTAATGAAAAGATGCTTCTAATTTCTTTTAAAATATTTTTGTTTACTTATTTGACAGGGAAAGAGGGAGGGAGGGAGGGAGGGAGGGAGAGAGAGAAAGAGAGAGAGAGAGAAAGAGAATGGGTGCACCAGGGCCTCCAGCCACAGCAGACAAACTCCAGACGCATGCGCCCCCTTGTGCATCTGGCTAACGTTGGTCCTGGGGAATCGAACCTGGGTCCTTTGGCTTTGCAGAAAACCCCTTAACCGCTAAGGCATTCCTCCAGCCCTAATGTGAATTTTCTTTTTAACTATTTTATCATTTATTTATTTGACAGAGAAAGAGGGAGAGAGGGAGAGAGAGAAGCTTCTAATTTCTGGATGGAAGAGCCACAGCTGAAAAATAAAGACAAGATCATGAGGCAGAGGGTATTGTACACTGAAAAGCAATAAGGCTACTTCTGATTTCTCCCTTCCTTTCTTCCTTTTTTTCCAGTATATCTCTGTCCTTCCTTGTACATTAAATGTATGGGTGCACTTATGTGTAATGTGTTTTTATTCTTTTTATGTATGGATCTGTGTGTGTGTGTGTGTGTGTGTGTGTGTGTGTGTACGCATGCGTGTACGTGTGT
The DNA here is from genome assembly GCA_036346955.1 of Dipus sagitta. Lineage (NCBI taxonomy): Eukaryota > Metazoa > Chordata > Mammalia > Rodentia > Dipodidae > Dipus > Dipus sagitta. The sequence continues at coordinate 179,404,708 of CM070774.1, read as the reverse complement.
GTATGGTGTCCACCACTCTTCCTTTTGGGCTGGAGTGTCTTACTGATTCTGTGGCTGGTGGAGGCTGTGATTCTCTGTGGCACTGTGGTTACAGGCATTCCTGGCCACCCCCTAACTGTTTACATGGAGTCAAACTTTGGCGGTCTCAGACCCCTTCAGACTCTCATAGTTGCCTAGGAAGCTCAATCCCTGAGCCATCTCTCCAGTTGGGTTTCCTCCCATAGGCATGACTTTAAAAAACCCAGTCTGAAGCCGGGCGTGGTGGCGCACGCCTTTAATCCCAGCACTCGGGAGGCAGAAGTAGGAGGATCACCGTGAGTTCTAGGCCACCCTGAGGCTCCATAGTGAATTCCAGGTCAGCCTGGGCTAGAGTGAAACCCTACCTCGAAAAACCAAAAAATAAAAATAAAAATAAAAAACCCAGTCTGATCATCTTGGGCTTTTTGTTTGTTTTTCAAGGTAGGGTCTTACTCTAGCTCAGGCTGACCTGGAATTCACTATGTAGTCTCAGGGTGACCTTGAACTCATTGCGGTCCTCATACATCATACCTCTGCCTAGTATCTCAGGCTTTTAATTAGCATGTTCAGCCCACTAACATTTAATGCGATTATATTATTTTCTATTTTAGTGAAGTATTCATTTCATTACCATTTATTTTTGTAAGCCTTTAGCTTAACTTTAGTAATTATTTTAGTGATAGCCTTCAGGTTTATAGTACAGACCTTCAGTTTATCATGGTATGCCTTCAAATGGTACTGTAATACATCAATACAAAGAATAGCGAGGGGAGGATTAGATTGACCATGAAATCAGGGTAGAAACTACTCCAAGGTAGGTCATTGCATCTAGAAGGTATTGTATGTATGTATCTATGTATGTGTATATATATCTATATATACATATTCATACATACACACACACACACACACACACACATTTTTGTTGTTGATTCATGCACAGTTACTTCTTTACAGAAGGTTAGGGGGCTGCAGGAAGTGTTTTGTAAAGCCCTAACATGAGGTCAGCCGATCAGCCTGCCTTCGTTCTCGCCCGACAGGCAGCACCCCCTTCCACCCTTGGCACAGCTTCGCACAGGCAGCGCCCTGTGCAGAGAAGCCCCTTCCTTTCCCGGATCGCTCAGCTTTCCCGAGAAATTCAAGTATTGCGGAGTAAGCGTGGCACGCCGTGAGTACGCTTCCTTCTCAGCGCGCGTCGCCGCTTTAATTTCGCCCTACCACAAGCCCCTCCCACTCCCAGAGGAGCGCTGCGCGCGCAAACACGCGCGAGCCGGCCGGAAGTCCGCCAGAGCGTCGGGGCGGGGCTCGGGTAACCCGGGCAACGGTCCCGGAAGCGCGCCCGCGCTGTCGTGTGGCGGGCTGCGCGCTGCTGGAGCCCGGAGGTTCAGGCCCGCTGGAAGGCGGCTGCGGCGGGCGACCCCCTGCCAGGCCAGGCAGGTGGAGGACGGGCGGAAGCTGCGGGTCCTCGGGGACCCCGGAGGAGGGTTGAGGGAGGAGGACATAGGGGCCGTCGTCCCCTTCGGACCCCCCCCCACAAGACCGCGCGGCCATCGGCCTGCGAACCTGCGTCCGGCGGGTCCAAGAAGCCTTCTACCCCTGTATGCACAAATGGGCGAGACCCATCGGTTGCCTTCCACGGTGGTCACGGTGGATGAGCTAGAACTTTTACCGTAGTTCTTCCCTCTGAAGCTGTCTCTGGTCTTCAGGATAGTAGTGTTCAAGATGGTTGTGCCACAAAGCCAGGGTCCGCCTTCTGCTTTATTATTATTATTATTATTTTCTTTCTTTCTTTCTTTTTTTAGCCTCTGTAGCCAGGCACTCTTCCCAAGCTGTTCAAACAGAACTATTCATACTGATCTTCTCGAATTCTGCAAAGGCCCTTTTCTGGAAGATATTCCCCCTCCCTCTTTTTATTCATGCTTTAGTTGTCAGCGTCAGCATTTGCGGGCTGGGATTAGAGAGAGGAGGCAGCTTTTCTTCATGTGTACAGTAAGGTACCTCCATGGTGGAATTTACTTCACATACCTCGCCTTTTTGTTTGTGAGAAGTAGTTTAGTTACGGTCTGTTGAGAAACTCAAACTCTGCGAGGCATAGGCTATTCTACTTTCTTGTTTTGGGGGGGGTTGCGGTTGGGGGCCCCTGGCTTTTAGCAAGGACTTTGAAAACATTTGATGACTAGTGAAATGAGTAAATGAATGCGTGTAAAAGAAATCAGGAGAGATACTGACAGCCTGGACAAAAGTATTCTTAGAGATTGAAAAGAATGCACAGATGGGAGACTCGGTCGTTTTGGAAAGAATGGATTCGGGTGTGCAGTTGACTGAGGGACAAAGGGAAACACAATACTCAGGTTTTAAACTGGAGCAAGGAGGATGGAAGTTCTGTGAGTTCATTTATTTTTATTTTTATTTTTGTTTTTGTTTTTCGAGGTAGGGTTTCACCCTAGCTCAGGCTGACCTGGAATTAACTATGTAGTCTCAGGGTGGCCTCGAACTCACAGCGCTCCTCCTACCTCTGCCTCTGAGTGCTGGGATTAAAGGCGTGCGCCTCCACGCCGGGCTTGTGAGTTCATGTTAATTCACTGGGTATTTACTGCATCAGTCACTACCAGAACTAGAAGCTTGGAGGGAGGGGGTGCATGATAAGCTGCACTTTGATGTGCCCCTTTGAGGTGTTTTGGGAGATGTGTAGAATAGGTAGTGAGACATGGACAATTGGTGACTTTTTATTTTATTTTATTTTTCGAGGTAGGGTCTCACGCTAGCCCAGGCTGACCTGGAATTAACTATGTAGTCTCAGGGTGGCCTCGAACTCATGGCAATCCTCCTACCTCTGCCTCCCCAGTGCTGGGATTAAAGGCGTACGTCACCACGCCCAGCTTCAAATGTCTTTTTTGAGACTCGGCTTTCAGTTAATTTGAGTGCATAACCAGAAGTGGAGTTACTGGGTCATACGATAATTCTATTTTTATGTGTTTCAAGAATGACCATACTGTTTTCCATAGTAGGTATGCCATTTTACATCAATACCAACAGTGCACAAGAGTACCAATTTCTCCAGATTCCTACCTAGACTTTGTTGACAGCGGTAACCATCCGAAAATTGTGAGGTGTCCTCCCTGTAGTTTGACCACCACTCTTGGCTAACAATTGGTGTCTTAAGGACATGTGAGAAACATTGATTTACCAGTGTGTGTATTCACAGCTTTTTTCAAAGGCTTAAGCAAGATCTCTGAGGTAGGATGTGACCTTCTCCTGGATGGTCTAGGAAATAAACTCTGTGAAAGCTAACACATGACTATACTTATTTGTGATTTTACCTCCAGTGCCCAGGCATTGTCTGGCATGTATTAGGCCCAAACAGAATATCTAACAGAAGAATAAAGAGGCCTGGTATAGAACTAGGTGGAGTTTTCTTGATTAAATCTTGTATGAGAAGAAGACAACATAGTCTGTAAAGAAAATAAAAGATGAAAAAAATCAGGAAAAAGAATATTATGGAAGCAAATTGAGGAGAGGGCTCTAGAAAGGGCCTGAGAAATAAGAAAGGACTAATTTTGTACTCTAAATTTTCTTCATATAGGCTCAGATCTTTGGACTGTGCTAATTTATGTACTTTCTTAGCATAGTAAGTCATTAGAATATCTGTAGTCTCAATAATGATAAAAATACTGCTTTTGTTAAACTTAAGATACATTACTATGTATGTTTACATGTATAAGAACTCATCTAGGGTTTTCTAAAAAAATATTTGAAAGATAAAGAGACAGAGAAGGAGATGCATGTGCCACTTTGTGCATCTGACTTTACATGGGTACTGGAGAATTGATCTCGGACTGTCAGGCTTTAAAACAAATGTTTTTAACTAAGCCATCTCTCCAGCCCTTGACCTCTGTGTTAACTACTCATAAGCCTTTACAAACTTCAGTTTCATGACAGTTTTCAAGATTGAGGCTGGTAGAATTTTAGCTTCTGAATAAACACAATACATTAAATATAACTAGATAATTATAACTAATTTTTTCCTCTACTTCAGTAGGTTCATTATAGAAAGTTGGGAAAAGTAGTACCAAGCAGTGTTACCCAATTTTAATAAAGGTTCTTTTTTTTTTTTTTTTTTTTTTTTGAGGGAGGGTTTCACTCTAGCCCAGGCTGACCTGGACTTCACTGTGTAGTCCCAGGGTGGCCTTGAACTTATGGTGATTCTCCTACCTCTGCCTCCTGAGTGCTGGGATTAAAGGCATGTGCCACCACACCCAGCTTAATAAAGTTTTCTAGTATGTACTTTACAGTCAGTTACTTTTACTTTTTCAAGGTAGGGTCTCACTGTAGCCCAGGCTGACCTGGAACTCATTCTGTAGTCCCAGGCTGGCCTGGAACTCAGAGTGGTCCTCCTACCTGAGGGATTAAAGACGTGTGCCACCATGCTGGGCTTCAGTCACATTTTGTTTTGAGTGTCAGTTCTCCACCCTCTTCGTTATTATTGCTGTCACTTCATTGGGCAGTGTAATTATATTCTTTAAGTCATGTATACATATTATAAAATCTTGGTGTTCCTGGGTCCTTTTCTAACTTTCTAACATTTAGTCCAGTGTTCTCATCATGGCTATTTTATGAGTGCCAAACTAATGTTGGTAATGTTTAATACACCTTCATTTATTGTTATGTGAAGATTTTCTAGAAGGGATTTCAGACATTATGTGGTCTGTATACACCTTTCAAGTAAGCTCATATGAATCTGGTAGTGAGTTTATCAGTGAGCTTCGACTCTGTTTCTCTTTTGCCCTCCTGTCCCTTCCTGTTGTATTCATGTCAGCATGTTGGTGACATTTTCTCAGACTATGACTGCCTCTTAATTCTCAGCTTTAGGTCATAATTTCTGCATCCTTAACATTCTTTTTGTTTTGTTTTGTTTTTCGAGGTAGGGTCTCACTCTAGCTCAGGCTGACTTGGAATTCACTCTGTAGTCTCAGGGTGGACTTGAACTCACAGTGATCCTCCTACCTCTGCCTCCCCAGTGCTGGGATTAAAGGCGTGCACCACCACGCCTGGCCATCCATAGCATTGTGTTTTTTTTTTTTTTTTTTTTTGCGTGTGTATGTAGTGTGTGTGTGTCCACTCATGCAAGTGTGCACGTGTGTGGAGGTAGAGCTCAATGTCAGTATCTTCCTCATTTACTCTCCATTTTATTTTATGAGGGAGGAACTCTCACTGAATCTGGAGCTCATTAATTTGGCTGGATTAGCTACAGGAAGCCGCAGGGAAGCTCCTGTTTCTGTCTCCCCAGTGCTGGGATTATAGGCATGCACTGCCACACCAGCTTTTAAGTAGACCTGGGGATCTGAACTCAAGCCCTTATGCTTGCAAGGAAGGCATTTTACCCAATGAGTCATCTCTGCAGCCTATAGAATTCTTTTTTTGAAAACAAATTTTAGTTTTATTTATTTGCAAGCAGAGACAGAAGAGAAAAAGAGAGAGGGGTGAGAGAATGGGCGCGCTAGGGCCTTCAGCTTCTGCAAACGAATTCCAGATACATGAGCCACTGTGCTTTATATGGGTACTGGGGAATTGAGCCCAGGTCATTAGGCTTTGTAGGCAAGTGCTTTAACTGCTGAACCATGTCCCCAGCCCCTAGAATTCTTTTTTTTTTAATTTGACAGAGAGAAAGTGGGGGGGAGGAGAGAATGGGTGCACCAGGGCCTCTGGCCATTGCAAACAAACTCCAGATACATGTGCCACCTTGTGCATCTGGCTAACGTGTGTCCTGGGGAATTGAACCTGGGTCCTTTGGCTTTGCAGGCAAATGCCTTAACAGCTAAGCCATCCCTTCATCCCAGAATTCTTTTTTTTAAATGGAATTTTAAAAATATTTTATATTTTGTTTATTTGAGAGAGAGAGAGAATGGGTATGCCAGAGCCCCTAGCCACTGCAAACGAACTCCAGGCATATGTGCCACCTTGTGCATCTGGCTTACATGGGTCCTGGGGAATTGAACCTGGGTCCTTTGGCTTTGCAGGAAAGTGCCTTAACTAGTAAGCCACCTTTCCAGCCCCTAGAACTCTTTATTAAGCAAAAACAGTTGTTACTGACTTAAAATCTCTTTTATTATAATTATTGGTATCAATTTCCTGTTTTTTGTTAATGAGAAAACTGATTACTTTGATAGCCTGTTTCTTTGATCATGTTTAAATTCTTTTGATGTTTTTAGAGTGGTTTATTTGTCCTAGATGTCTTTTTCCCTTTCTGATGATACATTATGGTTACTTTGCTTGTATTTTAAGAATGTTATTATTTCTAGGGCTGGAGAGATGGCTTAGCAGTTAAGCGCTTGCCTATGAAGCCTAAGGACCCCGGTTCAAGGCTCGATTCTCCAGGACCCACGTTAGCCAGATGCACAAGGGGGCGCACGTGTCTGGAGTTCATTTGCAGTGGCTGGAGGCCCTGGAGCGCCCATTCTCTCTCTCTCTCTGTCTCTTTCTGTCTCTGTCACTCTCAAATAAATAAATAAAAATGAACAAAAAAATTAAAAAAAAGAATGTTGTTATTTCTAGATGTCATTGATCAGAATGAATCGTTTTGGTCCCCGAGGAAGTGGAAGAAAAGCACTGAAAGTAAAGAAGAAGAAGACTTTGGTGAAACAAGAATGGGATGTAAGTGTAGGGCGGATTGCTGTGGAGGAGCAGATGGGCTGCCTGGCTGGTCGTTGGGGTGCTTGTGATAGGATAGGATGGGGTTCTGGACATGGTACAGCCTGGGTTGGCAGGGAAGAGCAGAATCCTCGCGGGTATCTTTTTAGAATGCACATGTCAAAGGGTGTAACTTGTAGCTCCTTTGGAAAATTGGAATTTCAATGGGATGGGAACCATACCCAAAAAAAGAAAAAGAAAAAGAAAAAAAAAGTCTACAATTTGAGAACTCACTGATGAAGGCAACTGAAGTTGACTTGTGTCATGGTCTGAAAAACTTTTTGTTCTTTTTTAGATTTGACCTTAGCAACCAGTGATGTCATAATTACTTGGGAACCATTTTTTTGGCTGAAAAGTAGAAAATCGTTGTGAATTTTGGTTTCAGGATTTTCAGTTGATTTTTAGGCATTAAAATACAGTTACTGGGCTAGAGGGATGGCTTAGCGGTTAAGGCATTTGCCTGCAAAGCCAAAGGACCCAGGTTCAATTCCCCAGGACCCACGTTAGCCAGATGCACAAGGTGGCGCATGTGTCTGGAGGTCATTTGCAGTGGCTGGAGGACCTCGTGTGCCAATTCTCTCTCTCCCCCCCCCCTTTCTCTGTCAAATGAATAAATAAAAAATATTTTAAAAATCCAGTTACTTAATATTTTATAAGAAAACTTTATTAAAAAAAAGTAAAACTTTTTTTTTTCTTTTCAGAATACTGTAAATGATCTAACAGTTCACAGGGCAACTCCTGAAGATCTGGTAAGCTCAGTGTTGAAAATGAAGTCATGTATTCAATGCTGCAGTTGGTATTTGAGCTTTACCTGTCAGAACAGAAGTACTATCATGTCTTATTTATGGCTGTTACTCTGTTCTAGACATCTGTATGTCTGTCTTCATTCAGTACCATCATGTCTGGGTTACTGAGGCTTTGTAGTGAGTTTAAAGTCCTGCTGTTTCAAAATGCCCAACATTGAGTATATGTTATCTAAAGTATATCATTTATCTTACATGGCTCTGTCCAGTTTCACTTGGCAGGGTAATAATGCTTTGGAGAGCTAGGGACCATATCATATGTATTCTGTCTATGTACATATCTAAATCCTCCTCAGTGCTCCTTCAGCATTTATTGAGGATACCAATAGTAATGACTTTATATGATATATATTCTTGCAGTGAGCTAAATATTCAACCTCATGACTTAATATTTTTAATGAAAAATTTCAAAGTGCTAATTAAAATATAAGGAACTCCCATGTACATCCTGAAGTAATAGTGATTAAACTTTTATTATAGTTGTTCATTTATCATTCTGTTTTATTCCTTTGCTGAAGCATTTAAAGCAAATCCCAGAGAGCACATCATTTGTGCCTATACAAACAGTTTGCACTTCAAAACTAAGGACTGGGCTGGAGGGATGGCTTAGTGGTTAAGGCATTTGCGTGCAAAGCCAAAGGACCCAGGTTTGATTCCCCGGGACCCATGTAAGCCAGATGCACAAGGTGGCGCATATGTCTGGAGTTCGTTTGCAGCAGCTGGAGGCCCTAGCATGCCCATTCTCTTGTTCTCCCTCTGTGTCAAATAAATAAATAAATATAAAACATTTTCAAAAAATAAGGACTGAAAAAAATGAACATAATTTGCCACTATCATACTCAACAGAAGTTAAAAACATTTTTTTGGTAATGTTCAATCCATATTCAAAATTTTACAATTATCTCAAAAAATAACACTTCAGTTTTTTTGTGTGAACAGAATATATATGTAGTATTTGGTTGTTAGTCTCTTAGTATTCTGATTTCTTGTTTATGTGATCAAAATTTCAGTAGGTAATTTTCTGTTTTTTTTTTTTTTTTTTTTTTTTTTTTTTTTTTTTTGGTTTTTCGAGGTAGGGTCTCACTCTAGCCCAGGCTGACCTGGAATTCACTATGGAGTCTCAGGGTGGCCTCGAACTCACGGCAATCCTCCTACCTCTGCCTCCCGAGTGCTGGGATTAAAGGCGTGCGCCACCACGCCCGGCTGTAATTTCTGTTTTGCTCATATTCATAACTATGGATACTGAAGTGTTTGTAATAAAGCCAAATGTCGGCTTTTATTTTCCAGTCACCTCAGTGAAGTTCTCCCTACTAAGTCTTAAGAACTCTGGCTTAGGAATTCCACTTCTCTGAATAATTGTACCTTCTGTGACCCTCCTTCCATGTGACACCTTTGCAGGGTGTCGCAGTCGGGTTCTCATGGGTGGTAGAAAACACCTGACCAAGAGCAGCTTGTGGGAAACAAGGATTTTTGGCTTACAGATTCGAGGGGATACTCCATGATGGCATGAGCAGAGGGTGACATCACCTCCTCACCAACATCAGATGGACAACAGCAACAGGAGAGTGTGCCTATGGCAAGAGGAAGCCCATCCCCCAACAATGCACTGCCTACAAGAAACTTCAATTCCCAATATGCCATCAGTTGGGGACACCTGAATCAAACCACCACACAGGGCTATAACACAGTGCATGATTAATTCTTGGTAGTGATACTATTATCATGAAATGGGTGTGTCTGCCAAAAATGACTTTAATGGGTTTTGTGTCTTTTCCATTGTGTTCTATCAGTGTATTTGTGTTTGTGTAAAAATGTCAGTGGTGACCCAGTAATTGATTTTTATCAGTCATTATATATCATTCATTACATCAGTCTTAACCTGTGATTTAGCAAACACTCGTTCATTTGGTAGTTTGGACAAAGGAAGTTGAAAGTAATACTACTTTCTATGTGTCTTTTAGCTGGATGTACGCATTCTAGATACTTTTTTAGTTCACTTTTGTAAATGAAAATGTGTTATGATGGCCTAGAAAGAAATAAAAACTGGTAAACTAGCCTAAGTGTTCTCATTATATGAACAGGCAACTTATTTGTTACTGAAAACAGTCCTTCACAGTTTTTTCTTTTATATGTAGGTACGCCGTCATGAAATACACAAGTCAAAGAATAGAGCATTAGTACACTGGGAACTTCAGGAAAAAGCTTTGAAGAGAAAGTGCAAGAAGCAGAAACCAGAAGCTTCCAGTCTTGAGAAAAGGAGATTGTCTCTCATGAAGGAGGTAATGTTAAATAAAAGTATTAACTTTAGAGTAAGAAAGAGACACCTGGGGCTTTCTGTTTTTCCCTCTGTTGATTCTCAGTGGAGAGACCCTAGTGCTTAATTGTAATCTTACACCATGATCTACTGTGGGTTTTGCAGGAAGTACCAGAATGATGTTGGAGTCTAGTTCAGTGGTTTAAATTTTTATCGTACAACTCATTAGCTATGTGTCCTTAAGTTACATAACTTCTTGACCTGAATTTGTACATCTCTAAAATTCTTGGTGGTGGTATGAGATTTTAATGATATACTTAAAAAGTGATCACCACCATCCTTAGCACAGAATTAGCACCCTGTATACATAAGCTGCTGCAATTCTTCTCAGTTCCATAGCATTGCTGTTAGAGTACTTAGCAGAAATGAAATGAAAGGCTCTGTGCCTGTTCAGCTAGGTCGTAAGCCACCTACCTTCGCCTTCACCTTTTGCCTGATGTGGAATGCTTGAGCACGTCATCAGATACGGAGGGTTAAGTCACATGGGAAAAGAGGAAGCTTTGGCAAAGTAACCTTTTTTATTTGAGCTGAAATCATTGTAAAGGAATGCATTTTGTGCTGTTGCTCCTTCAGGTTAAAATTTATGATACTTGATATCTGGGTGACCTTTCAGGGAAGTTAATCATAGTCTCTCTTTTGAGAAATTCGTTAGGGTTCTTAGCGAAGTCCATACATCAGGAAGCATTATGTTTTCCATATGCTTACTTGTTTGGCTTGAGGAAAGAACAGTGGATTCAGAGAGAATTCTTCTTTTTAGATAAAGTATCTTTTGGTGATCTTGGACAAGTCATGCCCACTTAATATTAAGTACTAAGTCTCATCAAAAGGCCTATATGACCATAGGTCTGCCAAGGACGCTGGGCTGTCTTCCCTCTCTGGTGGCGGCTGCTCATGCCCTGCATTTTCTATACGAGTAGTGGAAGTGGTGGACATATTAGGTAAAGGAGGAGTAGTGAAAGAACTAGTGACAGTTCTTTGCTTTCTTTTCATTATGCTGCTTCCTCTGTCTGTAGTGTAATGCTTCCCAGGCTTACTCGTGGCAGAATTTGTCATTGTTGAGAAGCTCCTTAAAAAAAAAAAAAAAAAGACTATTTCTGGACCTAAAGTCCAAAGATTCTGGTTTGGTTAAGCTAGGGTGTGTCCTACATACGTTTTTTGTTTTTTTTTTTAATATTTTGTTTATTTATTTTTAAGAGGCAGAGAAAGAGGCAGATGGAAAGAGAATGGACATTCCAGGACCTGTAGCCAATGCAAACGAACTGCAGACGCATGTGCCACCTTGTGCATCTGGCTTTACATGGGTCTTGGGGAATTGAATCTTGGTCCTTAGGTTTTGCAGGCAAGCACTTTGACCACTAAACCATCTCTCCAGCCCTCCCCCCCTCTTTTGAGTTTCCCTGTGGAATTTTAATGTGCTGCAAGGATTGAGAACCTCTGCATTTAGTGAGATTTTGGTGTTTCATTTTGACAATATATCTTAGAAATCAGTGCCTAGTGGCTGGAAAAATGACATAGCAGTTAAGGCGTTTGCCTGCAAAGCCAAAGGACCTTGGTTTGATTCCCCAGGACTCACGTAAGCCAGATACACAAGGTGGTGCATGTGTCTGGAATTCGTTTGCAGTGGCTGGAGGCCCTGGTGTGCCCATTCTCTCTCTCTCTCTGTCTCTGTCTGTCTCTTTCCCTTTCTTGGTTTCTCAAATAAATAAGTAATAAAATTAGAAATCAACCTTTTTTTTTTTTTGGTTTTTCAAGGTAAGGTCTAGTCCAGGCTGACCTGGAATGTACTCTGTAGTCTCAGGGTGCCCTGAAACTCATGGTGTTCCTTCTACCTCTGCCTCCCAAGTGTTGGGATCAAAGGCATGCACCACCATACCTGGCTGAAATCTACCTTTTCTTTTTTGGCTTTTCAAGGTAGAGTCTCACTCTGGCCCAGACTGACCTGGAATTCACTATGTAGTCTCAGGGTGGTCTTGAACTCATGGCTATCCTCCTACCTCTGCCTCCCGAGTGCTAGGATTAAAGGCGTGCGCCACCATGCCCAGCTTACCTTTTCTTTTTAATGGCTAAGTAGTATCTAGATTTGTCCAGTGTTTGATGTGTGGACACTTACGTTGTATATTAGAATAAACTTTAAGCTTCTAGGGGGAGAAAGATCTCAAAAAGTAACAGTGTAAACAGAATACAGATTGGTTTTCTCACAAGAGTTCAGAAGTCGGTGCTGGTTGAGGCCCCTGCTGCCCCTTATCATGGGCAGGATGGTTGTAGCTTTCATTGGTTGTATGCAAGTCAACAGTAAATGGAAAAGACAGTGCGTGCTATTTGCTTTATACTACCCACAAGTTTGGCATTAGGTCCTGTTGGCCAGGAATGTTACCTCAAGGCCATACCAAGATGGGAAGGAAGTCTAGTTTGTGTACGTGGCCAAGACTGAGTTCTGCTGTTGAAGAGCAGTCTGGACAACGCAGTATTAGTGGGTAAGTGGCAGTGTCAGCCATTCCCAGGCTGCCTCTTAACCTTGCCACTGTACATTGTGTCATGAACAGTCTCGTATGTGTTTGGATACAGAATCATTTATAGGGTGTATTTTTAAATGAAGAACTACTAAGTTGAGGGCCAAAGCATTCCCTCAGTGGTAGAGCACTTGCCTGGGCTGTTTGAGGTCCTGGGTTCAGTGCCCATCCTGGGGTGTAGGTGTGGGGGGGATTGCTGAGTCAAAGGGTGTGGGTACCCTTTGTCTCAATGTTACTCAGTTTGTAGTGTCTGCAGTAAAGGGATATGGTCAGACCAAAGGGAAAAGCCTCTGTAAGTACATCCATATAGGCACAGTCATTACATACAAAGCTAGCAGGACCTTTTTAATCTGGACTACTACATTCACATAACTAAGGAGAAGCTCTCTTGCCAGCACCATCATAGGGAAGATGGAGACAGGAGGGTTCTTAGGACTTGATTTTGCTTAGTGTTCTTTGTCTGGATCTAGAACCTCAGCGTTTATTACCAGCGTGCTCTTGGCCATATGTAATTCCAGAGCTTGCTGTGAGGAAGGCACAAGTTCAGTTAAGCTAGCAGAAGTGTTTGAAAACATAAGAATGTGAATCATTTTTTTCTCTGTATCTTTTTTTTTTTTTTTTTTTTTTTTTGGCTGGGGGGTTTCGAGGTAGGGTCTCACTCTAGCCCAGGTTGACCTGGCATTCACTATGGAGTGTCAGGGTGGCATTGAACTCACGGCAATCCTCCTACCTCTGCCTCCTGAGTGCTGGGATTAAAGGCAGGCGCCACCATGCCTGGCTCTCTCTGTATCTTAAAACCATAACTGAGGTCTTGTGATATAATTATTCCATCTTATAGAGAAATTCTAGGAAGACTTAACAGATGTATATTGATTTGACATAGTAGAGTTGAGATTCTTTTTAACTTGCGAATGCCATCTGGTGGTAGTTCATAGAGTTGACTTGTTTTTACCCTGGCCTCTGGCTTTGCTTATAATTATGGAAGTCCTAAATTGAAAGTTCTTAATCAGAGGCAGGACTGTAATGGTGTTTTGTGTATATCTATCTCTGCATAATAAGAACTCAACTTTTTAAAATATAAGTAAAGAAATACCCCATTTCTTGTTTAATCCTAAAACTCATACAATGGTTTTTAGTCATGAGTCATGACTTATTAGTGGATTATAAGATAACATTAGTGGTTGAAACAACTCTGCGTTTATAGCTTAAAGATTTTTATTGTTAACCCTTTTTTTAAAAAAATGCTGGATTATTGATAAATTGATGGCGAATGAAGTTAGTGGGTTACAAACATCATTTAAAATAGAAAGCAATAAAAATTCAAAATTTAATATAGTAGTAGATCTCACATAGAAAGGTTTTGTAAACTCTTGTTTTTTTTATGTGTCAGTCTCTCTTCTATTTTGATATCATCATCTTTTCCTCCTATTATGATGGTCTTGTGTAGGTAGTGTCAGGTACTCTGAGGTCATGGATATCTAGGCCATTTTGTATTGGGAAGATTGCATTGTAAGCAGTCCTACCCTTTTTTTGGCTCTTACATTCTTTCTGCCACCTCTTCTGCAATGGACCCTGAGCCTTGGAAGGAGTGATAGAGATGTTTCAGTGCTGAGCAGTCCTTTTCAGCACTATGGTGTCTTCTGGGGCATCTCACGGTCACTGCCATCTGAAAAGATCTTTTCTAACCAAAAGTGAGAGTATGGATTTCTTCATAACAATTCCAGCCAAGCATTTTCAAGCCAGTAATTGCTGTAATAGCCCCACCTACTGGTATTCGAAGATATTGCCACCAAAGGATTTTAGGAATGCCATGTCCTGTGGTTATTTTGTTTTATGCTTTTGAATGTTTTTTTTTCTTGTGTGATTTGAAAAGTAAATATATATTTTTCTGAATAATATTTGCCATTAATATTCGTATAGATTCTTTCTGATCAATACCAGATGCAGAATGTCTTGGAGAAATCTGATCACTTGATGGCTACAGCAAAAGATCTGTTTGTAGATTTTCCTCGTAGGCGCACAGGTAAGTGTTCAGTTCACACGGAAGCCTCTCTTCATTCATTGCAGCCTATAAGTGGCTGCAAGAAGCTAAAATCCTTTCCTGGTATCAGTCATGTTTTCATTTATAAGTATTCTAGTTAGATAGTATACAAAAGTTACTAGGATTAAAAGTCATTGTAATTTGTTTGCTTTTTGCTAATGATATTAGGTAATTCAAACTGTTTAGCTAAGGAAAGGTAAATTGTGAATATCTGCTAAATGTGTTATGATAATACAGGATTTCATGTGTTGTAGTCAGCTCCATGTTGCTGGGACAAACACTCAATCGGACACATCTCGTGGGAGGAAGGGGTTTACTTCAGGCTTACAAAATCTAGGGGAACACCATTGATGGCAGAAGCTGACTCTCTTTCATAGATCCAAGCAGAGAGACAGCTGCATCAAGCAAATATCAACACTAGTGAGCAGGAACTGGAAGAGTTTAACTGTTCTCTCTATGCACCTAGTAGACTCCAAGACCCCTTGCCCCCAGTGACATCTCTTCCCCAGTGGGGCTCCGCCCACTTGGAGACTCCAGATTCAAGCCTGAGTCTTTGGGGCCGTATATTCAAACTACCACATCATGATTTTAAAATGTGGCTTGTTAATATGGTTGTCACATAATTAAAATGCTTGTGTCTATATCTAATTTGAGTTAGCTTATTTTGAAATCTAAAGCAATTTAAGTTCCTTTGTAGAGGAAACTTTGCTTCTTGTTTGTTGTATATTATATTTATTTATTCATTAATACAGGGTCCATGTAGCCAAGGCTGGCCTTGAATGCCTGATCTTCCTGAATGCTAATATAACAGGTATATACCACCATGCTTAGCTTTAGTATTATTCATTTTTTATCTTAAACCTTCAAAAAGAGGTGATTTGTTTTTAGTGCAAAGCTTTTATTTTTTAAAAATATTTTTATTTATTTATTGGAGAGAGAAAGAGAAGCAGACGGAGAGAGAGAATGGGTGCTCCAGCCACTGCAACTCCAGATGCATCTGCCACCTTGTGCATTTGGCTTATGTGGGTAGTGGGTAATTGAACCTGGGTCCTTAGGCTTTACAGGCAAGTGCCTTAACTGCTAAGCCATCTTTCCAGTCCTTAAGTACAAAGTTTGAATGTTGGATCAGCCATTTGTTAGCATAACTTTGGGCTAGTTGCTTACTGTCTCTATTTCAGTTTACTCATCTATAAAATAATAATACGGAGTTTTGTGAAGGTAAAAAAGAGTTCACATCTGCTATACACACACACACACGAGCTTTTATTATTATTTGAGCTTTTTATGATGCTAGAAACCTATGACAGTGCAGAGCTTTGGAGTCAAATAGATGAAAGAAAGTCAGACAATTTATTTTTCTTCTGCAGGGTTTCCAAATGTAACAATGGCTCCCGATTCCTCTCAGGGTCCCATCATGGTAAATCCGGACCCTGTCACCCAGTCCATCCTTCATGAGTCTGCCATAGAGCCTCAGGTGATGTGTTATGTTCACGACTATAATGCTTATGCTGAGATTAAGTTTGACCTGATACAGGCATTGCGGCAAACATTTTAAAAGGCTTAATATCAACCATTGTTAGTTGTGCTTACAGCATTGGCTCTTACTCGTGTACTTTGTACTTTATGTTAGTAATGTTTGTACCATAGAAGACAGGAGACTGGGTTGTACTAAACCCCATGGGAAACTGGGTCATACTGGCTGACGTTTATGGAGTACTTGCCAAGATGGTGGGTGCTGTGGCTTACCTCCATTTAACACATGGTGACACTGAGACTCAGAAAAGTTAAAAGGCTTGTCTGATATCACAGAGCTTGCATGAGAGGTGGAATTCTAATTCAGGCCATGTGGCTCCACAGGGCTGCCACCATCTGTCGCCATGGAAGCAGTGGGGAGGCTTTCTATGGAAGTCACTGGGATCTGTGCTTTTTCTTTACTCGCTGTTTGACCTTAAGTTGATTTTTCAAGGTATCTGAATTGGCTTAGAGTATTCTCTTTTTTTTAAAATTAAATGAGCATAGAATATACCATATATGATTGTTGTACAGATTAGTAGTGATGAATTACATATAAAATGTTTAGCATAAGCTGGGCATGGTAGCTCACACCTTTAATCCCTGCACTCGGGTGGCAGAGGTAGGAGGATAACTGTGAGTTCGAGGCCACCCTGAAACTACATAGTGAATTCAGATCAGCTTGAGTGAGACCTTACTTTGAAAAACAAAAAAATTAAATAAAAGGTAATAAGTTAATAAAAATTAAAAATAAATTGTTTAGCATAATACCCAGAGCATATTTCTTTATTAAATGGCATGCTTTTTTAATGTATTAGTGTCTTTAAAAGGTAGCTGCCCAGTAATTTATGAGAAAATACTATAGTAGTAAAATATTAATTAGCTATATTTCAACCTAACTCAAAATCTTAGTTAAAATGTGTAGAATTTGAAAGAGAAAGCATTTTTTAAAAGCCTCTGAAAAAAAGTCGTTCCTAGTTTTATGAATAACAAGGACTTTGTACATAGTTAATGAAGTTATCCACGAAAAAGAGGGAGACGCTCAAATGAAAGAGTTGTACAAGGGAACCACAGGTACAGGGTCATAAATGACATTAGTCCTTTTCTTTTTAGAGGCATTCGTAGAATCTTTTACATATTTAGCTGAAGTATTAGCTATACCTCCAAGACAAAAGAAAATTATGTTTTGGGGCTGCTTAGCTGGATCCTTGGTCCCATATAGCCTTCCAGTGTGGCAGCATGCATCTGTAGGCCCAGAGCAAGGAAGGAAGGTCTTGACAGGCACATCTTTAGGCTTGTTGGCCTAGCTATCTAGACAAATCAGTGGGCTCCAGGTTCAATGAGACCCCCTACCTCAAAAACTAAGGTGGAGAATGACTAAGGAAGATATGCAACATTGGCCCTCAGCCCCACATGCATGTACACACACACGCACACAGGAATATGCATACTTACATGTATGTACACCACATACATACATATTTGTGTTTGGCACTTATTGAAAAGTTAACTTTCATGTAGTCAGAAATATCTTACTAGAATATCTTACTATTGCCATATATTGAACTGAAGCTTTTACATGTAGTAATTGTTTAGTGTAGAGAAGTGCCCTTTTTATGTCACAGTCATTCTTTCAGTCATCTGGAGTCTGGAAACTAGTGCACAGTGCATCCCAGAGGCGCGGTGTAGCAGCAGATCTCTTGAAGTGTCCTTCACCACACCTGAGCTTATTAATAGTAGAATTTCAAATGTTGTAACTGATGGAACGAATCTTCTTCGGTGGTTTAATTTTGTCATCAGTTTACAGCTGAGGACAGGTTAAATGCAGTGAGGGAAGTTTCTCCCTCCAGAGATAACAAAACAGAAGTGAAAGTGAGGAGGAGGGAGCAGCTGTCATAGACAAGCAGAGGACCGTGCACATCGGGGAGGCAGGTGGTGCTGCTATAAAGAAACTTGAGTCAACACAAGAGATGAAATTGTGAAGTTATTACTTATTTTTTCTGGGCCCTACTTTTTTCTTTATAGTAGGAATGAGTCAGACTAAGTGTATTCACCTAGGCATCATGTAATACTTTAGACATCACACTAAATGCTGGCTACAAAGATGGATAAGACATTTCTGTCACTGGGCAGGGAAGTGGCAAGATGTAGAGTGAAAGAGGGATGGAGGAGCTAAGTCCCAAGATAAGAGTTAAAAAGAAAGTAAGAGCAGAGTCTCTAAGAGGACTTTAAGATGAGTGGAGTCTTGATGAGATTCACAGTAGCATGGAACATGGATTGGGGAGAGACTAGAAAGAGGGTCTGGTTTTAGTCCATGTATATGCTATTAAAAACATCATTACAGACTGGGTGAATTATAGGTAAATTAGGTTCATTTTGGTTCATGGTTCTGGTCAAGATTGAGGGGCTACATGTAATGATGGTCTTCTTGCTGGTAGAGCCCTGAAGTGACAAAGGGTGAGACAAGGAAAAGGCACGAGGTCTAGCCACACTGGCTTTTAAAGCAGACCTAGTCTTGAGATAGCCCAGTAACCTACTAATCCATTAGTTGTGCAAATAGATTAATCCACTAATGGGCAAAACCCCAGTGACTTCTGGTCTGTCTGGTCCCATCTCTTAATATCTCATAATGGAGATAAAAATTTTACACGAGTTTTGTTTTGTTTTTGCAAGGTAGGGTCTCACTCTAGCTCAGGCTGACCTGGAATTCACTATGTAGTTTCAGGTGGCCTCAAACTCAGTGATCCTCCTATCTCTGCCTCCCAAGTGCTGGAATTAAAGGTGTGGGCCACTATGCCCGACCTTACATGAGTTTTGGAGTAGACCATCCATACTTAAACCACAGCAGTCTACTTTTAGCACTAGGTTCGAATCTTAGTGAGATATGGTGAGGGCTACACTCAAAACAGTGGAAGAGAGAACAATGTAAATATATGTGAGAGACATTCAAATGAGGTACAGTTGACGGTGGGGGCGCTGTTTGGATGAGGTTGTTAAGAAAGAAGGGTAACTACTTGTTTGGTGGTTTGAGCAACTGGGTAAAAGATAACTCTGTTCATGGTCTTGGGTAATATCGGCAGGAACAGTTTCTGGAAGAGTGGGGAGAGGCTTAGGAAGATGTTTAGTTTTGGACATTTTGAATAGGGATATCTTCTAAGAAGTTGCCTCAGCAACTTAGATGCAAATTACTCAAAAGGGGAATCAGATAAGACCAGAAAAGGTCCAGAGGAAGAAGCTTGAGTCCTAGCAGATATAGAGGGAGTAGAGAAGAAAACCAGTAAAGGAGGTCATTGGGAAAGATCAACTAGAAAAAAAGAGCATCCAAGATGACTGCAATGGAATGGGAATTAAGATGAGTATATCAAGATTTTTTTTTTTTTTCTTTTTGGTTTTTCAAGGTAGGGTCTCACTGTAGCCCATGCTGACCTGGAATTCACTATGTAGTCTCAGGGTGGCCTCGAACTCACAGCGAACCTCCTACCTCTTCCTCTCGAGTGCTGGGGTTAAAGGCATGCACCACCACACCCGGCTAGTGTATCAAGATTTTAAAGAAAGAAAGGAGTGGCAAAGACATAAATAGCCATTTTGTTTAGGAATGAATGTGTTGACATTGATCTTGTAGGGAATATTTGGAGTGGAATGTTAGGACAGAAGCAGTATTGCAGAGCGTAGATTGTGAATGGGTGGTGCATGCCTGTAGTTCCAGCACTAGAGAGGCTGAGGCAGGAAGATTATGAATTTGAAGGCAACCTTAATAGCAAATTCGAGGGTAGCCTTAGATACATAGTGTGATCATCCCATCTCAAAAGAACCCCCAAATCTAATAACAAAGTTATCTAGTGGTTACAGAAGATAGTAGTACCTCAGGGTGGACATAGGGTTTGGGGAAGATAGGAAAGGCTTGCTTACATTTTAATATGGACAGGTGAAGCTGAGAGAGAAAGAGACAGAGACAGAGAAAGAGGCAGAGAGAGAAAAGAGAGGCTGTTGGAGAGAGGAAGGACAGTTGTTAGAGGAGTTAAGAGGTTTTGGGTTCTCGAGCACATATGGAGGAGGGTCCTCTCCTGTTATTGTAAAGAGAAAGGATGAGTGTGTGTATAATCAACTTGCGTTGCTATTTTTATTGTGTTGAACAGGCTCTTAATGAAGTAGATGACGAAGGAGAAGAAGGCGCTGTCCCTAGCCAGTCAGCAGAGAGCGAGAATGAACTGGATAACTCTCTAAGCTCTCAGTCTCCCAGCAATGCAGACAGGTAGGTGTATATGGCACAAATACTGTAACTTGTGCCTCTTTCCCAAAAGTGCTCAAGTGTGTTCATTGCATTCTTGATTTATCAATTCAGAGTACAGTTTTATTCATTTTTTTCCATAGTAGGCAAGAAAGCAGAGGCCCTGTTTTCATCGACTGTATTCTCACCATCTTTTATTTCTCTTCCTCTTTCCTTACTTCCCTTCTTTTCCTCACTCTGTCCCTCCTCTCCCTTGCATGCACATGTGCATGTGTGTTTAGAGTATGTATGTGGTGGTTTATTAGGTATGACATCTATACTTATGTGTGGAGATGTATGTGTGTGTATGTGTGTGCGTGTGCCGCGCATGCGTGAGCTCACATGACCTTCTCATTGCTCATCCATGTATTGCCAGAGATGAGGTCTCGCTTAACTGGAAGCTGTTGTTTCTGGTCATTGAGCCGAAGCAATTCCTCTGGTTTCCACCTGTGCAGACTGGAGTTACAGACATGTATGGCCACACTCAGCTTTTTCTGTGGTCTTCTGGGTGGTTGAACTCGGGCCATCTCAAGCCCTCCTAGACTATCCTTTGCTAAGCAGCAAGTACTCTTAACTGATGAGCCATCTTCCTGGACCCTACAATTTTTCTGTTTTGATATAATTTCAAAAAAGGTATGAGAATAGTTCAAGCTCTTTACCTGGATTTGCCTGTTCTTAACATTTCTCACACTTCAAAAATCATTTTTTTGAGCCAGGCGTGGTGGCACATGCCTTTAATCCCAGCACTCGGGAGGCAGAGGTAGGAGGATCGCCATGATTTCGAGGCCACCCTGAGACTACATAGTGAATTCCAGGTCAGCCTGGGCCAGAGTGAGACCCTACCTCAAAAAAAAAAAAAAAGAAAGAAACAATCATTTTTTCAGAGCCGGGCATGGTGGCGCATGCCTTTAATCCCAGCACTTGGAAGGCAGAGGTAGGAGGATTGCCATGAATTCAAGGGCACCCTGAGACTACATAGTGAATTCCAGGTTGGCCTAGGCTAGAGTGAGACCCTACCTCGGAAAAAAAAAAAAAACAACCAACCAACAAAACTTTTTTTCTTGTTTACTACATACATATATACACACACATACACCCATTTTTTTTTTTAAAGAACCATTTGGGAATAAACTCTTATATTTCGTGTTCCCTTTCCCCTAAGTACTTTAGCATGTGTTTACCAAGAATAAGAGCATTCATTTTCACCATCACAGTACAGTTACACAGTCAGGAAAACATTGTTAGCAAATCTACCAGACTTTATTTAGATTTCTCCAGGTGTCTCAATAATATTCTGGTCTTTTTTTTTTTTTTTTTTCAGTTTGTTGAAGAAACAATCACAGTCACCCACTGTATTTTGAGGCAGGGGAGGGAAGGAGGGTGGGAGAGAATAGGCGTGCCAGGACCTCTTACTCTGCAGAGGAACTCCAGACACAAGTGCCACTTTATGTATCTGGCTTCACATGGGTGCCAGGAAATCAAACCCAGGCCATCAAGCTTTGCAAGCATGTGCCTTTAACTGCCGTGTAATCTCTCCAGCCCCCAAATGGAAATCTTTTAAAATCTAATCTTAGTGTTTGTTTTGCATGACATTCAGTTTTGAAGAAGTACAGGGAAGTTGTTTGGTACAATCCCTCTGATTTGTCAT
Organism: Dipus sagitta; assembly: GCA_036346955.1. Lineage (NCBI taxonomy): Eukaryota > Metazoa > Chordata > Mammalia > Rodentia > Dipodidae > Dipus > Dipus sagitta. The sequence continues at coordinate 179,382,908 of CM070774.1, read as the reverse complement.
TGTCTGATATGTCCTCATTTTGGGCAGGAATCCCTCTGAAGTGATGCTAAGTCCTGAGTGCATTGTCCAGAGACACTGGTGTCACTGGTTCCCTTAACCAGAGCTGCTGGTTTTCATCACTGGGTTAAAACGGTGTCTGCTAGGTTCCTTCAGCCTGAGGCTTCTAGTCTTAACCGCTAAGCCATCTCTCCAGCCCAAGATGAAACATTTTTAAAGGTCATACTGGGGCCGGGGAGATGGTTCAGTGGTTAAAGCACTTGCTTACAAAGCTGCCAGCCTGAGTTAGTTGCCCAGTACCCACATGAAAGCCATATGAAATATGTCTGGTGTTTGCTTGCAATGGCAAGAGAACCTGGCTTACCTGTACATACACACACATGTGCACAAATAAAATAAAAAAATTTAAAGAAATAAAGGTGATTCCATTTATTTGAAATATAATTAAGTGCATTTAAAATTTTTCAATCAATATTAGGTTTTTCTCTTTTCTGCCTGTGAGTAGAGTGTGTAGTGTTGGGTGTTTGTGGTGTATATATGTGTGTGTGCTTCTGAAGTGTCCTGAGCAAGTGCCTGTGGAGACCATAGGAGAATGTTGGGGAGTCCTTTTCCATCACTCACCTACATGTTTGTCCTCCTTCATTACTCACCTTATTTTCCTGGAGATGGAATCTCTTTCTGATTCCAGAGCTTGCTGTTTATTCACAAGCCCTAGCAATCCTCTGGCCTCCGCTCCCCATGGTATTGGGTCAGATGTGCTTGGCCAGTCCCAGCTGTTTATATAAGTACTGTGGGAATCGAACTCAGGTGATATCAGGGCCCCCTGAGGTACTCATCCTTGTGTGGAAGGTGCATTTCACTGCTGAGCCATCTCTACAGTCCCAAGTGTTTCTCTCTCTCTCTCTCTCTCTCTCTCTCTCTTTTCTTTCAAGGTACGGTTTCACTCTAGCCCAGGCTGATACGGAATTCACTCTGTAGTCTCAGGGTGGCCTTGAATTCACAGCAATCCTCCTACCTCTGCCTCCCTGAGTGCTGGGATTAAAGCATGCGCCACCACACCCAGCTTCCAAGTTTTTCTCTTTTGATATAATTATTTTAAAAGCTAGTTTTAGGGAAATGTCACTGTATTAGTCAGGGTTCTCTAGAGGGACAGAACTGATAGAATGAAATGTATTAAAAAGGGAATTTATTGGGTTAGCTTATGGCAGTCCAACAATAGCAGTCTGCAGACTTGAGAGTCTAGGAGCCTGGTAGTTGCTCAGTCCATGGGGCTGGATGCTTCAACAATCCCAACATAGCACTGAAGGCTGAAGCCTTCCTAGAAAGCTGCTGATCTTTAGTCACACTAGTCTCCAGTCCATGCTGGCAGGCTGAGGAGACAGTTCTAATACCAATGAAGGATAGCCAAATAGGAAACATGCACGTGCATGTGAAGGCACTCTCCAGCAAGCAGCCCTGGCAGCCAGGTGGGAGGAAGGGGCTCCTTTCTCCCAGAGCTTCCTTACATAAAGTCCCCCCCACACTCCCAGAGGGCCACCCACTCTGGGGGATGGGCTCACTTTGGGGAAAGGACTTGTTCCTTCAGTTAATCCTTCCTGGAAGCAACCTCTGAGACCCACTCAAGAGGAATGTCTGTGGTTTCCAAAAAAAGATCAAATTGACAACAGAACTTTACCATCACAGTCAGCTATCACATATCCCAGTCAACTACTTCTCAGTCGTCCTTACAAAGTCTAAAGGTAACCAGTTTCATTGGTTTTGAGGTTGTCCTTCCTGTACTTATTTTTAATAAACATAAGCAGGTAAATACATACTTATTTTCTCTTGTTTTGTACATGAAAGATAGCAATCATGTATTAGGTGACACAGTATTGTCACATAATATATCCTGAAATCATCCCACAGCCTTTTATATATTTAAAGGGATTGGTTCTTTTTCTTACAAATATTTTATTTATTTATTTTGAAAAGGGAAAGGGAGAGAGAGACAGAGAATGGGCACTCCAGGGCCTCCAGTCACTGTAAAGGAACTCCAGATTCAATTGCCCCCTTGTGCATCTGGCTAATGTGGGTCCTGGAGAATTGAACTGGGATCCTTTGGCTTTGCAGGTACAGACCTTAACCGCTAAGCCATCTCTCCAGCCCTTCTTTTTTTTTTTTTTTTTCCTAAATAGCAAAACGAAACAGTTAAATATCTCTAAATTGTTTGGATGCACCATAGTTTATGTGCTTGCTCTCCTGTGTATTTGTATTTAGATTATAGTAACAGAAACACTGCAGTGAATAACTTTGTACATATGTACTTTCTATTCATATTTAGGGAAAGTGACTAGAAGTGGAATTTTAGGTTTAAATTATAAATGCTGTGTGACTTTTTGAGGTAGGCTCTCACTGTAGCCCAGGCTGACCTGGAACTCACTCTATCTTGAACTCCCAAGTGCTGGGATTAAAGGTGTGCACCACCATGCCTACTATAATTTTGTTTTAAAATTTGACAAGTTCTACTTTCTGAAGGTTGTAATATTTTGCATTCATACTAGCAACAAATAAGAATACCTAGCCAATAGAGTGTGGTGTGTTTAAAAAATTTTTTTGTTAATAATTTTTTTTCCAAGGTAGTGTCTCACTCTAGCCCAGACTGATCTAGAATTATTCTCTAGTCCCAGGCTGGCCTCGAACTCACAGCAGTCCTCCTGCCTCTGCCTCCCAAGTGTTGGGATTAAAGGTGTGCGCCACCACGCCTGGCCTGATTTTTTGCTAATAATTGTATAACTGAGAAATGGTATCTCAGTATAATATTACTTTGTATTGCTTTTATTATAATTTTTTAAAGTATATGTGTAATAGAAATTACAATGTCCTCTCTCTTTATATCTTTTCATGTCCCAGGAGTTTGGTCTTTTTAAAAATTTTATGAATGATCTTTACACAGCAAGGATATTAGGGTTTTTTTTTAAACCTGTGTAATATAATTACTCCCCCCCCCCGAGTTTTTGCTTTAAATTTATGATAGCATCACATTTTCCTTTTCCAAACAAAATCTGTGTTCTGTTTTTGCATGCCTCTTCTCTGTGTAGTCATTTTGAGCAGCCCCACTGTCTAACAGTCTCCTGGCAGGAGCTAGGCAGTGTCTTTGTTAGAATTTTTACCTATTGAAGGGCAATATGGTATGAGTAATACCTGTCTTCCGGAGATGTAGAGAGTGGGGTATGTATGGTTTGCTCTTCCTGCTGTACTGTACAGAGCCTTGCAGGATACAGAGAGGGATTCATGTGCTCATCTGTTTAGGAATACCTAGAAATGTGTGTTGTCTTTTAAGAACTTTTCCTTTCAGAAGTAGAATGTAACTAATCTGAAGAATTGTTTTTATTGTTTCCCTTTGAGTCAAATGACTGATTTTCAGATTTTAAAAATTTGGTAGTTTGTATATATAAGCAGTGTCCAAATTTTGAATACTATCTCTCAAAATATTACTTGTTAATTTTTGGCTTGTAGTATTGGAAAATGCTGTTGTATGGCAAATTTCCTCCACATTGAAAGGTCTCAACAACTATTGCAGCTTTACCAAAAGCAGCTGGGTTAACTCACCAGAGGTGTGGGGAGGGTCGTCAGACCCCACCTGAGACTTAGGTGCTCCCTGCACCAGCTGAATACAATAGCGTGTATCTCATGACGGGAGACAGGGTATAGAGAGTAAAGATCAAGGAACACTGAGCTCGTCTAAACCGGTTCTTTGCAGTCTCCATGCTCCATAAGTCCTCACCCCCAGGCTTAGGGAGGAGCATCCGTGGGGGTAATCTCTGAATAGTGAGCCCCACTAAAGTGCTGCTTTGGGGGTCTTACACTCTGTCAGTAAGCCCTCACCCCCAGGCTGAGGGAGGAGCGTAGTGAGTCCCACTGCAGGGCTGCTCTGTGGTCTCACGCTCCCCCACAGGGACAAGGAGCTTCTGGAAGCAGCCTCAGTGAAGTCATCTTCAGGGTGGGATGAGACTTCTATGGTGCGGCTGCTCTGGGGCCCGATGCTCTGTGAGTAAATCATCCTGAGGCTGAGGGAGGAGCATCCAAGGAGTAACTCTGACACAGGAATCTCCATCAACGTGGCCGCTTTGGGGGCCCCACGTTCTTATAAATAAACCCTCCCTATGCTCTTTAAGTGACCCCCGTAAACTCAGTGCTTCACCGAGCTCGTACTTTGGTGTGCCACCTGAGCCCTATGTGGGGTAAAGGCATGTGTCTGCCTTTCCCCAGGGAAAACTTTCCCACAACGGCTGCAGTGGGCTTGAAATCAGAGACTAAACCTTTGAATATTTTCTAGTTGCTCTGTGAGTCTTCATCTCCTCACTTGTAAAATTTGACAGGTAGAATATTCCATGTCTTAGGTGCCCCTGGTTGAAAATCTGTGAGCATGTGTTCCTAACATAAGCAACCCCAGGAGTGGTTCATGATAGAGATGCTTCCACAGAGCAGTCCTCAAAAGCCATGGCTGCGCCGTGAGCGCACCTAGAGGAAGAAGCAGTGGTTACAAGTGTACCTCTCGTTTTCCATTTGCCACCGTCTTACTCCTGTAGACCTTTGTGAGAAAAGAAGAAAGGCTAAGGTTGGAAGGGTAAGCGACTTTAGAAGCGTCAGTAGCCAAAATAAAAAGGAGAAGTCCCAAGCAGCCTTAGCTATGTGAGTGAAAAATTGCTGTTTCCAATGGGCTTGGGCATTTCCTTTGGGGGAAAAGTCCTTATGTTATAGGTATAAATTTAAAATGTATGATGTTACTAAATAGCCTATGCAGTCGTGACCTGAGATGTTACATAAAGTAGAATGGTTGCTTAGTAGCCTGCAGTGAAAATGGGAGTAGCTTGGCTTTGGATTCATGCCCAAATTAAATCAAATGAATAAACGCCTAGTGTCTTTCACTTAGCACAGTGTTTTCGTGCTGCAGCATTTATCAGTACAGTGCTGCTTTTCTTTCTGTGGCCAAATGATATTTCATTATATGGGTGTAGCACACTTTACCCATCCATGCGTCATGTGGTAGGTATTTGCGTTGTTTGTTCTTTTTGGTCCCCTACTTCTTAAGACTCAATTCAAATGAGAAACAAAGTGCCAGGATGTCAATGATGAAGATGCTTATAGATGAGGCTTAGCTTTGTAATAAAAGGGTTTGCAAATACGAAGCCCCTATGTTCCTCTTCTCACTCTTTTTGTCCCCTTCCTGGTGCAGTAATTTTACTTCAGAGAGGAAACTGCTGTGTGGCAGGCTCTTTTCTGGAGAGTGAAATCAACAGAGGTGGAACCAGAGATACTTAATTACTTCAGAGAAAGATAAGGAAGGGTGGAACCTTATCACAGAACTGCAGAAAAGGCAAATGCTTCTGTTAGGGACCATGATGCATAGAAACTGAGAGCAGATGGAAGATGATTCCTTCTAACCCAAAGATAATAGGCCTTTGGGCTGGGGCAGTGGCTTAGTGGTTCAGGCATTTGCCTGCTAAGCCTAAGGGCCCTGGTTCAATTCCCCAGGACCTACGTAAATTCCCCAGGACTTATGTATGCGTGAGATGCACAAGGGGGGGTGCCTGCATCTGGAGTTTGTTTGCAGAGGCTGGAGGCCCTAGTGTTCCCATTCTCTCTCTCTCTCTACCTCTTCCTCTCTCTCAAATAAATAAATAAAATATTTTTTAAAAAAAAAAGATAATAAGCCTTTTGACCTCTACCTGTGTTATTAAAGTGAAAAGTAACTTTTTGACTGTAAATTACTAAAAACTCAGCATTAAACAGTTGTACAACTTAAATGATATCACTTATTAATTCTAATTGTGTCATAATTTGTAGGTTTCTCCAGCAACTGAAGGAAGAGAATTCTGAGTTAATTAATAAATTGTGGACTGATATTCAGCAGAAAATGGCAACACAGTCACAAATAACTCCTCCAGGAACTCCATCTTCTGCTCTTTCATCAGGAGATCAGAGAAGTTAGTTAGTGTCTTGTTTGCATTATTTCTAGTAGCTTGCTTTAGTAGTTTATTGTTGTTTGTTGTTGTTTTGTTTTTCTGGGATATAGTAATTTTTTTATTCAAAGTTTACATTTATTCGATGGCACACATAATGTCATTAATTTTGCTATATTTTGGGGGGGGGAAACTCCTGCAGTAGGAAGTTAAGATTTGTGAGAATTAAAATTTTGAAACAAGACATAATGACTCTTCCTAAGAAGTATAACCATTAATGCATAGAAAACAAGTTACTGTAGGGTCAGCAATTAATAAAAACTAATTATATATAATTTTACATTCATACTAACAATCAAAAGAAACCCTTGCTTAGATTATTTTTTTTTCCATTTCACATATCCTTTCAATTTCTTTTTTTCTCAATTTTTATTAACATCTTCCATAATTATAAAAAATATCCCATGGTAATACCCTCCCTCCCCCCACTTTCCCCTTTGACATTCCATTCTCCATCATATCCCCTCCCCATCTCAATCAGTCTCTCTTTTGTTTTGATGTCATGATCTTTTCCTTCTCTTATGATGGTCTTGTGTAGGTAGTGTCAGGCACTGTGAGGTCATGGATATCCAGGCCATTTTATGTCTGAGGGGATATAGTGATTTTTAAAGGATTGTTACTTAACTGTTCTAACTGACTAAAATAGTGATGGATCTGTCAGTTTAAGTACATTTTAGAGAAAGCTTATTCACTTGAGATACTTTCTGTGATATTCTTTCAGCTGCTCTGAATGCTACCGATGCTGTCAAGAGAATCCAAAGCCGGCTTCAGCCTACAGAATCTTCTGAGACTGTAGACACAAGCTGTTCTGTGGGACAAGTACTGAACATGAGGAGGCAAACACAGCTGCTAAACAAAGGTTCAGTTCTTAATTTACAAAAATAAGTTGTCATACATATAGCTTGATTTTAGCTATGTCAATTGTTTGGTAAATTTGTTGGTTTTTGGGTTTGTTGAAGGAGAGCTGCAAGGTCATTCCTATCCCAGTCCTTTCTGTCCCACAGAACTGTATTATCAGTGACTTTCTCTTTGCTAAGACCAAATACCTGACAGGTAGCTTATGGACAGAAGGGTTTATATCAGCTCATAGTTGGAGGATACAGTACACTGTGGCAGGGAGGGCATGGCAGCTGACACTGAGGCAGCTGGTCACAGTGGATCCACAGCAAGAAAGCAGAAAACCCTGAGTTCTGTGCTCAGCTCATGTTCTCCTGTTTATTTAGCCTGAGACTCCAGCCCATGGAGTTACGCTGCCCACGGCTTAGGTGTGTATTCCTGCCTCAGCTAACTTACGCTAGAGAATCCCTCACAGATGTCCCAGATGTGTTTCCATGGTGGTTCTAAATCCTTGTAAGTTGACATCAGGAACTTGACCATTACAATCTGGAATGATGGTGCTAGTGTGTTCATTACAGATAACGTAAACCTTGTCTACACTTTGTATGTTTTTACGATAAAAATGGTGGTGACTTCTAAACAAGTTCTTTTTTAATTAAAAAAAATTTTGTTTATTTTTATTTATTTATTTGAGTGCGACAGACAGAGAAAGGCAGAGAGAGAGAGACAGAGACAGAGAGAGAGAGAATATGGGCGTGCCAGGGCCTCCAGCCACTGCAAATGAACTCCAGACACATGCGCCCTCTTGTGTATCTGGCTAACGTGGGTCCTGGGGAATCGAGCCTTGAACCAGGGTCCTTAGGCTTCACAGGCAAGCGTGTAACCACTAAGCCATCTCCCCAGCCCTAAAGCAAGATTTTATAATGATGAAAAACAAAAGATTTTTCTGGTAATTTTGTAGTTGTAATTTTTCCTGGTCTTGAACTAGAATGACTTCTGTCATTCTCAGTGAAAAGAAAACCAGATTTGTGTGCTCCTTCCAAGCAGAAGACAAACTCGTTGTCAGCCAGTGCCACCTCTGCAGACTTCCCAAGCAGCACCACTTCCAGCCTGGATATCCTCAAGCACATGATCCATGAAGTGGAACATGAGATGAAGGAATACGAGCGCTGGACAGGACGGGAAGTCAAGGGACTGCAGGGTGGTCAGGGCCTCACAGGCTTTACCTTGTCGCTGGTGAGCTCTCTCTGCCGCCTGGTTCGCTACCTGAAGGAGGTAAGAGCATGTGAATCTTCTCTACAGGCAGAAATAGATGTTTTTTCCTCTTTGTTTAATTTATTGTGACCTCTAGGTCAAATTATAATATCTTTGCTTAAAATACCTCAGTTTTAGTTTATCTGCAGTAAAAATTCATGTTTTTAGTCTCCTTCTTAACAAAGCTTGACCATTTAATAGCTATAGTCAGTATAGTTTAATGTAGTTACTTGTTTTGAATTGTATTTAAGCAAACTTAATTTGAATTCATAATCACATCACCTAAAATTCAAAGACAAGGAGTGATATACATTTTATGAAGAAATGTAGTCATATAATTTTGTCTACCATTAAAAAAATTTTCTATTTCAAGAAGGGACAAGGGCAGAAGGACACACTTTAGTCAATAAATACAAGCCTTCTAGTTGACGTTTCCAATTCTTATTACAGTCATAGCATATGATTCTTTGTAAATGTATTTTATGTAAATGATAAATTTTTTTGCCAGGTTTGAGTAGAAACCAGTTTTCAGTATATAATTATTGGTGGAAGTTTCTCTCTCTCTCTGTCTCTCTTTTGAACAGAGTGAGCTCCAACTACGTAAAGAAGTAGAGACAAGACAGCAGCTAGAACAAGTGTTAGGTGATCATCGAGAGCTCATTGACGCTCTGACGGCTGAAATTCTTCTTCTCAGAGAAGAAAACAGTAACACACAGGTATTCAGATGTTCACCCCTACCCAATTGTCCATGTTTAGTAGTAAAAAAAATCTTCAAGGGCTGGGGAGATGGCTCTGTGGTTAAGGCGCTTGCCTGCAGAGCCTAACAGCCCAGGTTCAGTTCCTAGTACCCTCATAAAGCCAGATACACAAAGTGGTGCATTCATCTGGAATTCATTTACTGTGGTTAAACTCCCTGGTGCACCCATTCTCTCTGTCTCTCTTCTCTCTATCCCTCTCTGCTTACAAATAAATTAATTAAATATTTTTAAAAAATCTCTTCAACAAGTACAGGATTCTTAGTCATGTTGGTTTATTGAAGGTAAGGAGCATTTCTTACATTAAAGGTCCAGTAGTGGAAGCTTTGACTCCTCGTAGTATAAAGGCTAAAGTTACTGCTTGTAGGCAGTATACTGTGTGGTGCTGGTAGAAGGAGCTGCATTATTTCTAGTGCTTAATCCAAAGCATGAGGCTTATGGAAACCAATTTGCATTTTAGAACAGCAGAGAAGCTTTCTGGAGGAGCCCTCCCTACAGCAATATCAGATGCTACCTATAGTTGTTTACAGTGTCTTCAGATTTGATTTGCCTCTTAACTAATGCTCAAAAGACAAGCAGTATCTCTATTAGATAACTAACTGCTTGAATACTACATTAAGCATTCTTCCTCTGTATACTCTGATAATTGTCCATTGTTCTCACTGCATTTACTAAATTATGTTATACTTATGTCCTTATGACAGATTTTGTGTTGTTTGATTGCAGAGACTATTTTGTTCATCTTTTGTTGTCATGGCTCAGTAACACTTTTGTCAACCATAAGAGATTAGAACAGGGGGCTGGAGAGATGGCTTACCAGTTAAGGCACTTGCCTGTGAATTCTAAGGACCCAGTTTCTATTCCTCAGTACCCATGTAAACCAGATGCACAAGGTGGCACGTGCTTTTGAAGTTTGTTTGCCATGGCTAGAGGCCCTGGCATGCCCATTCTCTCTCTATCTGCCTCCTTCTCTCGCTCTCTAAAATAAATATATAAAATTAAAAAAGAGATTAGAAAAAAAAGTGAGTGTACAAGTTGTGTTCATGTCAGTGAATATTAGATGTAAGATGTCTATTTTTAACAACTGATAGTCTATATAAGCATTAGTTCAAACCTTTTTAAGGCATACAATTCCATACTTTTTAGTATAATCAGAGAGTTAGCTATCAATACTACCATCTCAATACAGATATTCACCATCTCAAAGTGAATTTTTAGCCAGGTGTGGTGGTGCACGCTTTTAATCCAAGCACTCGGGAGGCAGAGGTAGGAGGATCACTGTGAGTTCGTGGCCACCCTGAGACTACATAGTGAATTCCAGGTCAGCCTGGGCTAGAGCGAGACCTTACCTTGAAAAACCAAAACCAAAACAACAGCAGCAACAAAACAAAAACAAAAACAAAAACAAAAAATAGTGAATTCTTGATGTACTTAAAATAATGATATTACACACACATCCTTTGTGTAGCTTGCTTTCTCAGTCGTGATTTGATGTTTATTATGCTGACAGTGTTTTTTATTTTTTCTCTCTAGGCAAGACTTCAGCAGTACATGGTCACAACAGATGAGCAGCTTATATCACTCACACATGCCATTAAGAACTGTGCTGTGATAAGTAACTCCAGACAAGAAAGTCAGGCATCAGAAAGGGTAGCTGTAGATAGAAGAATCATAAATAATGCTGGTATGTGTAGTTTCATTATTCCCAGATTGTCCTTAGCCCACTTAGTGCCCTTAGAATAGTAATAAACAGGGCTGAAGAGATGGCTTAATGGTTAAGGCATTTGCTGGCAAAGCCAAAGGACCCAGGTTCAAATCCCCAGGACCCACATAAGCCATATGTACAAGGTGGCGCATACATCTGGAGTTTATTTGTAGTGGCTGGAGGACCTGATGCACTCATTCTCTATCTGCCTCTTTCTCTCCCTCTCTGTCTCTCTCTCTCAAATATATAAATAAAAATAAAATATTAAAAAATATTTTTTAAAAAGAATAGTAATTAGTAAAAAAAAAAAAAAAAACCTGAAGCACTAAGGTCATACTGAATTGTAAGCTATTTATACATAGACTATAATATCACTATTGAGTTGAGTACTACTGCTTTTCTAGCCGAGAGTTAATCTAATGCTTTCTCATGCCAGGTTCCTTTTGCATGGGCAGTTTTATTTAATCCTCATCATTAAGCTTAGATAAGATAGCTTAAGATAGCTTCTATGGTTATCCTGTTTTTCACATGAGGAAACTGAGGCTTAGGAAGCATTGGTAGCTTAGTAGTCACACATGTAGAATGTAGCAACACTAGGTACCTAGACCAGTAAGATGTTAGTGTTAGCACTGTTATTCATGTGTGTTCCAGGGTGAGGAGAAGAGAAGGTGAAAGAAAACTAGGAAAGGAGAGAGTGGGGTAAAATGGAAAAGAAAATAAAACAACTTAGTTTTAAGTCTTGATAACTTTGGTTCAGATGTAGTGAGGCTTTGAAATCCTGTCTTTACTGTGGGTACTTTCCTTCCCCTCCCTCTGTCTTTCCCCCTTCCCTTCTTCCTATCAATACTTGAGAGCATATCTGATGCTTATGTATTTAGGATTACCTCTTTAGAGTGATTCTGGGATGTGCAGACCAGGATTTAACTTGCATGATGTCACTGCAAAGGCTGCTCCTGCTTTCTAATACATCAGTTAAGGAATGTCAGTTATGTCCTGTTATTGAGTTAAATTTTCCTACTAAGAAATCTTTGTTATCCAAAGATGAGAAGCCAGAGAGTTAATTCTTTTTTTAAAACTAGTTTTAAAATATTATTTATTTATGGGGGTTAGAGGCAGAGAAAGAGAGAATGGGCATGCCAGGGCCTCCAGCCACTGCAAACTAACTCCAAACACCTGCGCCCCCTTGTGTATCTGGCTTATGTGGGTTCTGGGGAATTGAACTGCGGTCCTTAGGCTTCACAGGCAAATGCCTTAATCTCTAAGCCATTTCCCCAGCCTGAGAGTTAATTCTTGATACTGCTTGGGGAAAAGTCAGATTCATGTTAGTAAAGCCAGGTTAGCTTCTTCTCAAGTCTTAGCTCACGTAATCTTAAAATAGTGTGGAACGTGACTACACTATAATAGTGCCTGACATATGACATCACCTTGCTTTGGCACGAGCTTGTATTTGGAGGTCGGTGTGTTACTCTGTCCTATTGTCGTCTTGTCCCAACCTGTCAGAATCATGAGAGTTGCTTCTTTGTAGGGGTTTGTTGCCTTCAGTGCTTTTCCACATAGCAGGTTATTCCCAGTGCTGGTCTCCTCGAACCCTGCCTGTGGAACACATGCTAAGGTGGATGCAGCCTGTAGAGTAAAGGCTCTGGGCGCATGTGGTGATTATACTACTTATATGCATTTATGAACAAATACCTGAACTGTGTCTGTAGTTTCTTTCTGCGCCTTACACATTAACGTCTCTGTTTCTTCTTCAGAGGGTCCCATTGCAAGCACAAATGTCCCCGTGCCATTGATGTTCAAAGGGGAAGAAGTGATTGATTTCACACAGGAAGAGTTGCCTGTTAAACTATCTCAAGTGCCAAGCCCTCCAGATAGCTTGAATCTGGCCACTAATTTGCCAGCACGTATTTTCGAGCCAGCTGTGTTGTTGACACCACCCAGGCAAAAGAGTAACTCAGAATTCTCTCCTCTGCAGGATGGTAAGCAGGATTCTTCTAAAGCTGTATAAAAGTTGTTTTGTACACTTCATTTATATAATATATTGTGTTGACTAGTACCCCAAACACTGAACATGAAAAAGCATTGCTTACCACCCACAACCTTTCAGCCACAGGCAGAATTTTTAGGGTAGCTTTCTATGTCGGTTTTTCATTTCTATGACAAAGTAACTTAAAGGAGGAAAGGTTTATTTGGGCTCGTGGTTTCAGAGGTTTTGGTCCTTGGTTGGCTAGCTGTGTTGTCTTGACCGTGGTGAGACAGAACAGCATAGTAGAAGGGGCATGACAGAGGAAATGTGATCATCTCATTGCAGCTGGGAAGCAGAGTATGAAAGGAAGGGCCTGCAAACTAGGTAGAGCCTTCAGAGACATACCTTTGGTGACCACCTTCTTCCAGCGAGGTCTCACCTCTGAAAGTGTCCACGACCTCCCAGTTATGCCATCAAAATTGTAACTATCAGTGAGTTAATCATTGATAAGTCAGCTCTCTGAGCCAGTCACTTCCCTAGTACATGATCCTTTTGGGGCAGGGATAACAGTTAAGCTACAGTAGAGTACAGTGTTGAATTAATTTTATTATATGTTCCATTAAATGTAAATATGAAGTCCAGATCAAAGACCAACATCATTAGCATTAAGATGCAGAAGAGGGACTAGGGAGGTAACTTGATGGCTAAAGGTGCAAAGCCTGCTGGCCTGGTTCAATTCTGCAGCTACACATGGAAAGCCAAATGGGCATTCTTTTCATCAGCCAGAGCACCCATACACACACTTGCAAATAAATAATCAAAACAATTGTTAAAGATTCAGAATTAGGAGAATTTCCATTAACACTGGGGACTTAGGAGCATATGAAGGAGCAAGAAACAAAAGGAGAATGTACTCTAGAAAATAAGGATAGCTTGACTAGGGAAATATGAAAACTGTAAGCATGTTCTAAGTCATATGTGAATATCTTAGTATCGTTCTCCTCAAAAGTTTTGTATTGGTGGCTTTCATAATTATAGACAATAAACCATGACCCCCTCCCCACTTTCCCTTTCACTATTCCACTCTCCATCGTATCCCCTCCCCTTCTCAATCAGTCTTTCTTTTGTTTTGATGTCATCATCTTTTCCTCCTATTCTGAGGGTCCTATGTAGGTAGTGCCAGGCACTGCAAGGCCATGGATATCCAGGACATTTTGTGTCTGAAAGCCTGCATTGTAAGCAGTCCTACCCTTCCTTTGGCTCTTACATTGTTTCTGCCACCTCTTCTGCAATGGACTCTGAGCCTTGGAGGGTATGAGAGATATTTTAGTGCTTAGCACTCCTCTGTCACTTCTCAGCACTGTGGTGCCTTTTGAGTCATCCCATAGGTCACTGCCATCTGAAACGAGAAGTTTCTTTAACCCAAAAGTGAGAGTAGTGTTAATATATGAGTATGAACATTAAGAGAAGGACTTACTGGGCAACTTGGTGAGCAAATGCATGTAGCCAGATACCAGCAGGCGTTACACCTCTAGGGCTCATGACTTCCCCCTTCATATGTTCTCCATACCAGGCATGTATTCCCTCCCATAGATTGGGTCTTCAGTCCAATTAGAGAGTGGTTAGTTTCCCCTATGACATGCCACTATTGCACCCATTAGCTCATTTGGCCTGGCTGGCCAAACTTAAGGCTTGCAGTGTCCGCTGTTGCTTATCTCCACTAATGACTTCTGTCTCTCCCATAGAGCTGCATGCAGTGTAGCTTTTTCCAGCTTTCTGTCAGCTGGTCTACAGGGAGGATGTTTGCAGCTCAGCTCTAGCAAGATTTCTCGGTGACCTTGTAGCCCAAGCATGTGGAATCTTTAGCGGTAGGGTCTTACCTTCTATTCCTGGTGGGAAATCAAAAGCCTCGGCAATGGCCTCTAATGTTTTGGGGGCATCAAGGACCTCCCTGGCCAACAACTTACTGGAAGGTATCCCATTCCTGGCACTGAAAATTTTCTAGTAACAATCTATGGCTTTTGGGTACACCATTGTCCTCATCAATAGTTTTTAACTAAGGTGTGTTGAGGACTTTTTTATGGAAGTAGGTGGGCAGTTAAAATAGTTTTGGAGGTACTTTTGTAGCACATCTGGATAGTTTTGAATAAAAATGTTGGGGATAGAAAGATGGCCCAGCATTAAAGGTACTTGCTTGAATAAAAATATTAATTTTTTTTGCCAGTCCTTAGCTCATTGCTTCTTAACTTGGTGTTAATAGATGGTCTTTAGAGGTTCCATGGACCATTTCATTGTTGGAAAAGTTATTTGTGTACTTGTGTATTTTTTTGAGGTGTTGCTTTAATTTCATTTTCAAAGAGGTTTTTAGTCTGTCCTCCAAATAGTTACTTTAAGGAATTAAAAATCTGAATCTGAACAGAAATCAAAACTCAAATCCTATCCTTAGTCTAGCCAATTAATGATCCTCTTCAGACCTCTAAAGAAATATACAATTATTAGAGAGATGGAAGAAATGTTAAAAACATCAACCCACACATACTACACATATTATTCAGTCCTGATTTGCCTGAATTTTTATTTCTTTTAAGATTGCTTATATTTTCCTACAGAATAATATAAAACTGTTGTTACTGAGACTCAAAAAGTTTATCAGATTTTCTGCACTGGATGATTTATCAACAAAGACCTGATGGGCACAGAAGTAAAGAAAATGACAAATCCATGTTACTAACATTTTAGTTTCTACACCCATTGCAAGGGCTGGGGATATGGTCTGTAAGTGAAGTGTTGCACAAGCACGGCCTGAGCTCAGCTCTCCGAAGCCACATGTGTCTGTAACTCTACTAGTCGTACGGTGAGGTGAGAAGCAGTAGTGGGAGGATCCCTGAGAGCACACACGTGACTAGCCTGGCATGCACTGCTGTAATGAGACCTTATGTCAAACAAAATGGATGGCAGGACCAACAAGGTTGTCTGTCTTCTCACTTCCACCTGGTGCCATGGCACACATGTCTACAGTCAAATGTATGAACACACATGCGTGCACACACATGCACACACACACACACACACACACACAGATTTAAAAAATATACGGGCTGGGGAGGTAGCTGAGCAGTTAAGGCACTGCAAAGCCTAACGACCTGAGTTCGATTCCCCAGTGCCCATGTAAAGCCAGGTGCACAAAGTGGTGCATGCATCTGGAATTTGTTTGGAGTGGCTGGAGGCCCTGGCATACCCGTTCTCTGTATCTCTTTCCTGCTCTCTCTCTCCTAGCAAATAAATAAAATAATTTTAAATAATTATGATGAAGATACAGCAGTATAGATGTGTATAATGGAGGTATGAGGCATATGGAATGCAGTGCCAGGCTGAATGTCAGAAGTACTGGCTACTTGCCCGCCCGTCACTGAGTAGGGCAAAGCGTAGGGCTGTGGTACCACGTTCGGACTTCAGTTATCCTGCTGCTAGCACGTGAGGATTTTTATCTTCAACTTAGCATGTTCAGAACCGAGTTCTTGATAATCGCCTCTTCCCCAGGTGTACATTCCTTGCCTTCTCCATGTCTGCAGATGGCATCACTGTCCACCCACGATGCTTTCATGTTGTTTCCCTCATTCCTCAGTTCCGTTCGTGACTTTTGGTTCTGTTGTCAAGGTGTGCCTCACACCCATTGACTTCTTCCCATCTCTCACCCACCCTTCTTCTAGATGACGACAGTTGCTTCCTGACTCTGCTTCCATCATGGCGACCGTCTAGTAATCCCCAGCATTTAAGAGATGTGAATTGTGTCATTGCAAACCTCCAGGTTCCCAGTACTCTGAAATGATAAAACTCCCAATAGAGTCTAACAGGCTCTGCTGGTTCTCCTTGTGGCTGTGCTACAACCAGACTGGCTGCCTTTCTTTCTTTGCTCTTTCCTATACTGAACCTTCACACGTGCTGGTCTCTGCCTGTGTGTCCTCTCCTCTACTTTCTGTTACATGTGTAACCACTTGTTTGTACTCAATTGCAAGATAAGCTGCTCTGAATTTATTTTTAATGTTTTTATTTAATTATTTGCAAGCTAAGAGATAGAGAATGAGAATGGGCACACCATAGCCTCTTTCCAATGCAGATAAACTCCAGATGCATGTGCCACTTCGTGCATCTTGCTTTATGTGGGCACTGGGGAATCGAACTCAGGCTGTTAGGCTTTGCAAGCAAGCACCTTTAACAGCTGAGCCATTTCTCCAGCTCTATAATCACTTTAAAAAATGTATTTTTATTTATTTATTTGAGAGCAACAGACAGAGAAAGAGGCAGAGAGAGAGAGAGAGAGAATGGGCGCGACAGGGCCTCCAGCCACTGCAGATGTACTCCATACACATGTGCCCCCTTGTGCATCTGGCTAACGTGGGTTCTGGGGAATCGAGCCTTGAACCGGGGTCCTTAGGCTTCACAGGCAAGTGCTTAACCACTAAGCCATCTCTCCAGCCCTATAGTCACTTTTAAATGTTACTTTCCCTGAGAGATCTTTCTTGGCTATCAGTTTAAATTAGCTACGCTCTCCTCCTTTACCCATATTCCAAGGTTTGGTTAACATGAGTCAAAACATTGCAAGCCAATGAGTACTGCTAAATGACCTCTGGAATATGAAGAAACAGTCTGTGCCCTTGGTTCCTAGGGTGGCATTGCTGGCGAGTCCTTGCTTAAAATACTTTAGGCATTCAAAAGCTAAACTCTTCTGTGGATATACCTCCCTAACTACTATGATAGACTACTAATGAGATGAGTATTGTTCCAGTTTACTGGAAAATAATATGTAAGTCATTATTTTTGAATTGCTGTCTACAGCATTGAGGAGGACTGTCCAAACTCGCCCTGCTCCACGAATCGCTCCAACTGTGGAACAAAACTGGGAAAAGAAGACCTTACCTCTTGACACAGACATTCAGAATTCAAGTGAAGAGAATCGTCTCTTCACTCAGAGATGGAGAATATCTCACATGGGAGAAGATTTGGAAAACAGAACTCAGACACCATTTGTTAATCTCTCACAGCCCCTTTGCAGCTCCCAGACCACTTTTCAGCAGTCAAGAAGCCCTGTATTCCCAGAAGAGCCCCCAGTACTGGGAGATGGGCAGCAGCTTAGAACAAATGAGGCATTGGTACAGAGAAAGGACATGATGGCCCGAATTGCTGAGTTGACACTGCAGAATTCAGCCATTAAGGCACATCTGAATGCTACTGCTATGGGAGAACAAGGGGATGGACTCAGAGAGCTGAACAGACGGGACAGTCCCAGTGATGTGACTGCTGTAAGTACCAGCTGTGGATTCACTAAGGACACAGCAGGAACTTAAAGTGATTGTTGTGTTAGCCAAACCTTTCATTGCTATGACCAGCATCTGATTAAACAAAGGGACTAGAGTTATTGTGGCTCATGGCTTCCTTTGGGCCTGGGGTGAGGCAGAATATGGTGGTGGGAGCATGGGACAGACGCTGTTATTTCATGGTGACCAGGAAGCAGTGAGAGAGAGGGAAGGGGATAGTAACAAGGTGTACATATTCCTAGGATGTGCTTGCATGACCTATTTCTTTGAGCTAGACTTTACCTCCTGCTTTTCATCTTCTTCCAATAGTCATCATATTATGAATCCTTCAATGGATTTGTCTGATCAGACCCCTGAGAAGCCAGTTACTCCAAAAACCCATGAGCTGGCACTCAGCCCCCAATACACAAGCCCATGGGACCATTTCATATTCTAACCATAACAAGTGTCAAAAGTGATTTCCTTTTTTATTATTTATTTATTTTTATTTATTTATTTGAGAGCAACAAAGAGAGAAAGAGGCACAGAGGGAGAGAGAGAATGGGCGCACCAGGTTCTCCAGCCACTGCAAAGGAACTCCAGACACATGCGCCCCCTTGTGCATCTGGCTAACATGGGTCCTGGGGAATCGAGCCTTGAACCGGGGTCCTTAGGCTTCATAGGCAAGCGCTTAACCGCTAAGCCATCTCTCCAGCCCAAAAATGATTTCTTTACAGAAGTGACCCAGCATAGTTTTGAGGCTGCCACTGGTAGGTACTACTCTACTCTCAACTTCCATGAGATCAGCATTTTAAAATATTTTATTATTATTTATTTGACAGGGAAAGAGGGAGGGGGAGAGAGAAAGAGAGAATGGGTGTGCCAGGGCCTCCAGCCACTGAAAATGAACTCCAGACACATGCGCCCCCTGTGCATCTAGCTAACATGGGTCCTGGGGAATTGAACCAGGGTTCTTTGGCTTTGCAGGCAAACGCCTTAACCGCTACCTATTCCTCCAGCCCGAGATCAGCATTTTTAGATTCCACATTTGAGTTAGGTCATGTGGCACTTGTCTTTCTGTCAATGGAGATGTTTTTGTTTTTTTGTTTTGTTTTGTTTTGGTTCCAAGGATGTCCAGCCTTTTGACATCATGACACAACTATCTACAAAGTTTGTGCTTGAGAACCACACAGTTAAGTTACAAAAAAAATTTTAAAAAACTCTCAGTGATTTAAGTGAGTTTACCATTTTGTGTTGGGCTGCATTCATAGTTACCTTGGGCTGCATGTGGCTACACATAGCCCATAGATCATGGCTGGAAACGTCTGGATGCTTGAGCATGTCTTCATCACAAGATAGATTATCTATTAGCTTATGTGTCACTTACAGCAAAAGAAGACAGCATGGAAGAAAACTATGGGAGCACAGAAAATAGGATGGAGTTAAAAGTTAGGCGCGCTAAGACCAGTGTGTAAAGTGTATAGAGTTAACCGGACATGAATGCTTGCCATACAATTATATTTTAAAAGTAGTTTTACTCTTAAAATGGCCTGTAAAAGAGTGTTCAGACAGCA
Source organism: Dipus sagitta (assembly GCA_036346955.1). Taxonomy (NCBI): domain Eukaryota; kingdom Metazoa; phylum Chordata; class Mammalia; order Rodentia; family Dipodidae; genus Dipus; species Dipus sagitta. Next base: position 179,363,527 of record CM070774.1, on the reverse strand, counting down.
ACACAGAATTTATTTTTCTATAGAAATGGTGTTTTAAAGGATTGTTAAAGTCAAACTATAATGTGCACATGAATGTCTGAGAAGCTTGCTAACGCATGGTATCTGGCTGAGTGTGTGGGGTAGTATCTGTGCATTTCTAATAATTCCTAAATGATGATGCTGGCTTATGGGCCACATTCTGAGTAGCAAAGGTCTTTCATATCATAATGCAGGAGTTTGTTTTCTATCTAACTGTAGCATGAAGGCATGGTGGCTCATGTCTATAATCCTTAGAAAACTGAGGCAGGATTGCCATGAGTTCAAGGCCAGCCTGGACTAATAATGTGAGACTTGTCTCAAGTTTTAAAAAAGCCTTATCTAACTGCTTTGGTATCCATTGATGAAGCTTGCCTCTGTATTCCTATTCTCCAGCTCTGGTAACCATCCTTCTACTTTCAGCTTCTATGAGATCAACTTTTTTAGGTTCCACACATAAACAAGTCCATATGGCTCTTGTCTTTCTGTCAGCGCATACATTTTATAAGCTAAATAAACTTTGTGGGCTAATCTGGTAGCTTAAACCTTCATTTTATTGTTTATGGGGGAAAAGTGAGTCTTAAGTTCCAACTGGGAGTATTTATAACACACTTCCTCATGCAAATCCTGATGATGGGAGAAACTTACTATCTGTGAGCAAACGTGGCTCCTACAAGGACCTGGTATAGCAGTAGGAAGGAGCTGGGCAGCCTCACAGTCAGAGTTCCTAAGAGCTTTAGTAGTGGGGGAGGTGGAAGTGGGGGCCACCTCTGTCCTTACTGGCTGGTGAAGAATAAGGACCATGCAGTGTTTAGTCACAGAAGTACTCAGAAGGGTCGGCAGGGGAGGCCAGGTTCGAGCATTAGCACAGGCACCTGCCAGCACACGTATGAATGTGTTTTCAGACTTTGAATATATGTTTACAGAGCCTTGAAGATTACTTGAAACAGGTAGGTCTTTGCAGAAGGTGACAGTTAAATGGCGAGCTTGGGCTTTTTTTTCTGATTAGTATCAGCATCAGCCGTACTACTAACCTCTTCTGTTTTGACTGGAAATACAAACTGATCTTTGATTCATACTGTTTTACTCATGTTCTTAGCATAAACTACAAGTTAGTAATTTCTTTAAGGGATTGTTGCCCAAAGGGTTCTATTTAACTAAATGAAATCATTACAAATAAGTACGTTTCTCTTGGGAATTTTCATGTTAAACCCTTGTTGTAGTTCCTGTTCTCCTTTCCCTTCCTTCAATCACAGCTGTTCTCGGAAGGCGGCTGTGCTTATCACTGTACCCTCAGTGCTATAGCAATCACAGCTACCCTTGAATCTTATATCTTAGGCTGAAAGTGGCCTGGAGAGGCCAGCACATGGACAGAAGGAGTGATAGCATTTTCATAGTCTTTGCCAAGTAACTCATGATGCATGTTTGAGGTCTATATTAATAGAAAAGTGTTTCCGCTACAGTGACAGATCCTCCTTGGTAATCTGCCCAACCTCAGATCTCCCATCAATAACAGTGTGGCATTTAGCTCATCCGGAGACATTTGTTTGCATTATCCTGTTAATTGGCTCGGCCAAGGGAGATACTAAGAGATGCAAGAAGGCTTTGTCCCGTAGACTGGGCTGATGTGGCAATAGTAGGATAAAATTAGTATCCTCTTCTTTTCGCTCTAATTTTTTCAATTAACTCACTTATAAATTGCCCATTGTACACACATATATATAGCAAGGGCTATGGATACAGATTGCTGGCACTTAGTAGAAAAGACAGAATTATGTATTTTTTTTCAGTAATGAATTTGTGTCTTTTTTCTCTCCCAAAGATTTTTCCAGTAGCTCAGTCTCTAGCACCCAGCATGGAGGAACGGATTGCAGAACTGAATCGGCAGAGCATGGAGGCTCGCGAGAAACTCCTTCAGTTGATCGAGCAGCAGAAGCTTATTGGTTTGAATCTCTCCTCTTCACCAGTGTCCCCTGTTCAGTTGCCCCTCAGAGCATGGACAGGTTGGTCACAGATTCTTGACTTATAAATATAGTTTCTTAATTTTGAAAGATCATGAGTCAAAAGAAATCTCCAAGCATGTATTATAGTACCTTCAATTTTACAGCAAAATAACTGGCTTGAGTCAGAGATTAAGTGCCAGAAATAGTAGAAGGCCGGTCTCCTGGTACTTATAACCCGTCCGTCCTTGGTGTTCTAGTTCCTCAGGGGCCCTGCATCCAAGTGCCATTCCTAACAGTGTGTGATTCACTCAGCACATGTGTGCAGCCCATAAGCGTGCGCATCAGAATTACACTTTTCACTTTTATCAGCAGCACATTACAAGTTAGTGTTTTGTTAAACCCTTTCTCTCACTTTATTTTTTCTATTTTGTTACATTTAAAGACATGAGAAGCTAGAGACTAAGTAATGGAATAGTTCCTGAGAAATTTGGTGTCATAATACTCACATTTGAAGAGATGCTGATGAAATGAAGCCAATCTCAAGTTGGTATTTAGCCAGAAGCTGATAGCCTCACTTGCAGAGTAATGTGAGGATGATAGAAAGATTGCCATGGGTCTGTTGTAAGAGAGCCCAAGTTATCAGGAGTAGGAAAAGCTCTGTATGAATGGTGTGTTCTGAGGCGCTCGGGCACTGATGATTTGGAGGGATTTGTTGGTCCTGCACTGGTTGAATGAAGCTGGTTACCTTTAAGGTACCAGTAAGGTTTTCACCTCAGGGCTGAGAGATGGCTTAGTGGTAAAGGGTGTTTGCTGCTCAAGCATGAGGTCCTTGAGGGCCCTGAGGTAGCCAGAGTTTGAATCTCTGGATTCAGTTTAAACAGCTGCAGGTAGCTGTGCCTGTAACACTAATCCCAAAGGGGAGCAGAGACCTGAGAATCATTGGAGCCCCACAAACTCCAGCATCGATGAAGAGACTCCAACTCAAAACAAAGGCCAGGTGAAGGAGCAGTAGAGTGGAACACCCGACGTTTTACTTAGGTGAGCTCTTTCCCCAGCCACACACCGCTTCAGGTGAACCCATGAGGTGCCGCAGCACTCACCAACACACAAAGCTTTCGTCACAGCTGGAAATTACTAATTTTTTTTGAAATTACGAACTCAGAAAGAACTCTTGGGACTTTTCAGAAAATAGTGGGTAATCCATATTTCCCAAGGACCTTTTTTTCTCATTTATTTATTTTAGTTTTTTTTTTTTTCCCATTGTCAGCTAGCTTTGTCTACTGTTAGTCATAGTCATAAATTCTCAAATATATATGAATACTGCAGTGTGCCTGCCTTGCACAATCTTGAGTACTCTAGCATTCAATCTGGGGATGAGGCAACAAGCAAATAGATACATGAAATAATATAAGCTCATTCCAGCTATATCTCAGGGCCATTAAGCAGTCAGCCTCAAGTACAAGTTGTGATGAAACACGCAGCATGTGAGGGTGAGTCACGTCTGATCTCAGAGAGCTCACATAGCTGTTCATAGAACTATTCAGTGAGAGAGTAAATTGTGGCTGTGTGACTTGTCTGAAAGCAAATTGTGAATTTCATCTGTGGTGTTTTTTTGTTTTTTTTCCATTCCAGTGGTTATACCCCCCCCCAAAAAAAATCCCTTTTTTGTAAGTGAAACATGATTTTATAGGAACTCTGTGGGTTATATAGTAAAAATAAGGATAAATAATATCCCATGGGAAAAAACCTCTTCTTTTTCTATGATGACTGAGGAATTTTTTTTTAAAATATTAAATAGGGTTTCATTACCCCTTAAGGCCACGACGTCATTGGTTTTTAAGCAGTGAGTTACAAGAGCCTCTGTGAAACTGCCTGGGAAGATATAGAGTGTTCCACCAGTAAACACCACTTCTGAACATTGACAGTGCATATAATTATTTTGTTCTGACCACATGAGCTCTTCAGCCAACTTTTCTATGGTAGTGCCTTCATTACCATGGTGGTGCACACCTTTAATCGTAGCACTTGGGAGGCAGAGGTAGGAGGATCCCTGTGAGTTTGAGGCCAGCCTGAGACTACATAGTGAATATCAGGTCAGCCTGAATTAGAGCAAGACCCTACCTTAAAAACAAACAAAAAGATTGTAAGTTTTACTGAATGACTTCAGAAATTCTCTTTTTTCTTTCTTAAAAAAAAAAAACTTTAGATAAAAACTTTTAGGTGATCTGTTTTTGACAAGGATCTCAAATTCTCTTAGTGTCTGTTCTTTCACTTGTTGCTCTGATAGGATACCACTTTTCTCAAGATTCTAACAGTCTACTGAATTGGCATGCTGCTGAATTGACACTTGCCACTACTGTGTCTTACTCAGTTTTTTAAAGCATCTCTCAAATTTCTCTGTGAGCCATAATGATAAAATGTAGAAACAACTTCTAAATTTGTAATGTATAATTTCTAATAATTGAGCAAAAATTTTATCTTATTAAAAGGGAATGAAACTAACATTTATTTATTTATTTTTCATATCTTAGAAGGAGGAAAGAGAACCATTGAGGTGTCTATTCCTAGCGCGGAAACTCCACAAAGCTGCAAACGCAATCCTGCCTCTCCTGTCAGTGCGGCAGACTCCCGAAGGTAAAGCCCGGATGTGAGTGGTGACTTCCCAAATGAAGAATGGGAGCTGGGCGTGGTGTGTACGCCTTTAATCCCAGCTCTTGGGAGGCAGAGGTGGGAGGATGCCGTGGGTTCGAGGCCACCCGGAGACTACATAGTTAATTCCAGGTCAGCCTGGACTAGAGTGAAGCCCTACCTCAAAAAAAAAAAAAAAAAAGAAAAGAAAAGAAAAGAAAGAAAGAAAGAAAGAAAGGAAGGAAGAATGTGATAAGTATTCTTTTTGTGAGGAAAAAAAAAGATGTGCTCCTTATCTCTCTAACAAGTTCAGATAGACTCACTTACAGAGGAGGTAACTGGGGAGGAGAATTTTGGGGAACTAAGATGAGTGAGGAATAAGCTTAGCGAAGTAGAAAACTGGATTGGCTACTGAAAACAAAAGTAGGCTAATCCAGAGGTAGAGTATTTACTTAAGGGCTACAAAATTATGAGGTAATATATCACATTTGTCTCCTTTATAATAAATAACTGAAACTGAAAATCAAAGCTGATTTGCCTCAGGGAGTCACATGTAAGTGGGGTACGCAGGAAGGATTTCCCCAGCTCTTCTGGTACCACTCTGCATCCTCACCACTGCCCTGCCCTGCCCTGCACTGCTCCAGACCTCACGACACCTGTGCTGTCTTGACCCCTTCCTACCACTATACAACCATTTTCTTCTGTAATTTTAAAACCTTATGTACATAAAATAATAGGTCATGCTATTAACTATTTCCGAAAATCCACAGAGTGTATGATACAAAGAGAAGCCTAATGGAAACTGTGGACTTTAGTTACTACTAATGTGTCAACATTGGATCCTCAGTTAGAACATGACCACAGTAAGTTATTAGTAATAAGAGAAACTGTGTGTCAGAGATGGAGATGAGGGCAGACATGGGACTGTTTATGCTTTCCACTCTCTATAAATTTAAAACTAAGCAATAAACGGTGTTGGTTAGAACGAGTTGTAGGTTGGAGACATTGCATTACAGGTGATTTCCTCCTGTCTGCCAAAGCTTTGGAGGCTCTCGCTCTTCTTTGAGGTCTCACAGAAGTCTTGGTGACTGAACATAACAGCTCACTCTCTTGTTACCTTTTTTTGGTTTTTTGTTTGTTTGTTTGTTTTGTTTTGTTTTTTTTCGAGGTAGGGTCTCACTCTAGCTCAGGCTGACCTGGAATTCACTATGGAGTCTCAGGGTGGCCTCGAACTCACGGCGATCCTACTACCTCTGCTTCCCACGTGCTGGGATTAAAGGCGTGCGCCACCACACCCGGCTCCTCTTGTTGCCTTTTTACTTCTTATAAACAGATCTTCAGGGGCTGCCAATCATTCTTGTTCTCCACTAAATGCCACCTCAGGAAGTGGGCGATTTACACCTGTTAATCCAAGGACAAAGGTATGTTATAAAGTGTAATCAGTGTTTCTGTATGCTGTGATCAAGAAGGTGAGGGTAAAATGTGACTGATTTTCATTCTTAGTTATCATTCCTGATGTCTCAAAGATGAGATAAAATTCCCAAAAGGAAAGAAATACTATAATTTACCTTTAATAGAAAAAACAAGCTGCGCCTGGTGGCACAGCCTTTAATCCCAGCACTTGGGAGGTAGAGGTAGGAGGATCACAGTGAGGTCAAGGCCACCCTAAGAACACATAGTGAATTCCAGGTCAGCCTACCATGAAAAACCAAAACAACAACAACAATAATATGCTATATACTTTTGTCTTCTAGAAGTAACTAGGGAATAAGGCAAAATTCAGTGGGATTTTAATAGCCCTCAAAGACTGGAAATGACTGGCAAGGTTGTAGTTGTATTGAGATGTTGGTCCCCTGTTCTTGGGGTGACTGGGTGGAGTTGGAGAGAGCTGCAGTGCGGGTTAGCAGGCACTTTGTGCTTTGTTCTGGTGCTCGTAGCTGTGTGCTCTCTTGTTATGCAGGCAGAGCACAGAGTCATCCATGTCCTGTATGTCTTCATGTGCTTGATTTGTCCAGAACTGTACAGAAACTAAACATGTTACAAAGTATTCACGTTTTTTTTTTTTTCAAGGTATGGTCTCACTCTGGCCCAGGCTGACCTGGAATTAACTGTGTAGTCTCAGGGTGGCCTCAAACTCATGGTGGTCCTCCTACCTCTGCCTCCCGTGTGCTGGGATTAAAGGCGTGCACCACCACTCCCAGTTTAGTATTCAGATTTTTATAGAAGACATTTTATTGTTCATAGCATTGAAAATTTAGTGCTTTCAGTGTTTGTCATAGAAAATCATAAGGATGTCTGTAGAACTGTAAAAAAAAAATTTTCAGACTTGTATATGGGTGGGGGTAATCTCTGCTGTTGTTATAGCCAACTTGACTGGGGGTTTATAGCTCAGATTAATGGGCAGGCTTGGCCAACTGCAGTTGTTTACAACTACAAGATGTGTCCTTTCTGTTTCTTATGTCTTACTGAGCTTAACGTTAGCTCTTTCATGAGACTTAGTATCATTTAATTTACTAAGATCAAGTAGCTTTCTTTCATCACTTTAAAGTTATACTGATGGTTTGTATAAAATGTTGGATTTATCCTTGTTTTAAAAGCAGGGCTTTTAGGGAGGGGCCTGCTGAGCAGGCACTGAGTCATGTGGTAGTACCTAGCAGCGTGGCCCTGCCGGCCATGGTTTAAGTCCCGGCGCGCTCAGTGAGGGCGAGTGCACTTGCTTCAGTGACCAGTAAACCTCAAGTGCTGTGGTGTTTATAGTTACCTCCTGACCCGTTCTGCATCTTTGTCCCACAGGTTGAGAAACAAAACGAAGAAGGCTGGTTTGCCCTTTCTACCCACATGTCCTAAGTGAGGCTGATGCTGTGTTTTCTGGAGTTTTTTTCACAGTTTTCCTTCACCTTTCGTTCCCTTTGTGTTGCTCCTCGTTTCAAGTTTTGACATTTTTCTTCAGATAAAACCTCCAAAGATCCTATTAATCTTTATTAATGGAAATGAGAAAAAGAATAATTATTTTAATATTTTGCCTTTTCAAATAAGTTTTCAACAGTTAACCTATAAATTCTCTGTAAATAAAATTTTGACTATAGAGAAATTAAAGTTTTATTTTCTAATAACTTTGTAATTTTTTAGCAATATGTTTTTACTTTTTTCATTGTTATTCAGGTTTTTGTTATTTAATGCATCTTAAATGTTCATTAATTCATTTTTTCCCTGAAGAATGAAGTTGCTTTACATAAAATTTTTAGACTAAAATGTCTCTGTGATTAAAATCTAGCTTTCAAAAAATGTAATAACCTCCCTTTGATTTCTTTTCTGGTGGGAAGTTACTGCTATCTATAGCCTTTTGCAAATAGAATGTGTAGTTTTAAAAAACCTGGAATGAGGCTGTACATGACGTTTCCCACCTGTCATCACAGCACTTACAAGCGTGAGGCAGGAGGATCTCTAGTTTCAGGTCAGCCTGGAAGACGTAGTGAGCTGCGGAACATCCTGAGCTACCTAAGTAAACACTGTCTCCAAAGGGGCGGGGGTGGCAGGGAGATGTTACATGGAAATGTTTATTTAATTTGCTTAAGCAGTTAAGAGTATGTGTTTTATAAAATTGTTATGTTATTTTTACATGTGAAAATACCAGTAAAGATAATATACATCAAATAAATAATGATCATGAAGCTCAAATGTCTAAATGCAGTAATTTATTTAATGGTGTATTTAATATTTGAAACAGAATTAAATGTATATGTGTGTGTTTATATTTGAAAACTCTTTATCAGTTTTCCCTGTCCTAAATCATTCAAAATAGTTTTTCCCTTTGGCGCCTGGTTGGCTGTCAGATGTTTTGGATTTCGATTTTGAAACATTGCTGGCTCTTGGCTCTGTCAGGGTTTTTGCACTCAAGTGAGTTGAAGTGGGAAGGGCAACATGGTGAACTCATACTGGGACCTCCTCAGACGTCACCGTCCTTCCCTCAGCAGTTGGAAATCTGTGCTAGGAACCTCCCTTGGGTACTTGGACTCCAACTTGTGACAGAAATAAAAGTTGTATCATTGTTGCAGCAGCTCCACATTGTTGAGACGAGTATCTGACCAGACACAGTTTAGGGGAGGCTGACAGATCCAGGGAAAGTTCCATCAGTGGCAGAAGCTACTTACTTCCATAGGTTCTGCGCAAAGAGAAACCACTGCTGCAAACAGACACCGACACCGCGGACAGCCCAGCGCGAACCTGCCAGAGCGCACACGGCCTCCAGACCTTTGGCCTGAGTTCAGATCCAGCCCCAGTGGCGGGTATCCGTTTTAAAACTCGTTATTTAATAAGTGCTCTCCGCGGGATAACATTTCAGTGTTACTCCTTATCAAAATGTGGTAACATTAGCTCTCTCCTTCAAAAGCCATATTCTAATTTTAAAAATACCCCAGGACTCCCCGGGCCTGGGGCTCTGTGTGCACTCAGAGGGCTGCAGCCAAGGAGTGCACAATTTGAAGTTCCGTTTGTTTACACCCTTTCATGATGCTGCTCTCCATCACCTAGACCAGACCCCCATGGAAAAGTGTTTGGGGGAGTTTTATTTTATTTTTTGAGGTAGTCTCGCTCTAACCCAGGCTGACCTGGGTGGCCTTGAACTCGGGGAGATCCTCCTGCCTCTGCCTCCCAAACGCTGGGGCAAATTTTATTTGAGAGAGGGCGAGAGGGAGAGAATGGGTGCTCCAGGGCATACAGCAGCTGTAAACGAACCCCAGCGCATGCGCCACCTCGTGCACCTGCCTTACTTGGGTCCCGGGGAATTGACCCTGGGGCTTTGCAGGCAAGCGCCATAACAGCTAAGCCACCTCTCCAGCCTCGCATTTGATCTCGGTTGAGAGGTTATTGCTTTAGGGCCCTTTGGCCAGTCTGGGATAATGGGCAAGAATCCGAAAGCATCCAAAGTTACTCCAGCCTGGCACCGTCAGGGTCCAGTAAAGCCGGCTTGCCAGCTCAGTACAGCAACCGCGCGGCGGAGTTTGCAGAAGGCGGGCCTTGCAGCTGCGCATGCGCGTGCGCCCCGCGTCCCGGGCGTTGCTGCGGTGACCGCGGCCAACGGAGGTCCCGGCGCGCGGAGAACGGCGTCCCCGGTAAGTGGCTCGGCTGCCGGTGCTCGGCTGACCCACCACCCCCTCCCGAGCCCGAGACGCCTCCGGGGTTTGCTCGGTCTTCCCTAGAAGCTGTCCGTGTAGGGCAGCTGGGTTCGACCCCCAGAGAAGCCTGCTGGGGACTTGCAGGGGCTCTGAGGACAAGCACAGCCTCACAAACTGAGTTTCTTTTTCTTTTAAATCATGTTTATTTATCTATTGAGAGAGCGAGAGCGCATCAGGACCTTCACCCTCTGCAAAGGAACTCCAGATACGCGTGCCACCTTGTGCATCTGTCTTATGTGGGTCCTGGGGAATTGAACCTGAGCCCTCTGGCTTTGCAGGCAAGGTCCTTAACCGTTATAAGCCACCTCTCCAGCCTCGCATTTGAGAACGCTGACCCAGGGGGTTCTTGTGGTTCCCTAGGATAATCCAGGCCCCTCACAGCATTGGCAGACTCTGTTGAATCATGAGTTGCCTTGCATACCTAAATGTCATACTTTTGAGAAAAGAGGGGCCGAGGCTGAAGAGGGACAAGGGACCGTGGGAGTGAGATGAGAAACGTTGCAGCTATCCACAGCCCTGAGAGATGAAGGGTCTTTATGCCAAGCAACTGGGTGAGAACTGACTTTTTATTTACTTTCACTTGTGATGGCAACACTCCCACTTCATATATAAGAAGACTGAGAGATTAAAGGCCTTGCTCCTTGCCCAAACTGGGATGTGAACCCCGAACCTCTAGTTCCAAAGCCTCATCAGTTTATGGTGAAATTTCCCGATCTGTTTGATCCCAGAAAACAAATCAATAAGCAAGTTCCATTTCATCAGTTGCACTGTAAATCTCCAGGAACCCAGGAGTCTTCTGGACCTGACTTGTTCAATTGCGTTTTCACGGATTCTCCATCTCCCTGTATTACCCAGGAAAGCTAAGAAAGACCCTAGTCTTTCTTTTTCTTTATTGCCAGTTCAGATTACTTAGCAAATGCCTTGGGTGTTGATATTTTCTTTCATAGTCTACAAGACGTGACACTGACTAGATTTATGACTAACATTTGGTGGTGATGTATTTCCCATTTAAGAAATACATAGTTCATGATGGCATGAAAAATGTGATGATTTTGTCCTCAAATTTATTTACTTATTTACTTACTTACTTCTGGTGTTGTGGTTCCACTGTGTTTATAGAGTGCTTAAGGCACTCTGTGATTGTAATTATTTTTTAATCACCTTGTATTATCATATGAATAAATTCATTGGGGCTTTTGGACTGCTTTATCGTAATCTATATCTAGCTTATATTATGTTACTGTATATTATAAAATAAATGTATTTTGAAAAAAAAGAAGGCTAAAAGGCAGAGAGGGTGGTCTCATTACACTTTTGACTGGTGGGAAGCAAGACAGAAAATTAACATTGAAATGATTGAGAGGTGCTTATTCTGCCCAACTCCTGGCACTTGCACACAGACTCTTAAGTAGGGCATACGACATTTGCAAGAGCTACACAGAAGCAGGGCCAACGTTCACAACCAGAACACTGAGGGAACTTGTAGAGGTAAGACTGCCTATAAAGTACTACTAGGGGCTGGGACAGCATTGGTAACAGACCTAAAAAAGAAAATTCAAGCAATGATCTAACTCTTGATGCACAAATCCTAACACAAAAATTAAAGTCACATGAAAAACCAAGCAACGTATCTCCTCCAAAATCTACCAATCCCAGACTAATGGTGGCCCCCAATGAGTGTGACTTATATGAAATTCCAAACAGAGAATTCAAAAGAATGATGATAAATATGTTCAAAGAAATGAGGGTATGAATAAACCCCTGAATTATTCCCAAGAGAACACAAATAGCTGAACGAAGTAAAGTCGATGCAGGACAGGAAAATGATATTTAATGAAGAGAAATACTTAAGAGAAGCCAAACTGGCCCCTACTTTGCTCACATGTTTTTCTAGGTCACCACCCAGCCACTGCTGCTGAGGGCAAGTTCTTAATTTCTTTCTAACTCCCCACCACCATCCCCTGCTCCACCCACATGTCTCTCTGGATCTCTGGTTCACCTATGACACCCAGGATGAGTCCCCACTTCCAACCCCCCAGTGTCCTCTCCTACTCTGCCTGTGTGTCTCTATGAGTCCTTACCCCATTCACTGCACAGGGGACAAGTCCCAATTTCTTCTCAATGCCCCAGTATCCTTCCCTACTCAGCCAGCATATGTGTCTGGGTCCTCATCCCACACTCTGCTACCTGGGCTGATTTCCCATTTTCTTCCCAATTCCTCCATGTCCTTCCCTACTCCCTCCTGCTTGTCTCTCTGGGTCTGTACCTCGCCCATACTGCAGGAGGTGAGTTCCCAATTTCTTTCTAATCCCCAGCATCCTCTCCTACATTGCCCACTTGACTCTCCTAGTCCAAGCCCAGACAAGGGTGATACCTCAGTCCCCCTATCTGTGTCCCTGAGTCCCTCCTGCCAGTTTGGGGAAAGCTGAGCACTTGCAAGTGAATCCTAGACCATTTGCCCAGCATGCTATCCTGTCCCAGTCAATATGGGTGAATGAACCCACATATTCCCACTCCTCGTTTCAAAACTTTATGCAACCCCACACCCCACATACAGGTGTTCTTGTCCTCACCTACATGGGCACTCCATGTGTAAGACAAACACTGCCCCATTCGTGCTCCCCTCCTGCAGCCTTGCTTTTACCTTGTGTAGCCCCTAACACTCTCAACAAGACAAATGGAACTTCTCCAGATGGGAAAATCCCAACAGAATACCCCCCCCAACACACAGGCAACATATCCCCACCATGAATGCCAAGTTCCATAGTGGAGGCCTCTCATGAAAGCTACTTTGAAGAACTTTTAGATTGATTATGATAAGTATATAGAATGAACTTTAAGAGGTCATGAATAAATGCCTAAATGTACTCTAAGAATCAAAAACAAAAGAAAATGTACACCTGTTGGAATTCAAAGAAACACACACACCAGTGAACTCTAAGAGAACACAAGCTGCCATCTAAATGAGTATCAAACCAAGATATGAAAAAGGGAAATCAATAGAGATAGGAATATTTAAGAAAAACCAAATGAAAATGAAAGAAGAAATAACTCAAATAAGAAGTGCCCTGGAAAGCCTTACCAACAGAATAGGCCATGAATGGGACAGGATGTTGGGACGTAAGGATAAGGCAGAGGAACTAGATCAGGAAGCCAAAGTCAATAACAAGTTCAAAAAAATCCAAAAAACACATATAAACCTTGAGAGCTTGTTTGGAGGTTCTAGCATGGGAGCACAGCTGCTCGTATACCCTTGACTGAAGACTGACCTTCCTCTGTTCAGAGAAGGTCATCGTCTTTGACAGAGCACGTAGCTTCAGGAGGGACGCATGTGGAGTGGTGAGGGAGGAAGAAGACCCTACCCCGAAAAACCAAAACCACACCAAACCAAAACAAAAAAAAACATATGAGCAGAACATGAGAGAAATGTGGGGCACCGTGACTGACCAAATGTGTAAATTATGGGCACACAAGAAGAACTTCAGCTCAATGGCAAAGAAAATTTTTTCAATAATATTATAGAGGAAAATTTCTAAAGTTTAGGGAAAGAGATGCCTAACCAAGTACACAAGGCATACAAAACACCAAATGAATAGGATCAGAAAAGAATTTCCCCACATCATCACATTATAGCCAAAACATTAAATGTATACAGCAAACAGTACTGAAAGCTGTAAGAAAGAAAGCATCTCTTCACATATAAAGGCATGCTCATCAGGTTAACAGTTTTTCAATGGAAACCCGAAAACCAGAAGGGAAAAGAATGATGCATTTCTAATATTCAAAAGACCATGGACGTCAACCCAAACTATTATTCCCAGAAAAATTCTCTCCACTTTGAATGAGAAAGAAAAGCTTTCCATGATAAAAGCTGGTTGAAGGAATTTGTGAACAGTAAGCCATACATACAGAGGGCGCTCGATGGAATACTTCACGTGGAAGAGAAGAATAAACAGATCCTAGAGGCTACAGGAGGAAAAGAAAAACATAATCAAAGCTAGAATCATTGTTAAGCAAATGAAGACAAAGAAAATACCAAACTTCACAATATCATCAGCCTGACAGGGATAAATGCCCACTTTTCTATTATAACTCGAATTTTTGTTCTTAAGTCCCCAATCAAAAGACAGAGACTTACTGGCTGGAATAAAAACAAACAAACAAGATCCATCCTTTCACTTCCATCAAGAAACCCATCTTACCATCAAAGATAGACACTGCCTTACGGTAAAGGGATAGTAAAAGATATTCCAGGCAAATGGAACTTGGAACCAAGCAAGTGTGGCCATTCTAATACTTAAAAACGGACTTCTAACCGGAATTAATGAGATCTCTTACCATGATCAAATTGGCTTTATTCCAGCGATGCAGAGGTGGTTCAACATATGTAAATAACAGGCTCAGGGACAACAATCATGTGTCTCAGGGGACACAGAGAAGATTTCTGATGAAATGCAGCACCCCTTCATGATAAACCCCAAAGAGACTAGAAACATAAGGAACATATCTCAGTGTAATAAAGCCTGTACGCTACAAACCTATAGCCAACATTATGCTAACTGGATAAAAATGAAAGCACTTCCACTAAGATCAGATCAGGAATAAGCAAAGGCTTTCGCTCTCTCCACTCCTATTCAATATAGCACTTGAAGCCTTAGCTAAAGCAATAAAAGAAGGAAACAAAACAAATACAAATTGGAAAGGAAGAAGTCAAAGTATCCTTATTTGCAGGTGACGTGATTCTGTACATAAGAGACCCTGAAGACTGCGCTAGAAAACTGCTAGGACTGATAAACACTTTTAGCAAAGTGGCAGGATACAAAAATTGGCATTCAAAAATCAGTAACCTTTCTATATACCAGTGACAATATACTAAGAAAGAAATCAAGGAAACAATCCCATTCACAAAAGTATTAAAAAAAATACCTTGAAATAAACCTAACCGATTAATAACTTTAAATTTATTTTTATTTTTATTTTTAGAGAGAGCAAGGGAGAGAGAGGGAGGTAGGATGGAGGGAAGGAGGATGAGAGAGAATTGGCACACCAGGGACTCAGCTACTGAAATCAAACTCCAGATGCTTATGCCACCTAGTGGACATATGTGACCTTGCACTTGCCTCACATTTGTGCATCTGAGTAACGTGGGATCTAGAGAGTCGAACATGGGCCCTTGGGCTTCACAGGCAAGCATCTTAACCACTAAGCCATCTCTCCAGCTCCCAAGTAAATAACTTTAAAATACTGAAGAAGAGAAAAACACTAGAAGATGGAAAAGACCTGCCTTGTTCATGGAATGGAAGGATTTATATTGTGGAAATGGATGTCCTACCAAAAGCAATTTATAGATGGAGTGCAATCCCTATTAAAATTCCAACAGTTCTTCACACAAACAGTAAAAAGAAGTCTTAAAATTCATATTAAACGTAAAAGACCTCTCATAGCTAAAGCAATCCTGATCAAAAAGAATACTGGAGGTATTACCATGCCTGATTTCAAATTATACTACTTTACCATAGTAATAAAAACATCATGGTACTGGTACAAAAATGGACACATAAATCAGTAGACTATTATAGATGACCCAGATATGAGCCCACACAGCTACCATCACCTGATTTTTAAAATTATATTTATTTATTTGAGAGAGAGAGAGAGAGAGGAAGATAAAGAGTCAGATATAGAGAGAATGGGCACACCAGAGCCTCTAGCCACTGCAAATGAACTCCAGATGAATGGGTCACCTTGGATCTGGATTACGTGGGTACTGGGAAATTGAACCTGGGTCCTTAGGCTTCACAGACAAGACCTTAACTGCTAAGCCATTTCTGCAGCCCTAACATCTGATTTTTTTTTTTTTTTGCAAAAATGTAAAAAACTGCATACAGGAGGGGAAAAAAAAAACAGCCTCTTTAACAAATAGTGTTGGGAAAACTAAATATTTACATGTAGAAGAATGAAACTATATCCTTATCTCTCGCCCTGCACAAACATTAACTCCAGATGGATCAAAGATCTTAAAACAAGATTGGAAACTCTGAAAGTACTAGAGGAAAAAGTAGGGAAAACACTTCAAGATGTAGCCATAGGTAAGGATTTTCTGAATCTGATGCCAGAAATAAGGTCAATAATCGACAAGTGGGACCTCATGAAATTAAAAGGCTTCTGTACAGCAAAGGAACTATTAACTGAGTGAAGATACAGAATAGAAGAAAACCTTTGCCAGCCATATATCTCTTAGAAGATTAATATCTGTAATATATAAAGAAATCAAAAAGCTAACCAATAAAGAAATGAATAGTCCAACCAAAAAATAGAAATAGTACTGGAGAGATGGCTCAGTGGTTAAGTGCTTGCCTGTGAAGTCTAAGGACCCTGGTTCAAGGCTCCATTTCCCAGGACCTAGATAAGCCAGATGCACAAGGTGGTGCATGCATCTGCGGTTCATTTGCAGTGGCTGGAGGCCCTGGTGCGCCCATTCTCTCTCCCTCTCTCTCCTCTCTCTCTCTCTCTCTGTTGCTTTCAAATAAATAAACAAAAAAATAGAAATAAAGTCTCAACTTCTTAGGGAATGTTAGCAACAAGTTCATGATCTTCTCTCTTTCCTCTTCATATCCATTTTCCTCTTCTCTCTTGGCTGCACTCGGCTCTTCTGAGATGTTCCCTCTCTCTACCACACTTTTCCCACCCTGTTCTGGCCAACTCATAATCATATTCTCTGTCTCAGACACCTCCTCCTTAAACCCCAAACATGGTTCTGATTTCTTGCTATACGTGTCCACAATGCTCTTTTCTTTTTCATTTCATGTAGCACACTCACTGTATTTCAGTTGCTTGTTTAATACCTCTATTTCTAACCAGTAAGTGCCCAAAAACCCAAGACCATATTTCTCTTATACAATCTGGTAATTTAATGCTTAGCATAAGGACTTGAGACATACTAGATGTGCTGTAACAAATATATTTAAATTAAGAGCACCAAATCTTAACCACTAGACCACCAGGGAAGAGATCAGCAACTATATTTAAATTGAAATTCCAAACACCAGGGGAATTTGGTAATGAGAAGAGAGAGAGCAAGGGATGAGCCAAAGGCTGGTTCGCTGAGGATTAAGTTCAGTGGTTCGAGGAAAGATGGACTTGGTTGGTGTTTTTCACTGTGGACCTCTGGAAAACTACAGCACACCACAATGACAAGTTCACCTGGAGAAAGAGAAATCTTTGATTATAATTTGCTGTTTTTCAGAGGTCTCTGATGGTGGTTGTACCCATTTGCTTGTGGGTGATCTTGGATACTATGCAGAGGATTGGTAACACACATAGGCATATGCTGCCTGTGGAATTTGTTAGGGGAAAAGATCTGTTAGTTTCTATTCTCCAGAATTATATCTTTCTCCCTGAATTTTGCACTTAAAGGAGACATGAAGGAACCAGATGACCAGGATACTGATGAGGGCAGATCAGATAGATCAAAAAGTGATGGGAAGCAGTCTTCTAAATCGGAGGCAAAATGTAAGTAAATATGATCATATACACAAATGTAAGTAAGTTGGTCTTGGTCATATACACAAATGTAAGAAGAGATAGTAACATACGCTTTCAGGTTATTACATTTAGGTAAAATAGTTTGGAAAGAGTAAAAATCTGAGTTTGTAGAGCACAGATAGTTTACTTGTTTAATTCTTTTACAAAAACACACAGAAATGTTTGATCTTAGAGAAATTACTGCACCTTGCCAAGCCTCGACTTTGGCCCATTTAAACAAAAATTGGGAGTTATTTGGAACTTAAATTGGGTAACGTATTTCATAGACTGTAAACTAAGGAGAAGGTGAGGCAGTTTGTATTAACACCCTAGTCTTGAGATGGGGAAGTAGTGACTGGCTGTCACAGTCACAAGAAAGAGCTTAGATGGCACCGGGGAGCAGTTCGTTGGGGACCCTCCTTTGGGAAATCCAAGCTGCATGTTTGGCCTGTTCAGGTACCTTCTTTCCATCCCAGTGCATTCATCTATGGGATTTTGTCCTGTTGCTCACCTAGTCGGCGTAGCCCAGCTTTTCTGTCTGTTTACATTAGGCTTGGGCCTTGCCCTGACTCCTTTGGCTTGACCTTGGATATACGGCAGAGGTCTGGTGCACTGTCATTTTTTCAGTTTGTTCTTCTGGAAGTTCCCATCCACTGTCCCCCTACTTCACATTGTGTGTTTTAAGCATGCTCATGTTTGGACTTGATCGCCTGAATATTGGCTTTACCTCAAACCGTTTCCACCCCTAATTTTCTTTCCTTCTTATCTTATTCTGAAGCCAACATTTTAACTGATTTCTGAGATATCATTCCAGAGAGTAATAATCTTAGAAGAGAATAGATCCTTGGTATATGTCTGTATAAATGTTGGTAAAACCCAAGTTAATTGAAATAACAATAGTGGTATGCTAACATTTTTGTTTATTTTTTGCGTTCTTATCAGTGTGTAGTGATAGGAAATAGACTGGAAGAGAAGTGAAAATGGAGACAAACTCACAGGAAAAAAAAAGCCTTTTTGTTCTGTGTAAATCAATTGAACTATGATGAAATAAAATAGGAAATTTATTATGAAAAGCCATTAAGTTCAGAGCATGAACAAACCAGAGGTTATAGCTACTTTAGAAATAAAGTCTTTAATTAAAAATGTGTGACATTATTAAAACAAATTGTTCTTAACAGCTCTTACAAAAGAATCACTCGATGCCACAGACGAAACAGTCACAGAAGGGGAAACGTCATATTTAGAGGAAGAAGGCTCAGATCTGGAAAATTTGGGAGAAAGTTCAGCTTCATCTCAAGATTATTTTGAAAGTGGTGGCAGTAAGTATTCCTTCTGTCAATAATTGTCACTGTTTTAATATTTTTATTTATTTATTTGAGAGAGAGAGAGAGAGAGAGAGAATGGGTGCCCCAGGGCTTCCAGCCACTGCAAGTGAACTCCAGATGTATACAGCACCTTGTGCATCTGGCTTACGTAGGTCCTGGGGAATTGAACCAAGGTCCTTCAGCTTTGCAGGCAAGCACCTTAACCACTAAGCCATCTCTCCAGCCCCAGTTGTCACTGTTTTAAAGATGAGTTTCCTAGACACATTGGACAGTTATTTATCTATCCAGAAAGAGAACAGTTTGCAGGAGATGGCTATGCTAAAAGCAGTACACATCTGAAAGGGCAGCTAGCTGCTTTTGGGGTTGTGTAATCTGAGGGTCACATAAGGAATTCCTACTCCATCTTCTGGGACCGAAGTGATCTAAGGGGTGTTCTACCCCAGATGAGTTAGGAGGTCTCCACGTCTCCCTTGGATGCGATGGGAGCTGCTCCTGGAGTCTAGAGGCTGCGTATTCCAGCTCAGCGTTGGTTGTTGCTCCCATGCTCATCATGGCTGGTAGCCCATGGTCAGGCCCACGGTTGGGACATCTTGCCCAAGTATGTTCCTCTGAACTTGGGGAAGTACAGTGTTAAGGTTTCAGCCTGCACTCCTAGTTAGAATATCTTCATGTGTTAGCATCTCAGGAACCGCCTGCTGCACCACAGGCAGAGGAGGAAGTGAAGAAGAAAATATCGGCGACCTTCTACTATGATTATGGGGAGCTGGTGTCAATGCCCTTCGTGACTCCGGATTCCAGCATTCCACTGGATTTTCTCACCCTTGAGTATCCACCCCAGCTACCTGCGTATAATTTGGGGGTTTTAGTTTCATAGCTCAGGGGTGATGGTCTCGGGCTTCTTTCTGTAACTAGGGCTGTATTCCAGCACAGCCACACTCACTCACTCACACTTTGTCCATGGCTTCAAGGGCAGAGGTAAGTAGTCATGATAGAGACCATCTGGTCCACAGTGTCTACTTCCTGTCCCTTTTTTTCAAAGTATGGTCTTGCTCTAGCCCGGCTGACCTGGAATTCACTATGTAGTCTCAGGCTGGCCTCGAACTCTTGGCCATCCTCATACCTGTGCCTCATGAGTGCTGGGATTAAAGGCAGGCACCACCACGCCTGGCAAGCTTATCAGCTTTTGTCATAGATAATTGTTAGAAACTTGGCCTTAATAATATCTAAGGTTGATCTGGATGTGGCGGTGTGCACACCTTTAATCCTAGCACTCGGGAGGCAGAGGTAGGAGGATCGCCATGAGTTCGAGGTTACCCTGAGAATGCATAGTGAATTCCAGGTCATCCTGAGCTAGAGTGATACCCTACCTTAAAAAATCCAAGAAAAAAAAAAGAATGTCCAAGGTAGAAATGCATGATCTTAATTTAAACTAAGCTTTTACTTGGTAAAAAACAAATAACCATCAGGAGAAATGATGCTTCTCTGACGTTCTCTGAGTGGATGGAGAAGTCTGAATTCACGGGACACGGTATGAAGGTGACCAGAAGGCTTTTCTTGCCACTTCCTCCTCCACCAGCCTGGGTGTCCTCCCTAGGCATCCATCTAGTGAAGTGGTGGCTTTCTCTTCCTGAAGCCCTGATGTGGCTGTGTCAAACTTTAGAATGTGCCTGTTGTGCATCAGAGCAGACAGGACATGGGACAGCAAGGGCTAATTGGTGTGGAGAGCAAGGGTGTGTGAAGTGGGGGCGAATGACAAGAGGTCAGTGTTTGTCACCACGACCATGTCACCGTTGCGAGCCGGGTAGTTGGGGGACAAATCCCATTGCAGACTTTAACTTGCCTTTCTGTTATTATTGCCACACCCTGAGCACAGACCAGCCTTAGAAAAGGTGAGATTGAGAATGGGACGTGTGTGTCTGGCATCATGCTTGCTATTGCATAAAAATAGTATACGTTGGGCTGGAGAGATGGCTTAGCGGTTAAGCACTTGCCTGTGAAGCCTAAGGACCCCGGTTCGAGGCTCGATTCCCCAGGGCCCACGTTAGTCAGATGCACAAGGGGGCACAAGGTACATCTGGAGTTTTTTGCAGTGGCTGGAGGCCCTGGCGTGCCCATTCTGTCTCTCTCTCTCTGCCTCTCTCTCTCTCTCTCTGTTTCTTGCTCTCAAATAAATAAAGAAAGAAAGAAAAGTTAAAAAAAATAGTATATGTTGCTGATACGGCTTCCAACTCTGGTTCAATCATAGGTATAACTCAACTAATCCTGAATCTTGTAACCTGGAATTTTCTTTCATTAGGGGTGTGTGTGTGTGTGTGTGTGTGTGTGTGTGTGTGTGCAAGCATCTGACATAAATTAGGCTGCAGGTTTGTTGCTGTTTTCAACTGTGGTTGGGTGGTATCTCAGCGTCCCAGAAACTTTCCTTGAAATCTGCAGTGCCCCACCTCCTCCCTGGCCTGTGTGGAAAAGCGTTTGGGTGTATGTGTGTGGAAAAAAAGCTTTCCAGTTGTTGTTTTTGGTTTTATTTTTTTTCCACATGCTCTGTCACCCCATCACCAGCACTGGTGAGGAGGGGCTGTGTACTGCGTTCTACACAGGAGTCAGACGAATCCTCTCTACTCGGCTGGATGAGTGACTGTGTGAAGTGGTAGCCTTTTACTGAGCATGCTCAACATCAGCAAAGTCACAGGGAGCTTACCCCAGTTTCGGACAGCTTACATTTTTAGGGTTTTTTTGAGAGTCAAATCAAAATCTGTCTCTCTAGATCACCCCCAATCAACTTAGTTCTACTCTCTATATATTGTCCAAAACTCAGGAGAGGTAGTTAGTCATTGTGTATCCTTAAGTATGCCTTTAAAAAAATATTTTATTTGTGAGGAGAGAGAGAGAGAGAGAGAGAGAGAGAGAGAGAATAGGCACACCAGGGCCTTTTGCCACTGTTGACAAACTCCAGATGCATGAGCCACTTTGCACATCTGGCTTTACATGGGTACTGGAGAATTGAACCCTGGCAAAGATGTACCTTTAACCATTGAGCCTTCTCTCCTCAGCCCTAAAGTATGCTTTTAAAACTTGAATAATTATAGCAGTTCCACTTCAGTTTATAAACGAAGTCATTTTAGTAAGAACTGTATCTTTACATACACAGAAGAAAAGAGAAATTTATTTCTTATGGTTATAGAGGCTGGGAAGTCCAATACGGAGGGGCTACAACAGGTGAGGCATTTCATTTATTTATTTTCAATTCATTTATTTTACTTATTCTTATTTACAACATATTTTGTATGGATGCATTATGTGTTGGTTGGTACCCTCTTTTTCCTCCTCCCTGCCCCCATTCCCCTGGGGACTCTCCTCTGTGGGGTTGCAGGTCTTCTCTATGCGGTTGTGGGTTATGTGTTGTGGGAATAGCAGTCACTTCTTTTTTTTTGGAGGGGGAGGCAGTGCCTCTGTGCATGATGTCTCAGCCTGTGGTTCTTTCCACCTTCTCTTTTGCAAAATTTCCTGAGCCATGGTGGGTGAGTTTTAAGTCTACTTCAGTGATGAACTCTTTGGAGTCTCTGGATCTCTGCTTTGGTAGGTGTTGAGTATCCTCAGCGTCCGTCTCCTTCACCCTGGCACTGATTGTCAGGAGCAGCATGGAAGCAGCACTCTTGCTCATCTCCCCAGTTCCTCTGTGGTTTCAGCTGTGAGTTGGCCGAAGTGTGAGGGGTAGTTTGTCTCCTCAGGTCTCACTACCTTCTGAAAAAGAAGAACAGATTCTTCAGCAGAGAGTGAAGTCAGCATAGTTTAAATGGGATCAACATGACTAATTTGGGGAGAATTTGATGTATGTAAGCCCCTCTTTTAGCCAAAAACTAGCAAGGGCTTGACACTGGAAATCATAAGCTTTGTCTCCATAGGATTCTAATCTGGTTCCCAATTCCAGATATGGGTTCCTTTACACTGAGTGGATCTCTTAGCCAATCAGAAAGCTATTGGTTACCCACCAAGGCTGTGTGCCACTATTGCACTGGTGTGCACATCCTGTCAGAGTGTTTGCTTCTGAGTAGCTTAGACCTCTGGTTGCTCAGACTGTTGTTGGCCATTTTCCTCCAGTAACTCATGTAGTGTTTTCCAGCACTACAAGGGCTAACTGTCTGGGGACTGGCTCTCTTCTGGGTTCTAGCCAGGTTTCTCCATGCACTGTCAGTAGCATATGGTGTCTTCAGCAATAGAGTCTTACCTTTTGTCTCAGGCCGGTAATCAAGTGCTTTGTCAGAAGCCTATCTTGATTTGGGGACCTTGAAAGTCTCTCTGATTAACAGAAATAAGAGCTTTGAGCTGGCAATGGTCAAGATAACTACAAATCATCTCCCCTTAAGACTACAGGCTGGAGAGATGGCTTAGTGGTTAAGGCATTTGCCTGCAAAGTCAGATTCAATTTCCCAGGACCCACATAAAGCCAGATGCACAAGGTGGTATATGCATCTGCAGTTCGTTTGCAGTGATTGGAGGCCCTGGCATGCCCATTCTCTCTCTCTTTCTCTCTCAAATAAATAAAGTATTTTAAAAGATATATTTCTTTGAGAGAGAATATGTGCATGCAAGGGCCTCTTGCCACTGCAAATGAACTTCAGATACATGCAGCACTTTGTGCATCTGGCTTTATGTGGGAATTGGGGAATCAAAGCCAGGCTGTTAGGCTTTGCAAGCAAGTACCTTTAACTGCTGGCTGATCCATCTTTCCAGCCTTTCATTTCTATTTCTAAGAGATTCAATTTTGGGCATTTATGTCTTTCCTGAACTTATATGATTCTTTATTCTTGCACAGATCACAGGCCCTGAAATGCTTTATCCTTCTTTCAGTTTAACTACTCGGTAATAACAGGGTCTATGTACTTGGTTAGAAATTGTTTATATTTCACTATTGGAATTACAATAACCAAGACATTCTCTTTTATGCATTGTATCCATTTCTTCATATTATAAGTTCTACACAATTTCTTTCTCAGAAAATTTTGATTTTCTTACAAATTAATTGATTCCTCTAAAGTGATAACTTTTTAAAATTAATTTTTATTTATTTGAGAACAGCAGACAGAATGGGAAAGAGGCAGAGAGAGAGAGAGAAAGAGAGAGAGAGAGAGAGACTGGGTGCATCAGGTCGTCCAGCCACTGCAAACGAACTCCAGATGCATACGCCATCTTGTGCATTTGACTTGTGTGGGTACCAGGGAATCAAGCTTCAAACCAGGGTCCTCAGGCTTCACAGGCAAGCACTTGACCACTAAGCCATCTCTCCAGTCCCGTGATAAGTCTTTTTTTTTTTTTTAAAGATTTTGCACTGACACTTTTTTTGTTTTGTTTATTTTTATTTACTTATTTGAGAGTGACAGACAGAGAGAGAAAGAAGCAGAGAGAGAGAGAGAATGGGCACGCCAGGGCCTCCAGCCACTGTAAATGAACTCCAGATGCATGCGCCCCCTTGTGCATCTGGCTAATGTGGGTCCTGGGGTATCGAGCCTAGAACCGGGGTCCTTAGGCTTCATAGGCAAGTGCTTAACCACTAAGCCATCTCTCCAGCCCAGTGTGATAAGTTTTTTGAAACAAGAACTCAAGAAATATTCATTTTTTTAGGGGGGTGGTTGAGGCAAGGTCTCGCTCTAGCCCAGGCTGACCTGGAATTCCCTATGTAGTCTCAGGATGGCCTTGAACTCACAGCAGTCCTCTTACTTCTGCCTCCCAAGTGCTGGGGTTAAAGGCGTGCACGCCATACTCAGCTTGTAAGTGTCTTTCAACATCAAGGAATAGGCTTGTAGAATCCTTTTGTGAGTACAAATGTGAAGACAAGGGCTTTGTCCCATGTTACACAATATGACTTGGTTTCAGTGGCACAGAGGAAATGACACTCAATAAGAGGGTTTCACCTATTAATGCAAAGCAGTGTATTTTCAGGATTCTAGAGGAAAATTAAGGTAGCATTTAAATCAGTATATGAGGATTTTCACTGACTTTCAAAATAAAATTGTGTTAGTAATAGTAATAGGAAAATTATGAGTTTTGGGATAAAATTCAACTATATCAGTCTCAAGTCTTTATGTCAATAAACTGAATTTTATTTTATTTTTTTTTGAGGTAGTGTCTCAGAGTGGCCTCAAACTCATGGCGATCCTCCTACCTCTGCCTCCCCAGTACTGGCATTAAAGGCGTGCACCACCACGCCCAGCTAATAGACTAGATTTTTAAGATAGACAGACTATACAATGTCACGACTTCTCCTACTATCTCTAGGGTGGCCACTTTGTCTCACCTCTTCTCCTTAGCAGTTTTTCCTTAGACATTCTTTCGGCTATGACTGCAGGAGGCGAGCCAACCTCCAGCTTCTGGACAACAACACTGTGATGTACATGGCTGGGAACAAGCTGATCCTTCTGGATTTTAAGACCAAGGAGCAGACCTACCTGCACACCAGCAGTGGTCAAGGAATCGGCGCCATTGGGGTACGCTCACTGCTGATAACTTAGAGAAACTGCGACGCGGGCCACCAATGGTGGCCATCAGGGGCCCTCGCCATGCATGGCATTCTGGGGTCACATGAGATGCACAGCCACTTTTATCCTAAGATGTCTTCATTCTTGAGAAAGGACCTCTGTGTGCAGCCCAGGCTGGCCTCTGACTCACTACATAGCTTGCTTGTGACCCTCCTGTCTTAGCTTCCTATATACTGGATTTCCAGGTGTGCATCTCCAAACCTGTTCCCTCGAAGCATTATATATATATATATATATATATATATATATATATATATATATATATATATTATTTTTTATTTATTTGAGAGAATAAGAGAGAGAGAGATACAGAAATAGGCAGGTAGAGAGAGAGAGAGAGAATGGGTACGCCAGGGCATCCAGCCACTGCAGACGAACTCCAGGCATGCACGCCCCCTTGTGCATCTGGCTTACATGAGTCCTGGAGAATCGAACCGGTATCCTTTGGCATTGCAGACATATGCCTTAACCGCTAAGCCATCTCTTCAGCTCTCAAAGGCATTTTCAAGTGGATTATACAACCACTGCATTCACACACATTGTTTCCATGTAAGCTTATAATAATAAATTGACAATATGATTATCCCACTTCGCAGGTAAGGAACGGAAGCTTTAGAGGCTAAGGGACTTCCCCACACGTGTGCGTGCATATGGACACCAGAAGACAGTCTATTGCTCAGGAGTACTGTTTATTATTATTATTATTTATTATATATATTGTTATTATCTATTATTATTATTATTCTTTTTTATTTACAACTTCCACGATTGTAAACAATATTCCATGGTGATTCCCTCCCTCCCCCCCACTTTACCCTTTGAAACTCTACTCTCATTATCACCTACCACTCTCAATCAGTCTCTCTTTTATTTTGATGTCTTGATCTTTTCCTCCTGTTTGATGGTCTTGTGTAGGTAGTGTCAGGCACTGTGAGGTCATGGATATCCAGGCCATTTTGTGTCTGGAGGAGCATGTTGTAAGGAGTCCTACCCTTCCTTTGGCTCTTACATTCTTTCCGCCACCTCTTCTGCAATGGACCCTGAGCCTTGGAAGGTATGATAGAGACATTTCAGTGCTGAGCACTCCTCTGTCACTTCTTCTTAGCACCATGGTGCCTTCAGAATCATCCCAAGGTCATCTGAAAAGAGAAGGTTCTCTAACCAAAAGTGAGAGTAGCAATATATGGGTATGAACATTAAGAGAAGTGCTTACTGGGCAGTTTGGTGACCATAGTATATATGCATTTAGTCAGACAGCAGCCGACGTTATACCCCTAGGGCTCATGACTACCCCTGTTTTAAGCTTTCAGTCTCAGGCATGTATTCCCTCCCATGGAGTGGGCCTCCAGTCAAATTAGAGGGTGGTTGGTTTCCCCCATAACAGATGTGCCACTATTGCACCCTTTGGCTCATTTGGCCTAGCTGGTCAGATGTAAGGCTTGCAGTGTCCACTGTTGAGTATCTTCACTGGTGATTTCTCTCTCTCCCATTGAGCTGCATGCAGTGTAGCTTTTCCAGCTTTCTGTCAGCTGCCCACCTCTTTTGATCTGGACCAGTCATTTGCCTGGAGCTCCACTAAACTAGTCTCAAGGATCCTCCTCTCTCTCTCAGCCTTATCAGTGCTGTGATTACAGGCATGTACCACCATGCCTGGCTTTTACGTGGGCACTGTGAATGTTTCTTTTTTCTTTTGCTGTTTTAAATTTAAATTTAATTTATTTATTTGAGGGGAGAGAGAGAGAGAAGGAGAGAGGGAGAGCGAGATAGAGAAAATGGGCACGCCAGGGCCTCCAGCCACTGCAAACGAACTCCAGATGCATGTGTCCCCTTGTGCATCTGGCTTTATGTGAGCACTGGGGAAATGAACCTGGGTTGTCGGACTTTTGCAAACAAGTGCCTTTAACTGCTGAGCCATCTCTCCCATGTTCAAGGGCTTTAAAAAAATATGTGGGTACTGGAGCTATTGGTGCCTATACAGTAACAGAGGCCTCTCCTCCATTGTGCAGATCATGTGACTTTTCTGAATGAGTTACCCAGTTGAGGATGAGACTATTTTTTGCAAGGTTATGAGAAACTCGTGAGGAATGTGTTTGGGTATATTATCTTCCAGAAAAGACTAGGGTGGATTTATATATTGAATATAGAGCCAATGGCTTGCACTCAGTCATTTCTAGTCTCTCCTTAGCAACTTCCAAAAAGGCAAATATTTTTACTTACTAAGAAAAGACCTAGAAGGATTTTGGCTGGCTTTTCACAAATCCACGTGCTCACAGATCTGACACAATGTTTCTTTGTAAATGTGGATCTATACTGGTAGAATGTCAATGTTATTTTCTCTGTCCCCTTAGGATCGACTGTTTCTTATTCCATTTGCTTCCTGGCTCCAAAATCTACTCTCACACTTACCACTGCAACTTGTACAGTGGGAGACAGGTCTAAACTGCAATATTATGGGAATGCTATCTGTGCTTGCAAGGTTATTGTGAAATTTAGAGGCATTGGAGCATATAAAATCAGATCAGGGGTTGGAGAGATGGCTTAGCAGTTAAGGGGTTTGCCTGCAAAGCCAAAAGATCCTGGTTCGATTCTCCATGACCCACATAACTCAGATGCTCAAGGGGGTGCATGTGCCTGGAGTTTGTTTGCAGTGGCTAGAGGCCCTGGCATGCCCATTCTGTCTTTCTCCCTGCCTCTTTCTCTCTCTCAAATAAATAAATAGGGCTGGAGAGATGGCTTAGCAGCTAAGCGCTTGCCTGTGAAGCCTAAGGACCCCGGTTCGAGGCTCGATTCCCCAGGACCCACGATAGCCAGATGCACAAGGGGACGCATGTGTCTGGAGTTCGTTTGCAGTGGCTGGAAGCCCTGGGGCACCCATTGTCTCTCTCTCTCTCTCTGCCTCCTTCTCTCGGTTGCTCTCAAATAAATAAATAGAAATAAACAAACAAAATAAATAAATAAATATAAAAAAATTTAAGATTAGATCAGGAGTCGGGAGTGGTGGTGCACGCCTTTAATCCCAGCACTTGGGAGGCAGAGGTAGGAGGATCACCATGAGTTCGAGGCCACCCTAAGACTACCTAGTGAATTCCAGGTGAGCCTGGGCCAGAGTGAGACCCTACCTTGAGAAAAACAAGCCAAAACAAAACAAAAAAATTAGATCAGGGGCTGGGGTGATGGCTCAATGGATAAAGCGCTCACAACTTAAGCTAGAATACCCGAGTTCAATTCCCAGACCCCATGTAAACAACCAAAAGCTGTGGCAGGCTTCTGTCATCCTTGCATGCTGCTATTGAAGGCCAGATGGGAGGCAACAGGAGAACATCCCAGAAACTTGTGGTGCGCACAGCAAAGAGTAACAGAGCGAAAGTCTGGAGTGGGAAACCCTGCCTCAAATGAGGTGGGCAGGCAAGGACTGACTGACCTGAAAGCTGTCCTGTGACCTCTGTATGTGAGCTGTGGCACACACATGCCTGAACTCACACATGAACATGCATGCACAAACAAAAACTGAAATAAAATAATTTTAAGAGCCGGGTGTGGTGGCGCACGTCTTTAATCCCAGCATTTGGGAGGCAGAGGTAGGAGGATCACCGTGAGTTCGAGGCCACCCTGAGACTCCATAGTGAATTCCACGTCAGCCTGAGCTAGACTGAGACCCTACCTCGAAACACCAAAATAATAATAACAATAATAATAATTTTAAGTAAAAACAAACAAACAAAAACCCACCACCACCTTACATCAGCGTTTGGCACACAGTGAGCATTCAGTTAGCGTGTTCAGTGCTTATCCTGCAACCTGTGTCAAGTCACAGTGATGGGATTTATTGAGTGGAAGGATGCAAGGCAGCTCTAGCAGGAAGTGAGCTTACCCAGGAATGAAGGAAATTCAAGGAGCAAGGGCTTTGTTTTGGGTGCGGGGACCTAAGTTCTTTGTTGTAAGCTACATAGTCAGGAGTTGCAAAACAGCAACTAAAAATAGGAATTTCAAACACTACGTGTTTTAAAGAGCCTGTTCTTATTACAGCCTACTTAAGAAAAAATAAAACATTTCTTTTTCCTTTTATTTATTTATTTGACAGAGAGAAAGAGGCAGATAGAAAGAATGGACACACCAAGGGCCTCCAGCCACTGCAAACCATTTTCAGATTGCGTGCACCATCTTGTGCATCTGGCTTGTGTGGGTACTAGGAAATCGAGCCTTGAACCAGGGTCCTTATGCTTCATTGGCAAGCAGCCAACCACTAAGCCATCTCTCTCCAGCCCTTACAGCCTACTTTTTATCTTTGTTTTGGGCTAGTTACTCTTCCTGAACATTTGACTTACTAATGAACAAAAATAATAAATGGACATGTAATTCTGTCTAGTTTCTGTGGCTATCATTTAAAATGCTGCCACAGGGCAGGAGAGGTGGCTCAGTAGTTAAGACGCTTGCCTGCAAAGCCTAAGCACCTGGGTTTGATTCCTCAGTACCCACATAAAGCCGGATGCACAAGGTGGCACATGCATCTGGAGTTTGTTTGCAGTAGCTAGAAGCCCCAGCATGCCCATTCCTTCTCTCTCTCTCTCCCCTTTCTCCCTCTCTCTCTTTCTGCTTCTTTCTCTCTCTCACTCTCTCTCTAATAAATAAGTAAAATATTTTAAATGGTGACACAAATAGCTCACCCAGGGCATGTTTTATTATGTTTTTTCCCATGTCTGTATATGGTATA
Organism: Dipus sagitta; assembly: GCA_036346955.1. Classification (NCBI taxonomy): domain Eukaryota; kingdom Metazoa; phylum Chordata; class Mammalia; order Rodentia; family Dipodidae; genus Dipus; species Dipus sagitta. The sequence continues at coordinate 179,333,677 of CM070774.1, read as the reverse complement.
TTTTTCATTTCTGTTAAGTTTACAGTCATTTCTGAGAAGGTTGCTCAAGGTGGAAGATACATTGAGATATGATCCACTGTGGGAACATGAATTGCATATTGCTGAGGTAAATGTGTCCTCTGAGAAGTTCATACACTAGAAACTTAATCTCCAGTGTGACAGTGGTGGGAGACAGGGCCTAATACATGATTAGGGCATGAAAGGGTTAATTTCATCATTGAGGTGGGTTAGCTCATGAGTGGGGTTTCCTTAAAGTGAATTTGTACCCCCTTTCTTTCATGCTCTCACTCTTTCTTGCTTTTCCAACTTCCATCATGGCATGCCGCTATGCAAAGTTCCCTCAGGATGTGGTCCTTCCGTCTTGGAGTTCTTTTCTTTCTTTTTCTTTTTGGTTTTTCAAGTAGGGTCTTGTTGTAGTCCAGGCTGACCTGGAATTCACTGTGTAGTCTCAGGGTGGCCTCGAACTTTCAGTGATCCTCCTACCTCTGCCTTCCCAGTGCTGACATTCAAGGCGCGCACCACCGCGCCCTGCGGTCAGTCTTGGGTTTCTAACCGTCCAAAAGCACGAACCAAATAAATTGTGTTCGTCTGAAGTTACCCAGTCTCAGGCATTTGGCTATAACGGCACACAGTTGACTGAGACACATATATTTTATGAATTGTTCTACATAAAGTTTAGATGGGCTCTCATGCAGGCTTAACAACCCATCCTGCTTAACTGTTCTTGCAGTGTGGTTACAAGGCCAAGGCCACCGCAGCAGCAGCAGTAACCCTTTGCTAACAATGTGACTGTGAGTTGAGGAATCCTGTGGGAGGACTTGGGATCTGTGCTTTGATAAGCAGGTCACATGGTTCTGATGCACTCTCACCTTCAAGAGCCGCTGTCCTAGCTTCTCTATGGCAATTTTAAAACTGTGGCATTAAAAACCGGCAGCCTTTTAAAATTTTGAGTCAGGGTCTCACTTCAGCCTAGGAACTGACTTGAAACTCACTCTGGCCTCAAACTCACAACTATCCTCCTGCCTCGTTATAGGAGCAGACCACCACACCCAACTTATGACCATCTCAACAAAGGGAAAACTTAAAAGTTTTATTTTGATTTCATCTAGTTTTCATATCCACCATCAATATGTGTCAGATGCCCAATTTTTGAGTTTCTGCTAGGGTACGTGCTAGATTTGAATGATGTAACAGCCACCAGTAACTGCATGAATAGAATTACCCATATGACAATCTTCCTCCTGCTTCATTTCAGTGAGATTCTCTTTTTGTAGGTTCACCCATTTAAAACTTACTTCACAGTAGCAGAAAAAGGAAGCTATCCAAAGATTATCATCTATGAATATCCTTCTATGAGGCCCTATAGAATCCTTCGAGGTAAGTCCAATGTAATCTTCAAAATATTCCACATTTGGGCTGGGAAGACAGCTCAATCAATGGTTAATGGCCCTTGCTTGCAAATCCTGCCAACCTGGTTTCAATTCCCAAGCTGTCTAGATAAGAAAGCCACACAAAAGTGGCATAGATCCAGCCAGGCATGGTGGTACACACCCTTAATCCCAGCACTCAGGAGGCAGAGTTAGGAGGATTGCCATGAGTTCAAGGCTACTCTGAGACTACAGAGTGAATTCCAGGTCAGCCTAAGCTAGAGTGGTAAGACCATCAAAAAAAAAAAAAAAAAAAAGTGGCACAGATGTCTGGCATTTGTTTTCAGAAGCAGGAGATCCTGGTACCCCCAGATAATAAACAAAAATTTTTAAAAATTCCATGTTCAAAGTTAACAACATCCTGAAGAAGACTGAGATTTTAATTTTTTTAATTATTATTATTAGTTTTGTACTCAGTGTATACAGTCAAGTTGGTACCATTGTTATCCTCCTCCCTGTCCTCCCCCCTCCACAGCGAGCCTCCTCATTGGGGAATATGGGTCGTGCATTGTGGGATTAGCCATCAGTTATGGGAAGGAGGCAATGTCTCTGTGTATCATGACTCAATGTGTGGCTCTGACAATCTTTGTGCCACCTCTTCCACAAATTTCCCTGAGCCATGTTGGGTTCATTTTAAGTCTGAGATTTTAATTTATTTTCTTTGCATACATATGAGGCAGTGTGCATGAGCACCCCAGGATCTCCTGCCACTGCAAATGAACTCCAGACACTTTTTGCATCTTGGCTTTATTGGGTACTGGGTCATCAGACCCGGGCTGGCAGGCTTTGCAAGCAAGCACCTTTATCCAGTGAATCATTTCTCTAGCCCAAGACTGAGATTTTTTAAAATTTTAATTTATTTATTTGAGAGCGACAGACAGACATAAAGAAGCAGGTAGAGAGAGAGAGAGAAAAAAGAGAGAGAGAGAGGGAGAGAGAGAGAGAGAATGGTGTACCAGGGCCTCCAGCCACTGCAAACGAACCCCAGATACGTGTGTCCCCTTATGCATCTGGCTAACGTGGGTCCTGGGGAATCGAGCCTCGAACTAGGGTCCTTAGGCTTCACAGGCAATCGCTTAACCACTAAGCCATCTCTCCAGCCCCAGACTGAAATTTTAATCAGGGTTGTTCAAAGGAAAATAAACTATTAGGAGATAGAAAAGAAATTTATTTTGAGTGGAGAGATGGCTCAGCTGGTAAAGCTCTTGGCATGCAAGTGTGAGGACTAACCCAGCAGCCATGGAAATGCCAGGAATGGCAGTGCATGCCAGAACCCCGGCCCTTGGGAGCCAGAGACAGAAGGATCACCTGGGACAAACTGGCTAGCTAGGCTAGCTGAATTGATGAGCTTTGAGTTCGTTGAGAAATGCTATCTCAATAGATAAGAGTTTTTTTGGAGGGGGGTTTGCAGGTTGAGGTAGGGTCTTGCTCTAGCCCAGGCTGACCTGGCATTCACTACATAGTCTCAGGCTGGCTTCGAACTCACAGTGATCCTCCTACCTGTGAGATTAAAGGTGTGCGTCACTACACGTGGCTCAGTAGAGGAGGTGGACAGCAATAGAAGGAGACCCCTGAAGGTAATCTCTGGCCTCCATACTCATGCATACAAGTCTATGTACACCGCCAGACATGCAATACACATGCACACATAGCCCACACTCAGACACATATGAAAAACAAGAAGGAAGAGACTTATTTATAGAATTGGCTTACATAATTGGGAAGGCTGACCACCTGTAATTTGTGGGTCAATCTTTAGGCAGAATTTCTTCTCCAAGATTCTTTAGATTTACTTTCAAGGATTTTCAACTATTTGAAATGAACTCCACAAAGTCAACTGCTTGTAAATAACAGTCACAGCACACCGTAATGGTGATGCCTTTAATCCCAGCACTTGGGAGGCAGAGGTAAGAGGAACGTTGTGAGTTCAATGCCAGCCTGAGACTACGTAGTGAATTCCAGGTCAGCCTGGGCTAGAGTGAGACCCTACCTCAAAAAACCAATAAAATAAAATAAAAATAAATAAATAAGTCACTGTTTAAAAGTATCAGTCACATTTGCAAGATACCTTTCCAGCACAACCACATTGCTGCTTAAATAAGTGGGTATTACAAATTAGCCAGGTAGATGTATAAAATGAATCATCATGGCTATCTCACAGCTCTATTTTTTTATAATGATTTTTTTGTTTTGTTTTTTTGAGGTAGGGTCTCATACTCTAGCTCAGGCTGACTGGAATTCACTATGTAGTCTCAGGGTGGCCTCAAACTCTCGGCGGCGATCCTCCTACCTCTGCCTCCCGAGTGCTGGGATTAAAGATGTACGCCACCACGCCCGGGCTGTATAATGAATTTTAATAGTTTTTGTTTTGGGAGTCTTTCAGTGATAACTTTTAAACTGTACATTGATTTCACTCTGCTATTTATGTTTACATTCCTCCTCCTTCACAAGGTTGAATACGTCCCGTGTTTGTCTCCTGGAGCACGATTATGATTTCTTTGCCCTCCCCCGCCTTATATCATATAATCCACTCTCAAGCCAAGAACTCAAGCCAAGTGACTTTGGAATTGCTCATTTAGGCGATTCTTGACATCCTTGCATTAATAGATGTCACCAAAGGGATATAGTCTCTCTTCTCTCTCTCTCTTCTTCCCTTGCCCTCCCTCCAAACCCGCTCTGGTTTGAGACAGGAGTCAACACTTCACTTGCGCTCACGATTCTCTGCCTCAGCCTGTGTGCCCCACCATGCCCAGCCTTCTGTCTCTTGTCTATTCCACTCCTTGCAGATGGGACCGAGAAGGCCTATGCCTACGTGGACTTCAATGATGACGGAACCTTGCTGGCCTCTGTTGGCAGCAACCCTGATTACACACTGACCATCTGGGACTGGAAGGAAGAACAACCCATACTGAGGACAAAAGCTTTTTCTCAGGATGTTTTTAAGGTCACTTTCAACCCGGAAAATGAAGAGCAGCTTACTACATCAGGAACAGGCCACATCAAGTAGGTCGTGTGACCAACAGGGATGCCAACGTCCAGTCTCTAGGCTTCTCTGAGATACATTTTGTCCTAAAGTTCATGCTTGAGAACCCATCTCAAGAATCTATCTTGCTTTTGTTAAAATTAAGATGACTTCAATGTGTATTGTTTTTAGATTTATTTAATTTAATTTATTTATTTGACAGCAACAGACAGAGAAAGAGGCAGAGAGAGAGAGAGAAAGAGAGAGAGAGAATGGTTGCATCAGGGCCTCCAGCCATTGCAAACGAACTCCAGATGCATGTGCCACCTTGTGCATCTGGCTTACGTGGGTCCTGGGTAATTGAGCCTTGAACCAGGGTCCTTAGGTTTCACAGGCAAGAGCTTACCCACTAAGCCACCCCTCCAGCCCATGTTTTGTTTTTATTTATTTATTTAAGAGCAAAAGACAGAAAGAGAAAAAGGCAGATAGATAGAGAGAGAATGGGTGCAGCAGGGCCTCCAGCCACTGCAAGTGAACTCCAGATGTGTGCACTGCCTTGGGCATCTGGCTTATGTGGGTCCTGGGGAATCGAGCCTCAAACTGAGGTCCTTAAGCTTCACAGGCAAGTGCTTAACTGCTAAGTCATCTCTCAAGCCCTGCCATCTATTGTTTTTTCAAATGAACTAGTCATGCACCTTTTCTAACTTGATATATGGGATTTTATTTCCAAAGAATAACAACAGATAAAGAAAGGCTTTTACATTCTGCTTGCCGCCTTCTCGTCGGCTCCGCCTCCTCAAACAGCTCATGTAGTGTCCTCACTAGCGTTGGTGGCATTTAGAAACATGCGGTGAGCTTTCACACCACTGTTAAATTTCTTGTTTGTAGCAATTCAGCCTTGATCTGTAAGACAGGAATCAGCACAGCCACTCCTGATAAAGGATGCTCAGTACTAAACTGTAGCAGAATCTTGATCTCAGGTCAACAGCTCCAACTCCACTTTTCCCAGTGTCATCCCTGAAATGGGCTATTCTGGCAGAAGCATTAAATTCTTAATTTTGTTTAATTAACTTGCTAATGACTTTAGGTTTAAATCCAAATATTTACTCGTGGCAGGTGATGACTGCTTCAAACAGCACAACCCAAAATACAAGGTCCATGAGGGCAGAGAAAGTTTGTGCCTAGTGCTGTATGCCTGGCAGGCAGTCAATACCATGCATTAATCGAATGAATCAATGAAGTTGCATGTGATTATTAAATATATGTGGGTCACATTAAAATAAAAAAAACAAAACTCATTTCATTGGCACATTGGAGTCTTCCTTCTTGCTTGCAGGTTCTGGGAAATGGCTTTCACATTCACTGGTCTCAAGCTGCAAGGATCACTAGGTCGATTTGGCAAAACATCCACGAGTGATATAGAAGGCTACACAGAGCTCCCAGATGGGAAGGTGAGAGCAGTCACTGTGGTACAGTTGTGGACTGTGCACATATGAAAACATGCTTACCACAAAAAACTCACATGCCTGGGGCTGGAGGGATGGCTTAGCGGTTAAGGCATTTGCCTGCAAAGCTAAAGGACCGAGGTTCGATTCCCCACGACCCACATTAGTCAGATGCACAAGAGGGTCCACACGTCTGGAGTTTGTTTGCAGTGGCTGGAGGCCCTGGCGTGCCCATTCTCTCTCCCTCTTTCTCTGTCAAATAAATAAATACATAAATAAATAAAAATATTTTTAAAAAATCACATGCCCTATGAAGCTCTGTCAATATTAATAACAGATATTGTAATTACAAATGTAGTGAAACTTTAACTTTTTCAGGTTGTCAATTGAAGTTAAAATATTTCTATAAATTATAATAATTATATTTTACATATACTTATAGATGATATAAATTATAATATATATAAATATAAATTATAATAACATAATCATAATCCACAGATATATACCATTTCCTGTTTCATTTTTGCTAAATATTATATCCACATTTAAAGAATGTAAGCATTTTCGTAAATTATTAGCATAGTGATATGCTTGCTGCCTTTAATTATGTATGTCATGGACTTGCAATCATTTGTGTCACTTACCTTTCCCCTGCTCTCTGTTGTTGTTTGCTTTTTGTCATGGTGCCCAACAGATTCTCTCTGTGGCTTTTGTTTTTCTTGTCCTTTTGTTGTTCAGAAAGACAGAGCTGCTTTCCAGTGGCGCCTGCAACCCCGCACCTGGAATCTTCTGGCTTATTGTGAACTGTCCCTGTTCACTTTTCTGTTCCTCTTATAGTCCCTGAAATGAGGTTTAATTAGAATCGGTTTTCCTTTGGTGTTTTGTTAGGTCTCATAGTAGAATACTGTATTATCTGTAGGCATCTGTTATAAGAAAATGCCAACACACAAATATTGTTTTAAGAAACCAAATGGAGGGGTTGGGAAGATGGCTTAGAGGTTAAAGGCACTTGCTTGCAAAACCTCCGGGTCCAGGTTTGATTACCAAGCTGCCCATATAAGTGGGCAAAGAGAGTTGTGCAAGTATCTGCTGTTTGTGTGCAGTGGCAAGAGGTCCTGGCACCTACCTTCACCCCCCCACCCCACACAAATAAATAACAATTTTTTTTATTTTGGTTTTTTGAGGTAGGGTCTCACTCTAGCCCAGGCTGACCTGGAATTCACTATGTCGTCTCAGGGTGGCCTCGAACTCATGGCAATCCTCCTATCTCTGCCTCCCGAGTGCTGGGGTTAAAGGTGTGCACCACTATGCATAGCTAATAACACACACACACACACACACACACACACACACACACACATTTTTTTTTCTAAAAGAGAAACCAACTTGTCTGGTAATCTAACTGATGGAATAGTCTCAATTCAAAAAAATGGTATATATAGTGCTGGGTGTGGTGGCATACGCCTTTAATCCCAGCACTTGGGAGGCAGAGGTAGGAGTTTGAGGCCACCCTGAGACTCCATAGTGAATTCCAGGTCAGCCTGAGCTAGAGTGAGACCCTACCTCGAAAAACCAAAAAAAAAAATAAATAAATAAATAAAAGGTATATAAAAGCAAATGAAAAACCTTGGGTACTGGTTAAATTCTATCTTATCTATCAGAGACTTTAACTGTGTCTCTAATTGTGATCAATAATTCCTAAGAGATGCACAAAAATTGTACTATGTACATATGTGAAAAATCATCAGTTACACATAGCCCAATCACAATGATGTTAAACTGTGCATAATACTAGCAGAAAATACATCAATATGTGATTAGTGGTTGTGTCTTGCGTGATAGGTTTCCATCACTACATTCTTATTTTTCCATATTCAAACTTTCATCTTTCATACTCAAGAAAAATGATCTTTAAAAATGACACTCGGGTTGGAGAGATGGCTTAGAGGTTAAGGCACTTACTTACAAAGCCTAAAGACCCAGGTTTGATTCCCCAGTCCCCACGGAAAGCCAGATGCACAAGGTGGTACATACTTCTGGAGTTTGTTTGCAGTGGCTAGAGGTACTGGTGTGCCCATTTTCTCTCTCTCTTTCTCTGCTTCTTTTTCTCTCAAATAAATAAATAAAATAAAATAATCATATAAAAATGACCCTCACCTACCATTTGAGACACAAATATGTAGATTTATTGATTTTTTTTTTTTTTTTGGTTTTTCGAGGTAGGGTCTCACTCTAGCTCAGGCTGACCTGGAATTCACTCTGTAGTCTCAGGGTGGCCTTGAACTCTCAGCGATCCTCCTACCTCTGCCTCCCTAGTGCTGGGATTAAAGGCGTGCGCCACCACGCCCAGCTCTGATTTATTGATTTTTAAAAAATATTTTTATGTATTTGCAACGAGAGAGAGAGAGAGAATAGGTGTGCCAGGGCCTCCAGCCACTGAAAATGAACTCCAGATGCATGCGCCCCCTGTGCCTCTGTCTGTGTGTGAGTACTAGGGAATTGAACCTGGGTGGTCAGGCTTTGCAGGCAAGCACCTTAACTGCCAAGCCATCTGTCCAGCTCCAGTTTGTTGATTTTAATGCACATTTCTTTCTTCACATTGTCAGGTACTCTCGGGGTCAGAATGGGGCAACCTGCTGCTTTGGGAAGGTAGCCTCATCAAAGTAGAGCTCTGCCGAACTGGAATGAAGTGTTGTCACCAGGGTCCCATTAACCAGATAATGCTGGATGAGGGCGAAGTCATCACTGCCGGGTCAGATGGGTGTGTCAGGGTAAGCTTATTGATACATGGACAGAAACACCACCACCACTTGTAGATCAAGTGATTTTGTCAGAGTTTTATTTCTCTTGAAGGTCATTTTGTGAAGGAGGTTAATGGTAATGTACTTTGAAGACTGACTCATTTTAAATAATGCATCTCATATAGACAATAATTACATTTAATTTTTTTATTTTTAGAGAGAGAGAGAGACAGAGACACAGACACACAGAGAATTGGCACACCAGGGCCTCAGCCACTGAAATCAAACTCCAGATGCTTGCACCATCTAGTGGGCACGTGCGACCTTGCGCTTGCCTCACCTTTGTGCATCTGGCTTACGCAGGATCTGGATTGTCAAACATGGGTCTTTAGGCTTCGCAGGCAAACGCCTTAACTGCCAAGCCATCTTTCCAGTTCAATAATTACATTTTTGTCCAAATTAATTTCCTTCATCTTAGCACTGAAACTATGAATTGATCTCTCATTCTATTGTTAGTTGTTGAAGTAGAACCGATCACACAGCATACACACTAGGCATGTGTCCTTTCAAAATGCCCCGTATGAATCGGTAGTTTTCTTAGAGTGAAAATGCTGGGGCTCGTAGAAGGCTTAGTGGGTCTAGTGCTTGCTGTGCAAGCATGAGGGCCTGAGAGTTCACACCCCAGAGCCAAGTGACACATGTGGCAGCACGAGTGTCGTCTGTAATGCCAGCACCCTCCCAGTGCAAGATGGGAGGTGGCGATGAGGGAATCCCTGGAAACTCGGGAGTCAGCTAACCTGGCAAGGGAATGCAGTGGAGATTCACGGTACCCTGCCTCAAACAGGGTGGAAGGCACAGACCAACGCCCAAAGTTGTCCTCTGACCTCCACACCATGCCATTACACACACGTGTCCACGTGAACACACACAAACACATCATGCACACCCAGATATGCCTATCACGATTTTATACTGAGGATACCAATTGGAAATGTCCTGTGGAGTTTTCTGCGTGTGCTGCCCTGTCCGCGCTCCCTGTGCTAAGGAACTCTCCCGTCTTGTGAATGCCACTCTGCTTGAAGCCTGGGTGAGGCTGGAACTTGACTTCTTCATTACTGTGTGGCACACGCCTTCTCGTGTCCACCTCGAGTGTGACCTTCTGTGACAAGGTATTCTGCCCCCACTACTGTTAGCCAACCCGTACTCTGGTGATTTCTCTTGTAGCCTCTTGGTACATGTTCCTTCCAGGGCCTTCTTTAAGGTAGTGGTACTATTCTCTTGACATTAGGTTTATCGCAGTAAGATTGCGTTTTTTTTTTTTTAATTTTGCTTTTTTTTTTGAGGTAGATTTCATGTATTGCTCTGAGAATCTTCCATGTCCCTCATTTTGTCATATATTATATTCATTATCTTTCCAAAATATATGTCACCCTAAAATACCCAGTGTCCACATACCAAGTGGGAGAAAAACTTCAAGAGAAAGCAACTAACATTTCAGAGGACCTCTTCACAAGTACATAACTTTTAAAAACTTGCTTCCCCAGTCACAGTCTGTCCTCCTCCCCTCTGTCCTTCCCTTGTAAACGCCATAGGAAAAACCCACCCCAGCTTTGCAGGCGTCTGACTGCTCTAGGATATGACCCTCCCCGCCTCATTAGCTAATCCATGAGACAACAGTCTCCCTCCAGAGCCTTAGGTTCCCAAAGTCTGATTCGTTCTGCTGGGGATAACATGGCAGGCGTCAGCAGGTGCGTTTAGGGTGAGCTCTGCTACTTCACAGGACAAGTCCTTGTGAGTCTCTGTTATGGAGAGGTGACAGTGTGCTCTCTCATTTTCTTGTAATCATGTGGACTCCCCTCCCAAGAAATTTCAATGCTTATCTGAGTCAGCAGCGCATAAACTGGTATTAAGGAAGAAAAATATTTTCTAATAGAATAAACTGATATTAAGGAAGTAAAACATTTTAATAGAGTAATCACCTGTTTTATTTATTCTGAAAGAAGAAGGTATATTTTCCTTCCTGGAGTCTTTCAGCGTAAAAAGAAAGCTAATTATAGTGTCTTGCTAAACAATTGAACTATCTACTCCTTATGACCTTTTTTTTTTTTTTTTAGTATATTTTATTTATTTGAGAAAGAGAGAGATAGACAGAGAGAGAATGGGTGCACCAGGGCCTCCAGCCACTGCAAACGAACTCCAGACACATGCGCCACCTTGTGCATTTGGCTAACGTGGGTCCTGGGGAATCGAACTGGGACCTGGTAGACATGGTAGAAATCTTGAAATAAAGCTTATTTGTGACAAATTAAAGTGCCTGTGCAAGACAGTATTTTTTGCACTAATCTCTATAAATGAAAACAAAAATTTAATAATCTCTTATAACTCAGTTCAGAGTAAAATTTGGGGTTGAACTTTGAAGGTACTTTAATTGCTTATAGTCGTTGTATATTTTTATGAAATAAGAAGAAATGACTTGAGGAAAATTTGAGCCTTTTCTGACTTACAAGATAAGTAAAGCAATTGTTTGATTAAAATATTTTCTCATTACTTTTACAAGATATGGGACTTTGAGACAATAGACACTGCTGACGTTGTAGATGAAACTGGATTGTTGGAGATTGAACCCATTAATGAGCTTCAAGTACACAAGAATGTCAATCTCTTCTCAATGATCAAAATGAATGACGTTGGAAATAACTTTTGGCTGGCTCAGGTGTGTTGCACTTCTTTCTGGTATTGGTTCTTTAAATTTACTGAGTGCTGAGATGAGCCACCATGCACATTTCAAGCTCTTTAAATATACCCAGACATAAAGTTAAAATAGGAGTTTAAATTGATTGCATGGATTGGAAATCAATTATTATGAAATTTCTTTGTTGACTGTGTTATTGCTGTCTGAAATGTATAGTTGTTACTTTTTGTTGTTGTTGTTGTTGTTGTTGTTGTTTTCGGTATTTTGAGGTAGGGTCTAGCTCAGGCTGACCTGAAATTCACTATGTTGTCTCAGGTAGCCTTGAACTCATGGCCATCTTCTTACCCCTGCCTCCCAAGTGCTGGGATTAAAGGCATGCACCACCATGCCCAGCATTTAAAATTTTTTTAAAGTATATTTTATTTATTTATTTGAGAAAGAAAGAGGGAGAGAAAGAGAGAGAGAGAGAGAGAGAGAGCACGCCAGGGCCTCCAGCCACTGCAAATGAACTCCAGACGCGTGCGCCCCCTTTTGCATCTGGCTTACATGGGTCTTGAAGAATCGAACTGGGATCCTTTGGCTTTGCAGGCAAGCACCTTAACTTCTAAGCCACCTCTCCAGCCCAGATGTTACTTTTAACAGCTGTCAATCATACCTCATAATACATATAAGCTTTTATGTTATTGTTTGTCCTTATTTTATCTAGATCACAGGAAGAAAAATTTTGCTTTGATGGAAGTTAAAAAACTGATAAAATTTTACTATCTGTTTAAATTTTTAGGATGCCAGTGGAGCCATATGGAAGCTTGACCTTAGTTTTTCAAACATTGTAAGTTGCCTGTTTTTCTTATTTTCTCCTGTTATGGTGGAAGCCTTTGGTAGTCTTTCAGATACCCCATCTTCCTCCATATTAATTGTTCCTGTCAAGTAAAATAGATCTTTCTCATTATGCACTGTACTTCTCATGAACATACGGAGTTTCATTTACATGCTCTCCTGCAGTCCTGTCAGCTCCTCTGTGGAGCTGCCCTCGTCTCATTTTACAGATGAAGACATGGAAACTGACATTTGATGGGAACTGTGCAAAATTACAGTCATTAAGCACAGTCTGAGACTCCACTCAGTTTTCCTCTCTCCGAAGTCCAGTACTCTTGCTAGCCTACCATGCCATTGTTTATCTCCTTGCAAATTAAATCACATGTGTGTCGTAGGCGTCTGCTTTCATTTCTTTAAGCTTGACCTTAATTCTGCATTCCTCTGTCTCTGTGTCTGCTCTCAGACCCAGGATCCAGAATGCCTCTTCTCCTTCCATTCTGGACCCATCGAAGCCTTGGCTGTTTCTCCTCTCACTTACCTTATGGTCACCACCGCCTTGGACTGTAAGTGGGAACTCTTTGATAAATGATATCTAGCCTTATTTTGCTTTTTCAATATCCTTCTCACCATGTGTGATTAGAAGCCCCTGGGAGAGCTTGTAGACATGAGCACGGTGAGACGCAGAGTGGAAATAGCAGAGCACGCAGCACCTATAATCAGAGATTAGAGTGAGACATTTGTAATTGTTCATGAAAATACTGCTTGTTTTGTTAATAACCACATACATTCTCTTCTCCAGAAACCAACAATCTTGTGCACTGTGCAAGGAGAAATTAATCTGTCAGTCAATCATTACTTGTGCTTTGTAGTATTCATATGTATGAATTACCTTTATGAGGTGGATACATGGATAGTTTTCATTTTATTTATATTTTTAAATTTTTTGTTGTTCATTTTTATTTATTTGAGAGTGACAGAGAGAGGAAGAAGCAGAGAGAGAGAGAGAGAGAGAGAGAGAGAGAGAGAGAGAATGGGCGCGCCAGGGCTTCCAGCCTTTGCAAACTAACTCCAGATGTGTGCGCCCCCTTGTGCATCTGGCTAACGTGGGTCCTGGAGAATCGAGCCTCCAACCGGGATCCTTAGGCTTCACAGGCAAGCGCTTAACCACTAAGCCATCTCTCCAGCCCTATTTATATTTTTAGAGAGAGAGAGAGAATTGGCAAGCCAGAGTCTCAGCCACTGTAATCCAACTCCAGACACTTGCACCACCTAGTGGGCATATGCGACCTTGTGCTTGCCTCACCTTTGTGCGTCTGGCTAATGTGGGATCTGGAGAGTCAAAAACATGGGTCCTTAGGCTTCCCAGGCAAGCACTTTAATTGCTAAGCCATCTCTCCAGCCCATAGTTTTCATTTTAAAAAGGCTGTTGGACTATCAGTTGTTAGGTTTCTTGTTATAATGCTCAACATGTAAAAACTGATTCCAAGATTACTTTAAGCGCTGTTATGCTAATAGTTTATTTCTTTTAAAACTGTCTTTTTATAGGCTCTTTTAGAATCTATGATTTGGCTAGCAAAAATACTTTGGTTCAAATGAAATTCAAACAAGGAGGTACTGCCATCACTTGGGTACCTCAAACGGTAAGTTTATGGGTATGATGAACTTCTATTAGAACTATTGGAAAATAAAATGTATCAATGTTATTTGTGGATATTTTCTGGCTTAGAAATGTAGAGAAGAATAAGAATTGGCCAGGTGTGGTGGTGCACACCTTTAATCCCAGCACTTGGGAGGCAGAGGTAGGAGGAGCGCCATGAGTTTGAGACCACCCTGAGACTACATAGTGAATTCCAGGTCAGCCTGAGCTAGAGTGAGACCTACCTCAAACAAACAAACAAACAAAAAAAGAAAAGAAAAGAAAGAAATAAGGAATCAAACAAGCCAATCAAAAAATGGGCTATGGAGCTAGAGAATTCTCAAAGGAAGAAATACGAATGGCATATAAGCATCTAAAAAAATGTTCTACGTCACTAGTCATCAGGGAAATGCAGATTAAAACTACATTGTGATTCCATCTCACTCCTGTCAGATTGGCTACCATCATGAAAACAAATGATCATAAATGTTGGCGGGGATGTGGAAAAAGAGGAACCCTTCTACACTGTTGGTGGGAATGTAATCTGGTCCAGCCATTGTGGAAATCAGTGTGGAGGTTCCTAAAACAGCTAAAGATTGATCTACCATATGACCCAGCTATAGCACTCCTAGGCATATATCCTAAGGACTCATCTCATTTCCTTAGAAGTACGTGCTCAACCATGTTTATTGCTGCTCAATTTATAATAGCTGGGAAATGGAACCAGCCTAGATGCCCCTCAACTGATGAGTGGATAATGAAGATATGGCACATTTATACAATGGAGTTCTACTCAGCAGTAAAGAAAAATGAAGTTATGAAATTTGCAGAAAAGTGGATGGATCTGGAAAGGATTATACTAAGTGAGGTAACCCAGGCCCAGAAAGCCAAGTGCCACATGTTCTCCCTCATATGTGGATCCTAGCTACAGATGATTGGGCTTCTGTGCGAGAAGGAAAAAACTCACTAGCAGAGGCCAGTAAGCTAAAAAGGAGATAGAAAGGGAAGAGAAAGAAAGGGAGGAGGGCGTTTATTAGGTTGGTATTGTATATATGTAAGTAGAAAGATTGAGATGGGGAGGGGATATGATGGAGAATGTAATTTCAAAGGGGAAAGGGGGGGGAGGGTACTACCATGGGATATTTTTTATGATCATGGAAAATATTAATAAAAATTGAGAAAATTAAAAAATGTAACAAAAAATGCATGCAGATCAATATATAGACTATATATAATTTTGACATAGAGCATTTCAAGTGCTCCATAGGCACAGGTGCTTGTGACCCTTGCAACTCTATCCTCAGTCTCTGTGCTGTCACATGTTTCTTAGTAATTCTTAGAACAGCACTTCCAGCTGTCTATGGTGTCACTGGCCTTCCAGGCAACCCTATAAATCAGAGGTTGGTTACAGACGAGTCCTCACTGGGTTCCTTACCCTTCAGGGGTTATGCAGAAATCTACTTTGCATATTCTTATATGCTATCTACTGATATACTTGTTATGATACCCAAATATCAGCCTTGGGAAGTTTTAGGAAAAGGCAAAATGTGGGGAATGTCTGAAAATAAATGTATGCTTGTGAGCAAAAAAAAAAAAAAAAGAAAGAAAAAGAAAAGAAAAAAAATTGTACTTTATTAGCTTGAACATGGTAGAAATCATGTATTATTTTCTATTATAGGTTCATCCCACGTGTTAGTTGGAGGAAGGCAGAGATGGACTATAAACCAAATAAATAAGTAAAATATTTAATATATATTGTCAGATATGGCAAAAATTTGGTTAGGGACAGGGAGTTGTTCAATTACCAACTACTGTGTATAAATTATCCCAAAGTATAGTTTCTATTTTTTGATGGAGAACTTTAACATATGCCAAAGTATAGTTTCATAAAACAACATATACTTTATTTAGCTCAAATGCTTTTGAGTTGTGAATTCAGACAGATGAAATCAGGGGTGGATTGTTTTGTGCCTCAGGTGTCTGGGCCTCAGCTAGGAAGTCCTGGTGGGGTCTGGAATAATCCTCAGAATTCTTGGTCACAGGCCTGTGACTTTACTTGAAGTAAAGCTGGGCTACTGAAAGAGTGTTTGCTTTCGAACCTCTGTCTGGTTGGGCACCATTACAGCCTGGAAGCACTCCAAGCAGGCACACAGGTAGCTCAGGACTTCTAGAGCTAGAAACTGGTCTTTTATGACCTAGCCTCAAAAGTCAAGCTGCCACTTCTACCATACTCCATTGGCATATGCAGTCACTCATACACACATGGGGGGAAGACAGAGAGAGAGATAGAGAGATAGAGAGAGAAACTTTTTTTTCTGAGGTAGGGTCTCACTCTAGCCCAGGCTGAGCTGGAACTCACTCTGTACTCCCAGGATGGCCTTGAATTTACAGTGATCCTCCTGCCTCTCTTCCTCCAGAGTACTGGGACTAAAGGTCTGTGCCACCCCACTCAGCAAGACAAAGGAACTTTAAATCCCATCTTTCCAAGGCAGGCATGTCTAAGACTTTGTAGCCATGCTTTTTACACGCCATGGGAATAGTTTGGGAAGTGATTAATTCTTATTATTTTTGGTTAAAATTAAAAAAAAATAATGGGGGTAAATATTATCAAAATATATACACATATGAAAATGTCAAAAAATGATATAAAAGAGAAAATGTCCTGGGCCTAAAATAGATATGGACATAAGTGTAATGGAGGGGAATTTCAGGACAGAACTAGCCCAGTAACAAGGCTAGAATAAGAAGAATGGGGAACATTTGTATTGCCTACTGTCTTGCTCTTTACCCTCATTTTCATCCCACGCCTAGATTGTAAGTCATATATATTACTTAATTTATTATATTATATTACTTAATGCAGATTCATCAAGTTATGTATTCATTAATAATTTCACTGCTGTAATAAGATGCCTATCTAAACCACAAGGGTGAAGGAGATCGACACAGAGAACAATCAACTCCTACCAAATCAGATATCCAGAGACACAGAGGCCTCCAACACCTCATCAGTGAAGCAGACCCAAAATGAACCCAACATGGCTCAGGGAAATTTTGCGGAAGAGGGGGTGGAAAGAATGTAAGAGCCGTTCATTGGGTCATGATATGCAGAGACATTTCTCCTATCCATAACTATGGGCTAATTCTACAATGCATGCCCCATATACCTCAACAAGGAGGGGCCAGGAAGAGGGGTAGGACATGGACGAGCCTAACAATGGTACCAACTTGACTGTATTTGCTGAGTACAAAACTAATTAATAAAAAATTAATTAATTAATAAAAAATAAAAGAAATATAAGGAAGGAAAAAAATTCTTTTGGCTCCTGGCTTGAAGGGTTACAGTCCCTGACGGTGGGGAGGCGTGGCGGTTGTGAGGGTGGGAACTTGCTCACATCGGAATGGCTCAAGAAGCAGAGGTCAGACAGGAAGTATGACTTTCCTTCCAAAAGACCCACTTCCTGAAGCTAGGTCCCACCTCTCAAGTGTTCTACAACCTCACCAAACACTGCCACTCACTAGAACGAGTTCAAATACCTTAGCATATGGGGAACATTAGAGACTCAAGCCACAACCACACAGCTGTATGATGTTCATAGGAGTAGTTTTAGCCTTATATCCCTGCTGATGATCACATGTATGTTGCACTTACATTGAAATTTCCCTTCTGCCTATTGCCTTGCCTTTCTGGAAGACTCCAGACAATATGCTTTACTACTTAGAACAGGCCTCCTGTGTGTAGCCCCCCGTGGACTTCCCTGCAGGCATAATGAGGACCCCTTCCTCTGCGGGTCTTTCCTCTCGGGCTGTGTGCCCTGCTCTTGCTTCAGTTGTCACCACACGCCAAGACCATGTGCTGTGTCACTGCTCTTTGCACTTTATCATGACACTTCCACTGCCTCTTCAATCACAGGTACATTTGCACACTTAGTAAAGTTTTTGAGGTTTACTCTAAATTTATTACGATTTAATAGTAACATTACATAAGTTGAAATTAAGCAAGCAGAAAAGTGATAAATTTCATTTCTTCCCATGAGTCTCCAAAGCCTTGAGGTTCACAATCTTCTTCTATTTTACTGGAAGGGTAAGAAATTTTGAATGAAAATCCGCTTCTTAGAAAAGAGGCAGGGTTTGTGCCGCGGCACTCAGTATTGGTCGTGGTGGCAGGGTCATATTTGTCTGCAATGACAAGCAGATCGGGTACACGATATGCCCTCAACACATCATCACATGCCTAATAGACTGGCGGAGGAGTCAGATGTCCATGAGATAAGATAGTCTCTGCAAAATGATTAGGGATATCCAACCTACTCCTAGGAAAACGGACACAGTTTCTGCCCGTTTTATTAACTAAGTCTTTACGAAAGATAATAATTGCTGCTGTGCAATTTTGATTTCTGCAAGGATTGGCAATAAAAACTGAAAATGGTAATCTTTTGTCTTGAGTTCCCTAGAGATGGTTTCAGTGAGTGGTGGCCTTGATAAGATGGAACCAAATCCAGGATCCTCTCTGGACCAGGGACAAACACAAAATGATTACTTTGGTGAAATTTTGCGTATTCACATATTATATCTGCCAAAGATTTTAGGGAATCCTTCAAAGCTTGAATTTGATTTTTTTCCTTATGTGGTGCAGATGAAAAATTGCAACACAGAATGAAGCAGCTTGGAGGTGCTGGTGAATAGCCAGAAAACATTGTATGAAGTCTTCCCAGTACTTCTACTCAATCCAACCAAATATCAGATACAAACACAAACATGGCATCCTTACTCTCTTTTTCTAGTTGTTTTAGTTTTGCAGAAGTCTTCACCGATATACCTACCAGAAGGCCCTCCAAAAAAAGTTAGCATTTCCATAGTGTGCCTTCGTAGCAGTAGATTGCTCAATGAGTGGAAATCCAAAGTCAATGACGTGGAACTTGATCATCAAACCAACCTTCTGCTTAGACAAAGCGTCTGTGTATAAACCACTGTGGAATTGAGCTCGCCTAAGATGCAGTTGTACTATTCCAGTGAAGTCTTCCAGAAGAACACTTCCTCTCTTTTAACTGGCTTATCATTCCCAGAACAACCACATCTCTGATTTTGGTTATACTACCTAATAAGGCTTCTATTGCTTTAAGCTAGAACTTTCTTCCACTTTCATTTGGGCAAAAACCTATCACTAGAGGAGAAAACAATTTTCATCTGTGGGTCCTCTGCTACAAAAGGGTGTCTCACGCACGGTACAGCTGTGCTTTACCACTTGCCATAGTGGGAACCATTTCGTGAAGTGGCACCTGACTGTTTTTACCCCCAGATCTTTTGGGAGCATCGGCTCCTCATTCTGGTCTGCTGCCATCAAGCTCTAACTCTTCCATGGGCTCTGTGTTTTCTGACACAGGATCTGCACAGGCTGCTTCCTCTCATGGAAGTTCTTGCCCAGCATTTCTGTACCTAGTTAATTCCTGAGCATCCTGCCAATCTCAGCTCCACCGTCTCTTCCTTAGGGAAGCCCTCAACCTAGGCCAGCTTTATTTGTCATATGTTTTCAGAGGGTAGGTTTCTTGCCTTCAGCACCTGTCATGTGGTGTACTCACCCATGTGAGAGACCAAGGACTCAGTCCATTTATGTTCATCACTGAGCTGCTGTCAGTAGGTACCTGGCACATGGCTCCCTGAAGGATTCAGTAGGAATTGCTTATTCCTCTTGTGCTACTAATGATAAAGAGACGTCCTAGAACTCATGGCGGTCATATACTATGGTACAAAGGGAAGCCAATTGTTAAATGATCCAAGTCTAAATAAAATGTACTGTTATTTATTTAGTTATTTTGTGTGTGTATGTAATACAGACTTCTTGACTCAATTCAGGACTTGTACGTTTAAATTATTCTTTTTTCAAAGGTAAGCTACTCTGGAGGACAAATCATTGCAGGATTCCAGGATGGTGTTGTTCGGATCCTTGAACTTTATGATCCCAAAGGACTCGCAGTTTTTGCAGGACGGAAGAAGGTTTCCGATGCTGAGTTGTATCTGAAGCAGGTCTTCAAACCACACAATGACATGGTCACTGCCTTAGCTTATGAACGAGATGGAGAAATCCTAGCCACAGGGGTAAGTGGGACATTGCCCTCTCATTTCCCCTTGAAATTTCATGGTTAAAATTGCCTTCGAAGTCCACTGAGATTAATTAATATTTCAATTCCTTTGCATGCATATTTTTCAGTGTGGTCTGTGCATAGCATTTTTAACTAATTGCATAAATTAAATTGAATGCTTATTTTAAAATGAATAGAAAATTTCATGCTAGATGTATTCACTATAATCAATATTTATAACATATATATATATATATATATATATATATATATTTGGTTTTTTGAGGTAGGGTCTCACTCTAACCCAGGCTGACCTGGAATTCACTATGTAGTCTCAGGCTGGCCTTGAACTCATGGCGATCCTCCTGCCTCTGCCTCCCGAGTGCTGGGATTAAAGGTGTGCGCCACCACACCCTGCTAACATAGGTATATTCTTAACTAGAACTTCCATAGGTTGGGGTTGTAGTTCAGTGGTATAGTTATTTCCTAGCATGCAAGAGTCCCTGGTTTGGTCCCTAGTACATCCAAACACTAAACTAAACCAAACCAAAAGTCTCCCATTGATGAAAAAATAACTATAAATTTTACATGTATTAAGAGCTTATATACTGTAGAATTGTGAATTAACTTTATGTGCAAATACAATGATGACATTTTTGGAAACACTACTGAAACAGGGAAAATGAAGCAAATATTTACCATAATTTTTTAGATTAATCTGGGATATATGACCATTGCATATATAAGAACAAATTTGATGAACTATATGACATTAAATTATTGTACTATATGAACTAGATTTCATGGTAATTTACATACAGTGTTTTTTTGTTTGTTTGTTTGTTTTAGAGTAAAGATTGCACTGTCTTCTTTTTTGATGTGGAACAGGATTATAAACCGATTGGTTATATTAATACTCCTGGGCCAGTTTGCCAGTTAGAGTGGTCTTCATTCTCTCATGTAAGTTATTAGCATCTGTCTCAAGCCTACTTCGCAGTCTCTGGTAGCTAGAGAATAGCAGGTGGAAGTGTTAGCCTGGCCCTTGGTCTTCAGTCGGGGGGGGGGGGGAGGGAAGGGCAGGAAGATGGTAACAGGCAACACAAGTGACTAGTGCTGAGTTCTCTCAGCTGAGCGCCCATCAAGAGCTCAGTGCTCCCCTTGCCACAGTTTTTTATCTTCTGTACCCTAGTTAGCCACAGTCTCCTCTCAGGGCACAGGATTATATCAGGTGTTGCCTCAAGAATAGTGACTTTACACCAGAAACCCAGCATGTCAGAAAGCTTGACCTGGACCGATGCATCGCTCAGAGGCTCATGGTTAGATCTGAACATGCTTTTCCTCTTCTTTATTTCCTTGCTTTTCCTCCACTCCCAGTCTACCTCTGCTTCCTCATCGAATTTTCCACTGCTTCTTTTCTAACAACTGGTCATCCAGCGTTGATGGCTAATGTCCTTCAATGGCTGACTTACTAGCTGTGAGCGTGGGATCTTTCACTCTAAAATATTGATTGCCTAACCAAGTGCTTGCTGTCAGGTGTCCCGTGATAATGACACTGACAAGCTGCATAGGGGCAGCATTTTTAGGACTCACTTTAAGCTCCTCCAGTGGAAAGGGCTAAAGATTATGTTAGTGTCATCTGAAAAATCTTTTTAAAATAAAAGAAAAAGGGGAGGGGGCTGGAGAGATGGCTTATCAGTTAAGGCACTTGTCTGCAAAGCCAAAGGATCCAGGTTTGATGCCCTAGTATCCACGTAAGATGCACAAGGGGGTATATGTGTCTAAAGTTCATTTACAATGGCTAGAGGCCCTGGCATGCCCATTCTCTGGCTGTTTATCTCTGTTTACTCTCTCTCTCTCTCTCTCTCTCTCTCTGCTTGCAAATAAATAAATAAAAATTAAAAAATTTTTAAATTAAACAAAAGGGCTTGAGATGGCTCAGTGGTAAAAGGTGCTTGCTTGCAAAGCCTGCCAGTATGGGTTCAATTTTCCAGCCACCCATATAAAGCTGGACAGGCATGTATTGGCAGTGGCATGAGATCCTGGCACATTATAATATATCACATACACACACACACACACACACACATGTGGGCAAGTAAGTAAAATTTTATTTTAATTTTTATTTATTTATTTGCAAGCAGAGAGAGATAGAGAGAAGAGAGGGGGAGAGAGAGAAGAGAGAGAGAGAGGACCATGGGCATGTCAGGGCCACCAACCACTGCAAACGAACTCCAGACGCATGTGACACCTTGTGCATCTGGCTTATGTGGGTCCTGGGATAATTGAACCTGGGTCATTTGGCTTCCCAGGTAAATGCCTTAATCACTAAGCAATCTTTCCAGCCCATAAGTAAAAATTAAAAAAAAATAATCAGCTCATACTCATTGTCTCTATCCTTAGTAGAAACAAGTGTATTCACTAAACAGTAAAAAGCAGTATTTCTTCTAAAGGAAGAAAAATGCAAATTAGAGAGAAGGTGGGTGCAGGTGCTCCCAGTGAAGGGAATGAACCCACAGAGGAAGCTGTGTATGAAGCAGGAATTCTCATATCACTACATACAACATTGTGTGCATCCTTCAATCCTTTACATAGATGCAAAATTGCAAACAAGCCAGTGTTGACCAGGAATCCAAGGTGGTTGCCAGGAGGCAAGTGGGTGAGGGAGGTCTCTGTGTCAATGAGATAGCTTTTATCTTGATTTCCATGATAATTACCCAAAAACTTACCCCCAGTGACACACTTCCTCCAGCAAGTCTTCACCTCCAAAGGCCCTACAACATTTCCAAACTGCCCCCATCTGGGGGGTTGAGTGTTCAAAATGCATGAGCCTATGGGGGACATTTCATTCAAATCACCACACTGAGGCTTCAAGATTTCCTGGAGAATACTTAAGGGAGAGAGAGAGGAGATGAGGAAGGAGGACAAAGACCTGGGGAGCATTCACCTTTAGAGAAATTCAGGCAGACAGAAGACAGGATGCGTTGTCAAAGAAGACAGAGTTGATATGCCATCCACTGCCACACCAACTCCAGTGGAGTCTGTGTAGCATAGAGCCTGAACAGCTCGAATGGCTACCAGTCCCGGGGTTTGCATCACACGTGATTA
Organism: Dipus sagitta; assembly: GCA_036346955.1. NCBI lineage: Eukaryota > Metazoa > Chordata > Mammalia > Rodentia > Dipodidae > Dipus > Dipus sagitta. Next base: position 179,310,770 of record CM070774.1, on the reverse strand, counting down.
GGCCCCCTGGAGGTCCCTGCAGAGTCTTTGGTGTTTTGTGATTTGGGTCTCATTCTGCAGTGTGTTCTTTCTCTGGGTGCTTGCCTTATTGATTCTAGGAACTAAGCCCACTCAACTTTATACTGATAAAATCATGCTCTCAGCAGATAATCTCGATGGGCCTTTAGATGTTCCAGAAACTAAGAGTACAAAAACGAAGCTTCCACCTATGGAGACAGCCCTAGCCTCAGTGACCCCAGCAGCCTTAACTGCGACGCCAGCTGTGTCTGAAAGCTTGAACAGCTAATTTTTATTCTTGCTGAGAATGTAACTTTAACTCCATATGACCCTCCACTAACAGAATTGTTTGGCGGTCTGCAGTTTCTGATTCATGGCAGATGGAGGGAACCACCTAAATATAGAGGGCCTTATAATTTTGATCCTACTGATGCACCACTCCCTTGGACAGGAAAATATGATGAGAATCTAATCAGATGGGTAACATTTAAAGGAAAGAGAATCAAATATTATTCATTGAGTATATAGGAAATGATTAGGAGAAGCCGGCCCCCATGGTGTGCTTTGACGGATAAACAGCAACAAAAACTTAGATGGAAAGTATATGTATTCTTTGCTGTTAGGAATAAAAGATTGTATGATATATTTGGAAACCCTTTAAGTCAAGAAAGAATGTTGAAAGACCTAAGAGTTTGGGATGAAATGTGGGACCCCAATGTGAATGTAAGATGTTAATATTAGAAATCTTTAGATGTTAGTCATTAACCACAAATGTCTGGTCCTCCAGCAGCTACAGAAAGAGGAAGTTCCTGGGTATAACAAGTTTAAACTGAGTATATGTCATAAGGAGTTATTGTACTGATTTCATTTTTTGAAAACCTGCCAAATGGAGCAGTTCCTGATTGTTTCTGTATATAACTGAGACCTGAAAGTAAAGTTCTTTGCAGCAGCAATCACAACCTGTGTTGTCTGTCTGTCGCGTCGAATCCGTTCCTTACCTGAATATCCAAGCCTGGTCCCCCTGCAGAGACATCCCCACTGGGTGGTCTGCGGCAATCCACATACCATAGATTTTCCTCAACATTTCTTTTTATAATATTTATTTATTTGGGGGGGGGAGAGAGAGAGAGAGAGAGAGAGAGAGAGAATGGATACACCACTGAAAATGAACTCCAGATGCATGCACCACCTTGTGCATCTGCCTTACGTGGGTTCTGGGGAATCAAGGGTCCTTAGGCTTTGCAGGCATGCACATTAACCACTAAGCAATCTCTCCAGCCCTTCCTCAACATTTTTAATTGGAACATTCTGCTTAACAGGTTTCAAAATCACATGCTTAGCTCAGGAGACATATATGGCTTCTATAAAGCAACCAAATCTAAATATACTTTTAATAAGTAGCTTAATAATTAATAACTATGCAATAATTATTAACTAGTCCTAATGATATTATAATTATTAATAACTAGGATTATTGGCAATAACTCAGTGAGGAGCTAAGTATCTTTTTAATATAAAGTTTAAAATTATATATGCCTACTATATTTTTCTTTGTTTATAATCTCTTTGAACTATGCTTGTAAAAAATTTACCTACATGTAAACAATATGCTGAATCTTTGTTTTTCAGCCTGAAAGTACTTTACTGATTATCTGTGAGAATGGCTATGTTCTTGAAGCTCCTTATCCAAACATCAGGGAAGAAGACGATCATGATTTAGTCTCCTATGAAATTCATGACATGGACATAAGGTGTTTCCACTTCTCAAGTATCAAATCTAAGATTCTGGTATGAAATATTCTTGAAATATTCCCTCCTCATAGTTTTCCTTTCATTAGAACATGGCATGTCCTCTACACAGTGCTGGAGAGTACGAAGGAGAATAAAACAGACTGTGAGCTGAAGAAGCTTCTAACTGGGCAGTAGGAGGCAGTCACGAATACATAAAATCAAGTGCAAAGCACAGAATTTCGGGAGTGTGCAGAAGATGATACTGACGGAGGAGAGCGGAAGTCAAATATGGCTACGTGGGGAGCCACCGAGATCCCTTAGGAGTTTTAGATTTAAAAAAGGATTGATGCAATGAGATTGTATAAATTAGGAAGATAATTCTGAGGCGTGAACAGAAGGGGTGTACCATTGTTGGGGGACTTGTAGGATGGAAGATTGCTAGATAACGAGGCCTAAACACAGTGTTACAGAAGTTAGAAATAACTTTCCTCACTATTTTAGTCCACCTAGTTCCTAGGTTGATAGTGACAGACTGTGAGAAAAAGCATTGTTTACTTCTCTTTTAGGAAAGAATGATAAAATAATTAGTGTAAAGCTGGTATCAAGGGATAAAGCAGAAATGATAGTCATTGATATGAATTTAAATGATAAAAACATTCCTCCAGAGGATAATTATGTGTAAATGGTAATTGTCACATTAGGGCACTCCAGTTTTTCTAGAACCTTCTTCCTTCTGCTCTCTTTATCATGCTCAACAGTGGGAACAAAATGGACAGTTTTGTCTTCTGTTTCTTTTTCGAGGTAGGGTCTCACTCTAGCCCAGGCTGGCCTGGAATTCACTATGTAGGCTCAGGCTGGCCTCAAACTCACAGCCATCCTCCTACCTCTGCCTTCAAGGGTACTGGGTGAAAGGTTCCATTTTGTTTATGTTTATTTAATTTCCCTTTGCAAAGAGGTCCATAGAGGTGGAAAAAAGAGCCAAACAAAAGGAGCTGAAGGAGAAGAAAAAGGAAGAGAGGAGGAAGCTGTTGGAAGAGAGAGCAGAAGATGAAGGAATAGAACTCCCGGAGGAGGAAGAGGAGGAGGAAGAAGAGGAAGAAGAGTTACCTGAAATCTTCATTCCACCCATCCCTTCCCCTGTCCTGTGTGGTTTTTACTCTGAACCAGGGAAGTTCTGGGTTTCGCTGGTGAGTAGGAATGTATTCATTTTTACCTAATTCTAGTTCAGTCTAGTGTATGGTTGTGATTTCTCCAGTAGATTCTTATTCATATGTTAAGGTTTATTTATTTATAAGTTTATTCACTGAATTTATTTATGTATTTATTTATGTGTATGTGGGCACGCATGTGCCTTGGCATGTGTGTGCACAGGACAGGTTTCTGTGTTCCACTTTCTTTGAAACAGGGTCTCTTGTAGCTTGCCTATGAGCTTTGGATTCTCCTGGCTCTGCGTCTGTTGTGGGAGGGTATTGGGATCACAGAGGCTAGTGCCACTTTGTACCCAGCTTTGTGGAGGTGGCTGGGGAACTGATCATTGGCCAGCTGGCTTTGCAAACAAGTGCCTTCTGCTGCTGAGTCATCTTCCCAAATCTAAGAACTTATTTTTAAAATTTTTATTATTATTTATTTATTTGACAGTGACAGACACAGAGAGAGAAAGAGACAGAGAGAGAGAGAGAGAGAATATGGGCACGCCAGAGCCTCCAGCCACTGCAAACGAACTCCAGACGCATGCACCCCCTTGTGCATCTGGCTAACATGGGTCCTGGGGAATCGAGCCTCCAACTGGGGTCCTTAGGCTTCACAGGCAAGCGCTTAACCACTAAGCCATCTCTCTCCAGCCCTAAGAACTTATTTTTTAAAATGACTATAGTAGTTGTGAGTTTTGATAAATGAACATAAGAAGTTGTTTTATGTCTTCTTAACAGTCCCTTGTATCTGTTGTCACTTCATGACAAATGTACTTGCTCTGGGAAGGTCAAATGTGAACAGGATAAAGAGTAGATAGGCAAAAGGATTTCTAGGTCAGTCTTTTGTTTTGAGGTAGGGTTTCACTCTAGTCCAGGCTGACCTGGAATTCACTATGTAGTCTCAGACTGGCTTCAAACTCAGCGATCCTCCTGCCTCTGCCTCCTGAGAGCTGGGGTTAAAGGTGTGTGCCACCTGAGTGTGTTCAGCCTGAAAAGAGGAGCTGTCATGGCAGCACTATGCCGTGGATTCCTTCTTACACGTATGGGTGTGCAGCACATGGACGTTCATGGATAGGAATGTTTTCAGGTGGTCTTTTGAGACCCTGAGTAAAATTGGGACTTAGCGAATAAGAAGGGAAAATGGATATTAAGAAGGTAAATAGCAAGGAGCATCTCACTGTGGTAGAAGTAGATCTTTCATGCATGTATTTTCTAGTCTTATCTGGAAGCATTTTCTATCTGTCTATCTATCTATCATCTATCTATCTATCGTCTATCTATCTAACATCTATCTAATCTATCTATCTATCTATCTATATCTATCTATCTATCTATCATCTATCTATTACCACCATCATCAATTTATTTGCAAGCAGAGAGATAGATAGAGAGAGACTTGAGGGGAAGCTCCATGATGGCAGGGGAAAACTATGGCATGAGCAGAGGGTGGACATCACTCCCTGGCCAACATAAGGTGGACAATAGGAACAGGAGAGGGAGCAGGCTATAACACCCATAACCCTGCCTCCAACAATACACCGCCTCCTAGAGGTGTTAATTCCCAAATCTCTATCAACTGGGAACCTGGCATTCAGAATACCAAAGTTTATGGGGGACACTTGAATCAAACCACCACATCTTGCATTTTTATTAACTAAATATGGAACCTCCTTATCTTGTGTCAAGCACCATTCTACATGATTTATTATAGAACCTATAAAATAAGGCCCATTATTATTTACATTTTATGTATAAAGAAGCAGAGACGTGGAGCTGTTGCCTGACTTGTCCAAGGTCATGTAACATGCAGAGCGGAAGTGGAATATGGGCTCAGCCGGGGCAGAGCCCAGAGTCTATGTACTTAGACACTCAGCACCATCATGAGGCTGGCTCAAACATAGATCCCAGAGGTCATGCTAACCTTGCTTGATCCAGTGACTTGCTGCTTTGTGCCTGTAGCCAAGCAGATGTCATAGAAAATCCAGTCTTACAATGAAATCATGAGCACAGTTCTCAAATTGGTAGGCCAATTCTACTTACAAATTATTATTTTTTCATTTCATTTGAGAGAGAGAGAGAGAGAGAGAGAGAGAACGAATGGGCACACCAGAGCTTCCAGCCACTGCAAACAAACTCCAGACACATGCAACACCTTGTGTATCTGGCTTACGTGAGTCCTGGGGAATTGAACCAAAGTCCTTTGGCTTTGCAGGCAAGCACCTTAACCACCAAGCCATCTCTCCAGCCTAAATTATTGTTCTAATTTGTTGTTCTCCCCACAAACATTTCACAGCTTCTCTTATTCTCCATTAAGAACCTCACCCCAGATTTCATAGAGAAAGTAAGAGCAGTCAGTTGGAATTTTCTTATTTTTTGGTCAGTTATCTGTAACACCCTAGCAGGATTTAGCATCCTTGCTTTGCTTGCTGTTACTGATGAGCGTTGCTTTGTTCTCCAAGGGCATTGTCCTCAAAGACCTCTTGAGCCTATTCCTCTTTACTTTCTCAAAGAATTCATTCCTGAAACAAAGCAGTTGGTCTCCTGTATCTTGGGGTTCTGTCTTCTTTAACTCAGTTCTTATCTTCAGCAGATCAATGGTCTTTAATACGCAACTTTTTGTTTAAAAATTTTTATTTTTTGTTGTTTCATATTGTTAATATCACTTTGGTTCTTTCTTTTGGTATTCATTTCTTCCTTTATCTTTGTACCTTTTGCCTTAAAAGAAAATAGCCATTAGGAGATGAGGAGTTGGTTCACTGGTTAAGAGCACTTGCTGCTTAAGTGGAAGGGGCCTGGGAGGGCCCAAGACCAGTTGAGGCTGATTCCTCAGAACTCATGTGAAAGGCTGGGCGGGGGGGCTGGAGAGATGGCTTAGCAGTTAAAGTGTTTACCTGCAAAGCCTAAGGACCCAGGTACAACTCCCAAGAACCCATGTAAACCAGATGCACAAGGTGACGTGCACACACAGGTGGCATATGTGCACAAGGTGGCACACACGTCTAGAGTTCATTTGCTGTGGCTAAGGCCCTGTCATACCAATTCTGTCTCTCTCTCATAAATAAAAAGTAAATAAATAAAATTTTTAAAAGATGGGAATACTCATACACATCTGAAGCCCATTCTTTTTAAAATACTTTTATTTTATTTATTTATTTGAGAGAAAGAAAGAGAGAGAAAGAGAGAAAGGGGCATACCAGGGCCTCCAGCCATTGCAAACAAACTCCAGACACACGTGCCCCCTTGTGCATCTGGCTTACGTGGGTTCTAGGGAATCGAACCTAGGTCCTTTGGCTTTGCAGGCAAGCGCCTTAACCACTAAGCCATTTCCCCAGTGCTCTAAAGCCCATTCTTGGGGTGGGGTGGAGACGAGAATCTTTGATTGAAAAATGATAGCTGTGGGTTGAGGGAGAGACCTGTCTCAGAGAAGCATGTGGTTGAATGATAGAGAAGAACACCCAAAATTCTCCTCTGTCTACCATATGCATGTGCATGGTGCATTTTTTGCACTTTCATCTGTACACATGCATGCACACACACACACACACACACACACACACACACACACACACAATGTAGCCTTTAATGTTTTCTTTTGTGTAGATTTTCTGGTGATATGATACCTGTTTTTTCCTTGTGTTTATTTGACTTTGTTTATTACAATAATCTATATAAGGATAATGTTTTCCCAATTTAAAAAAAAATTTTGGTACTAGAGAGAAGGCTTAGCAGTTAAGGTGCTTGCCTGCAAAGCCTGAGGACCGGGGTTCAATTCCTCAGCACCCATGTAAACCAGATGCACAAGGTGATGCATGCTTTTGGAGTTCATTTTTAGTGGTCAGAAGCCCTGGCAAGCCCTTTATCTCCCTCTCTCTCCCAAATAAATATTTTTTTAAAAATTACGGTAAGATGCACATAATTTTCACCACCTTAGCCATTTTAAATGTGCAATTCAGTGGTAATAAATACACTTGTACTGTTGTGAAGTTGTCACTACCATCCATCTCTACAACCTCTCTGTTCCTGTAAAACTGAAACCTTCTATCCATGAAACTGTACCTCTTCATTCTCCCGTCCCTCCAGCCCCTGGCCCTCGTCACTCTCCTTCCTGTCTATGATTTCCCCTACTTTCTCATGTAAGTAGAACCATATGGTATTTGTGACACGCTTACTTCACTTAGCACAGTGTTCTCAGAGTTCAGCCATGTCACAAAATATGTCAGACTGCCCATGCTTTTTAAGGGTGACTGTGGCTCCATTGTAAGTCCCTGACCATATTTCGCTTTGGTACTCAGCCACTGATGAACACTGGATCCCATCTCCCTTTGGGGTATTATGAATAATACTATGATGAGCATGGCTAGTCAAATGTCTTTTTTTTTTTTTTTCAAGGTAGGGTCTCACTCTAGCCCAGGCTGGCCTGCAATTCACTATGCAGTCTCAGGGTGGCCTCAAACTCACAGTGATCCTCCTACCTCTGCCTCCCTAGTGCTGGGATTAAAGGCGTGCGCCGCCATGCCCGGCTTCAAGTGTCTTTTTGAGACTCTGATTTCAGTTAATTTGAGTGCATAACCGGAAGTGGAGTTACTGGGTCATACAATAATTTTATTTTTATATGTTTCAAGAATGACCATACTGTAGGTATGCCATTTTATATCAATACCAACAGTGCACAAGAGTACCAGTTTCTCCAAATTCCTACCTAGACTTTGTTGTTGACAGCTGTAACCATCAAAAATTTGTGAGGTGTCCTCCCTCTAGTTTGACCTGCATACAAAGAATGTTATTAATTTAAAAAATTAATTTAAAAATATTTTTTAAAGAAATAAAATAGATTCATTACTCACAGGGGAAATCTCTCTTGCACTGTGGAAACTAACCATCACATAGTATTACTATCACTGTGTAGTTGCATGCCAATGGAAAATGGAGATACATTATCATTGTCAGCTCTGCCTGCAGAAATAATACATACAGATACTTTGAAACAGTTCCTCTGTGTTTTAACTTTGAAATAATCAAAAATCCCCCACGCAGTTCTCTGGGTCCTGAATTCAAGAGCTGCTGTTTACACTATCTATCTTTTCCAGGGTAGCTATGATTCTGGTTTTCTGTATCACTGTGAATTTCCCCCATATGACAAGGATAGTGATTTCAAACAACAGGAAGATGAGCCTTTTGATTACCGTTCTCTTGAGGATACAGAAGATAATCCTATCCAAACCATCACTTTCAGGTGAGCTAAACCTCAAAAATCTTTAAAAACTATATTCTATTGGTGACTATGTTTTGTATATCATGAGGACTGTCAGTTTTTAAAGTCTCTTTGAAATGAAGGGGAACTCCAACAACGCTTGGTAAAATAAATTAAATAACCAAATAGAATCAAATCTCATCTTGAAATTCTAATTAAATACTACAGATTATTTTGTCAGCTTTGTTAAAATTTCTATTGATTACAGATTTACTTTTTGTTACTCAGGAAGATGCGATTCACACAGAAGCAGTGTGCAATGATTCTGGAAAAGTTATAAATTGAGTCACTAGCTTTGTAATAATTGGGAACGGAACACTAATGCCATCATTCTTTTGGAGACCAAACAGTTTAGCGTTTACTTTCCAACTGGCTTTCCCTCTATCTTGTTATGCTAATTTACTAAGACGGCCAAGGCAAAAATGTCCCATAACAGGTGGCTTAAACAGCAGAAATTTATTTTCTCATGTTCTGGAGACTAGAGTCCCAAGGTCATGGCATTAGCACGTTTGGTTTCTCTTAAAGTCTCTTCCCTTGGCTTGCTCACACCTGCCTTCTTGCTAAGCCCTCACTTAGCCATTCCTATCTACATGGTGTCCTTGGTCTGTCTCTGTCTTCCCATCTCTCTCCCAGTGTCTGGCTTACTTTCCACTGTTTTCTAAATGAATTTAAAAATATATTTTTATTTATTTATTTATTTGACAGAGAAAGAGGGGAGAGAGAGAGAGACAGAGAATGAATACACCAGGGCCTCTAGTCACTGCAAACAAACGCCAGATGCATGCGCCCCCTTGTGCATCTGGTTAATGTTGGTCCTGAGGAATTGAACCTGGGTCCTTTGGCTTTGCAGGCAAATGCCTTAACGGCTAAGCCATCCCTCTAGCCCACTTTGTACTTTTTATAAGGACATCAGCCCCACTGGATTAAGATCCATCCTTATGATCTCATTTTTACTTCATTACCTTGTTAAAGGTGCTTAGTTCACAATGTAGTTACATTCTGGGGTGTTTGGTGTTACAACTTGAGTATAGATGTGGATTTTAGTGCTATACATTTAAGTTCATAACATCTTTTGTTATTTAAAATTAGACATTATTTTCTGGCTAAGGAGAGCACTTTGCTCTCTCTTTCTCTCTCTTTAATCTCTTAGTGTTAGCCGAACTATGATGTTTTGTGGAATGAGAAATGGAGCAATTCGCATATATGTTCTAAATGAGAATGATACTTCCTTGGACAGTCTGGGGGACTACTGGCATTTCAACATGCATGACAATGATTACGGATGTGTGAAAAACATTGTTGTCAGCTTTGATGACCGATTCTTGGTGACTGCAGGGACAGATAGTAACATCTTCGTTTTCAACATTTATTCGTCATTTTTGTTAAGCAGAGACATAAAATCCAAAGTGCCATCTCCCAGGGTATGCAGCTGTTTTACCAATTACTTAATAATAATGCCGAACTTTATTTCAAAGTAGTATATAGAATTACCCAAATTCTATAAAATTTGAAAATTATTTAGGCACATTAATCTTATAATATAATCATATGTGTTTATAACACAGTTTATAATCTGTATTATCTATAATGTATAATATACCCTTATAATTGAATATTCCTCCCATTGTTATAATTTTGACTTTCTAGTGATTCTGTATCAGATATCAATGGTATTAAATTCCACTTATTAGACATATGTAGCTCCCCACATTTAAAAATGTGTAAGTTTTTCTTTATCAAACACTTTCTTAAAGTTTCTATTTTTCCTCAAAATGTATGATTTTTCCCTATGTATATATCATGTTCTTAATTACTTATTCACATATTGTAGAGGCATATAAGTAGTATATATAGTGTGAGGTGTGCTTTTGAAAGGGACTGAAAAACATTGATAGCTGTAGTTTACAGAGCGACAATGTGGGTCTTAAAGATTCACTGTAAATTATTCTATTCTTAGGCAGGGTATATTACTTGCTTTGTATTGTAGCTTAGGAATTCCTATCACCAACTTATATCCTTTTGTCCTCTCATGTAACTGAAAAATTTTTATATTTATTTATTTATTTATTTATTTGCAAGCAGAGAAAAATAAAAGACAGAGAGAATAGGCACACCAGGGCTTCCAGCTGCTGCAAACAGACTCCAGATGCATGTGCCACTTTGTGCATCTGGCTTTACATGGGTACTGGGGTATTGAACTTGGGTCCTTAGGCCTTACAGGCCACTGCCTTAACTGCTGAGCCATCTCACCAGCCCCAGAACTGAAAAAAATTAATATTTTATTTATTTGAGAGACAGAGATGGGGGAGAGAGATAGAGAGAATGGGCATGCCAGGGCATCCAGCCACTGCAAACAAAGTCCAGATGTATGTGCCGCGTGCATCTGGCTTACCTGGGTCCTAGGGCATTGAACCTGGGTCCTTTGGATTTGCAGGTAAGTGCCTTAACCACTAAGCCATCTTTCTAGACCCTGAAAAATTTTTTTCCCCTGAAAAAATTTTAATGTCAAAGTGGTTCCTTTGGGTGAAGTTACTATTACCATTGGAATTGCTCCTAGCAACTGTGGAGTTCAATTAGAGAGACCATAGTTAAAATCCTGAAGAACATATTGATTTGTCATTCAAAATAGCACATCAAGATTCTAGGGAAGATACAACCAAGTGCATTTTTATTTCTTTTAGTAGCAACAAAATTTGAGGCATAGGCCAATGTATACATACAGTCCAGCTCTGATCAAGGAATTACAAAAGGGAAAGTATATAGAAATGAACAAAAATCTTTGTTTACTTATTCCAGCCCTCTCTCTACAAACTTCTCTGTCTCTTTTTCTCTCTTTGTCTCACTATGAAGCCCAGGCTGGTCTTGAACTCAGACATCTCCTGCTTTAAATCAAGTGCTAGAATTACAAGTATGTACTGACATACCCTATTTTAGTCAAATTTCTTCCATTATTGAAGCAGACTACTTTTAAGAAGGCAAAATCAGAAGAAAAAATAAACAAACAAAAAAACCCTGAATAACTGAATAACAACAACCCCCCAGAGTCAACTAAGCCCCCTGAAAGGTCTAGGGTGGCCTCCAACTCATGGCAGTTCTCCTACCTTTGCCTCCCAAGTGCTGGGATTAAAAGCATGTGCCACCACACCTAGTGATAAATTTATGTTTTGAGTGACTTAGAGTAAGTAGATTTGTTGGTTATCACTGTCTCTTATGTTGGTCATGTGTATCCACTTTTACTAAAGTCATAAACCATAACTTCTATAAAATACGTAGATTTATATTTCATACAAATAACACTATATATAGTTTTGTCCACATGAAGACTTTAATAAAACCACTTGATCAAAAGAACGCCCTTATTTCTGCGCAAATAATAACAGCAAATCAGATCCTTCTATTCTGGAAGAGCATAGAGAAGTTCAGTTTCACTTAAGAATGGAGTATTTAGCACACTAAGACTGTGTTCAGTGGGTTATAAATTCTCTTCTGGACATCACAGACACAGATATTTTATAGCACAGCATCTGAATACAAAAAGTAGTTCACGTATTTTCTTTTAAGTTCTCTTAGTTTAAGCTAGTTTTCTTTCTAAAGGGAGACTTGTATTTCTTCTTTCACATCTTTCTCTTGGAATGTGGGGGTGATATTATTCTCTGCATTTTCCACTTCATATCTTCTTCTATTTAGACCATCGTAAATTCTTACTCTACACATACATATGTATTTAAAAATCTTCCTAAGACACATAAGTTATTTTAGAAAATTATCATATAATGTATTAAAAACACATTTTGAAATGATCTGAAATGTCTTTGATGTCTTTTAATAATACATGCATTAATAACTCATGTGAATGAGTAACTGAAAAAATTTTTTTTTTGTTTTGTTTGAGGTAGTCTTTCTATAGCCCAGGTTGACCTAGAATTCACTATGTAGTCTCAGGGTGGCCTCAAACTCATGGCAGTCCTCCTACCTCTGCCTCCCAAGAGCTGAGATTAAAGGTGAGTGCCCCCCACCCCGCCTGGAGAGTAATTTAAATTTTGAGGGTGGATTAATGGTGCTATTAACATTCTGAAAATACATAATTAAAATTTAAGATCTTTTTTTGAGGCAAACCCAACACACTGGCCTTTTTTTAATTTGGGGGTGAAGGAGAATTGGTGCACCAGGCCTCCAGCCACTGCAATCAAATTCCAGACGTGTGTGTCTGTGTGACATATGTGTGACATTGCACACTTGTGTCACTGTGCGTCTGACTTATGTGGGACCTGAAGAGTCGAACATGAGTCCTTAGACTTCACAGGCAAGCACCTTAAGTGTTAAGCCTCCAGCCCTTAAGATATTTTTCATATATTCTTCCAAATGAAACAGAAACAAATAAATTCAATTGAAAAATTTCCCTTAGCTTGTGTGAAAACACTTTCAGATCCAAAACTGTTAGAAATTGGCAGAAAAAATCCCTTCAATTTACTTTTAGATATTTTAAAGGAAATAGTACACAATTTCAAAGAGCTTTTTATTCATTTTTATACAGTTTGGACTTGAAATAGAACCACTTATAGAAGATATTGATGACCCCAAAGCCTACAGGTATGAAAAATTTTGGATGAATACTGTCTAAGCCTGAGTTTCAACCAACACATAGCAGACTTGACCAAGTTAAATGAGTTTTTGAATTATTGAATACAATTTTTCTCTTCTACTGGGTTCTGTAGCCTTAACTGTCCTCTCTTACATTTCTGCCTTTAGTATTGAGAATGCCAGGAGGAAGAGAGAACACGACAAGTTAATGAAAGAAGTGGAAGAAATAAAAACTGGGAAGAGAGAACAAATCAAAGCTTTGAGGAATGAGTTTTTGAAACTGTTAGAAATGAATAAAGAATTACCAAAACATATGCAGCTTAAACGGACAGTAAGTCTTGATAAACGCCTTTCTTTCTTTCTTTCTTTTTTTTGGGGGGGGGGTTCAAGGTAGGGTCTCACTCTAGCCCTGGCTGACCTAGAATCACTATGGAGTCTCAGGGTAGCCTCGAACTCATGGCGCTCCTCCTACCTCTGCCTCCCGAGTGCTGGGATCAAAGGCGTGCACCACCACACCCAGCGCCTTTCATTTTTAGCATTGCTTTCTACACTGAGAATCATTTTTCTGACAAGAAAGACCACTGAAGGTCATCTTTTTTCACCTGGCGCATCAGTGTGTTTGCATCTCAGCTCTGAAGCCTGACCCACTTTGGGGTGCGGGCTGATAAATCACTCTGTGTAGCGCACAGTAACTGCTGTTTATGGCTACTTCATGTGCGCACCTTGGTAAGGAGATAAGATAAACATACAGGTTGAAATCTGATTTATCAGTCCCTATTCCTTGCCAAAATTCCCACTGGATAGGAACATGTAGAATTTCGTTGTTCATCAGGTCTCCTGGGAAGGGAGTGCCTGGGTGAGCCCTAACATGATGACTCCGCAGAGCAGGGTTGTGGGGATAACCAGAGAATTTTAAAGCCAAATTTATCTCTTTATGTTATTTGTTTAAGAGAGAGAGAGAGAAGGTAGACACAGAGGGAGGGAGTATGGGCGCATCACAGCTTTCTGCCCCTGCAAACTAACTCCAGATGCATGTGCCACTTAGCACACCTTGGGTTTATGTGGGTACTAGGGAATAAAACTCTGGTCCTTGGGCTTTGCAAGCAAGAGCCTTAAGCACTGAGTCATCTCTACAGCCCTCTTTTATGACTTGGTGTAAAACCACATGCACTATTAGTGATTAGGTTTTTCTCCCACCCCCCCATCTCATTTCAAACTACCTCCTAGACAGAATTACAGTTCTGATTCTAATCAAGTAAAACATCAGAAGTTGTCATCCTAAATATGTTAATTAAACATAAAGTTACGCAGTCGTGCCATTCTGGAAGTAGTTTGCCAATTCCATACAAAATAAGTTTTATTAAATCATGATTAACTCTTCTGTTGATTACATAAAGACATTTATACTATTTTATTAAGAAAAATGTTAATACTTCCCAGAGTGTGACAAAACTTAAACAACTGAGGCAAGTCCTATGGTTAAAAGCGTAGGACACGTGTCATTACTGAAAACACCAACACCCCTGGTAGAATAATTGTCATCCATAATTTAACGTGAATACTGGTGACGGTATTATTCCAGGGTGAAAGTCAGAAACACGAGGCCAGGGCTGGGGAGATGGCTTAGTGGCTAAGCGCTTGCCTGCAAAACCAGAGTACCCGGGTTCAATTCCTCAGGAGCCCCGTAAGCCAGGATGCACAAGGTGGCACATGCATCTGGAGTTTGTTTCCAGTGGCTGGAGGCCCTGGCCTGTCAATTCTCCCTCTCTCTCTCTCTCTCTCTCTCTCTCTCTCAAATAAACAAGTATTTAAAAAAAGAAAGAAAGAAACACAAAGCCCCTAAGTATTTTTATGGACAAAAGAAGAGCCTTTGGAGAAGGACATGCCACAAGAGGTTGGCAATGTGCCAAAGGCTGGAGGCCTGCCATGGTCTCTGGGTGCAGTCACGTGACAACAACAACAAATAAAGAAGCCAGGTGTGGTGGTGGCACATGTTTTTAATCCCAGCACTTGGGAGGCCGAGGTAGGAAAATGGCCATGAGTTTGAGGCCATCCTGAGAGTACATAGTGAATTCCAGGTCAGCCTGGGTGAGAGTGAGGCCCTACCTCGAAAATAACAAAACTGTATCCTCCAAATATTGTTCTCATTTATTATGTTTTTATTAGAAAAATCTTTAATTACAGTACTTTATTTGCACTATTATTAACAATATTTGTATACAGTATGAGCCTTTTATCCTTATAGTGGGAAAGTAAGATTAAAAGTTTATTATTTATTTTCTGACAAAAGTTCATACGTGGGAGAGATTTGTGATGCACAATATAATGAGGACAAAGCTAAAACTCTGTGTATGAAATGGAAGGTCAACACTATATTTTGATGAAGTACCACTTTTGGTAAACAAATGTATTTATCTACAGGATTTTGAAATTGATTCCAAAATTCGAGCTGACATCAACAGAAAAACAGCTTACAAAATCCAGCAAGTGGAAAAGGAATTAGCTTGGGAAAAAGCGAAATACGAACTTGGCCTAAAGAAAGTACAGAATAGGTACGATTCATACCTCACAAGTGAAGATGTTTGAAAGCACAGTTTTGGACAAAGTAGTTTTCAATAATATCAACCAAGTAGCTAGATAAAGCGATGTGGTAGGACCTGTGACCACTCAGTCTTCCTGAACAAAGGTCTTCTCTGTTCCCGCTCTGCTAGTCATAGTTTGGAATTTGGGTAACAGTTTAATTTTTAAAAATTATATAATGCATATTTACTTTCTGTCTTGACAAAATATTTCATGCAAAATTAACACATGAGCATGAATACATATATGTACTAAAAATCAAAACTAATCAAAAAAGTCAACAACCTCCTGTCTGATCCCTTGTATGCATCAGTTCAACTTCCCAGAGGAAATAATATTTTGCCTTTTATTGAGACTATTCTCTGCAGTCCTACTTTTGCCTTCATTCTTGAGCTGGATTCTGGGACCCTGTGGTAGTTACCATCTCATTGTGGGTTCAAAACAGCCAACCAGAGCAGCTGATGGGAGGAAAGAGTCTCATTCCATTTACGGTCTCAAGGGGGAGTTTCGTCATGTCAGGGAAAGGATGGGAGAGGCCGGATATCGCTTCTCGCCACAGCAGCTGGCAGCAAGCAGCACAAGTGAGCTGAGCCAAGGATTGGCAAACTGCCTAGGAAGCCTCGAGGCCTGCCTGCAGTGACGTATCTCCTGCAGCAAGACTCTGCTTCCAAACCTGCCACCAGCTGAGGAACTAGTATTCCCAACCCAAGAGGCTGGGGGGGGGGGGGGACACCTTATTCAGTCAACACAGCTCCATTAAGTTGTTTGGGAATCATCTATCTGAATTTTATGGGGTGGGTGGTGGAGCTTCTTTTACTGTTAGTTGGGTGGGATCAGGGCAGCTGATCAAGGCTTGTTCTCCCCTGAGTACTTTACCATGTGTCCCTATGGTATCAGGTTGTGGGAAGGCAACCTGGGGGGAGGGGGCTGGGGTTATTCTGCCTGTTGCATTTTGGTGGCCCTTTCTCCTGGCCCCAGACAGATCCTTCTCACACATGGGGTCAGTACTTCTCTGAAGACAGGAGGGTGCTCACTGTGCGGCAGGCTTCTCTCTGGTACTTTACAAAGTACAGATTTTACCGCTTGACATTAAATCTCTAGTATTTGAATTATAACTAGATCATTACCCGCCAAGGAGTAAAAGTAGCCAGGCGTGGTGGCGCACGCCTTTAATCCCAGCACTGGGGAGGCAGAGGTAGGAGGATCACTGTGAGTCAGAGACCACCCTGACACTACATAGTAAATTCCAGGTCAGCCTGGACCATAGTGAGACCCTCCCTACCTTGAACCCCCCCTACAAAAAAAAACAAAAGAGGAAAGAAAGGAAGGAAGGGAGAGAGGAAGGGAGGAAGGAATAAAGAAATAAACATAAACCTGGGAGTGCCTTTAATCCTACCACATGAGGATAGTAGAATTGCTGTGAGTCTGAGGCCAGCCTAGGCTATAGGGTGAATTCCCAGACAGTCTGTGCTAGACTTAGATCCTGCCTTGAAGTAAATAAACAAATGAAGAGAGAGAGAGAGAGAGAGAGAGAGAGAGAGAACTCTAAAAATTGCCTGTGTTTGACTTTAATAGTCATAAACACCTGCACGTGTGCAGAGGTGGACCTATGAATGCAGGGATGTCGGGGAGGTGGAAATCTCACCCCACAAAATTAGGTCTGTAAGTAGTAGGGCTAATTACATGTCACTCTCAGAACCGATTTTACCAAGAAAACAGGAGCCAGTCTCTGTCCTACTGTGAGTCAGCGTCCAGCCTGCTTGTTCCTTTCTATCTTTTCATTCCATGTTTCCATGCTGTGCTGGGGCAGATGAAGCCCAAAGCCCTGCGCCCTGGATCAAATACCCTCGCTTTTGAGGATGTCCATCTCCCCGGATGCACAGATATGAGGGACCCCATTTTCCCGTCCTACTCCTGGTCAGGAGGAGCCTCTTCCACCCCTCTCCTCCAGCTCTCACATACCCTTTGTTGAGTCTCTCTTCCCTCCCTGGTGCACACACTCAGTGCATCTGCCTCAGCACCATGTCCTTAGTGGACCTATGAAAGGACCTAGCTATGTAATTGGCAGAGGATAAAGTTATGCCAACAAATAGTCCTAAGTATTACCAGTGATTTCACCTTAACCAATATTATATGCCAAGCATGATGACTCTGTATTGAATGATATACATTTCCTTTTCTTTCTTTCTTCCTTTCTTTCCTTCTTTCTTTCTTTCTTTTTATTTTTATTTATTTATTTATTTTGTTTTTCTGGGTAGAGTCTCATTCTACCCCAGGCTGACCTGGAATTCACTATGTAGTCTCAGGGTGGCCTTGAACTCACGGCGATCCTCCTACCAACTGCCTCTTGAGTGTTGGGATTAAAGGTGTCACCACAATGCCAGGCTCAAGAAGTTTTAATTTTGATATAACCAAAGATACCCATATTTTCCTTTGTGTTATCTGAGAAGACTAAATTTCAAGAGAAAAACTCCAGTGAACAAAATTTAAAGGGATACATTTAAAAAGAGATGAGAAATACATGTTATGAAAAAGAAAATGGAAAAGAAATAGTAAGTGATTTTTTTAAGTCAGAAAAATAGGCAAATTAATAAGGAATAATAATGTAGACATAAATGAGCTAAGTTGGAAAATTGAAAGTGGATATGAAGGTGTGGGGGCTTATCATAAACTAGGGCCCTAAAACAGTAAACTAATTGATGAAGATTTTTTTAACTTTGTAAATTGAAAAATGGAGAATCTTTAAAAAGATAAATTGTTTTAATATTTATTTATTTGAGAGAGAGAGAGGGAGGGAGAGAGAGAGAGAGATAATGGACACACCAGAGCCTTTAGCAACTGCAAACAAACTTCAGATGCAAGCACTACCATGTATACCTGGCTTATGTGGGCTCTGGGGAATCAAACCTGGGTTCTTAGGTTTGCAAGCAAGCATCTTAACCACTAAACCATCTCTCCAGTCCAAAAGATAAATCTTTGAGTTACAAGAGAAAGGTGAACTAGAAAGTAGTATGAGTACTTAAGCTTGATTTTTTTTTAAAAAAGGTCAGAATATTGCCATGAAATGCCACTAAAAATGAAAAGCTGAGAAATAATGAACAGAAATGGAGAGTCCTACCCTTATTATTGTATTCAGCAGCCCAGTCTGCTCACTTCTTATTGACTGCATCCAAATAAATCTCATTACCACATGGATGTGAACACACACATACATATACCACATGGGTGTGAACACACACATACATATACCATAGCACTTAAGAAAACAAAATATATTTTTAAAATCTTAGGTTAAATTTCTCAAGTGTTTTGGAGATAGACGTTAAAATTACTGGATTGGAGAGATGGATTAGCAGTTAAGGCACTTGCCTGCGAAGCCTAAGTACTCAGGTTTGACTCCAGATCCCACGTAAGCCAGAAGCACAAAGGTGAGGCAAGCGCAAGGTCACACATGCCCACTAGGTGGCGCAAGTGTCTGGAGTTCAATTGCATTGCCTGAGGCCCTAGCATGCCAATTCTCTCTCTCCAACTCTCTCTCTCTAAAATAAAAAAACAAGTTCTAAAAACTATTCTACTTTTCAGTTTAGGAGCCCTTCACTTATACACAGATATTTACATTTTATATAACTTACACATTTCTATTCATTTATCTATGTCTATCTCTAATCTATCTATCTCTATCTACATCTATCTTCCATATCTATGTATACCTATATCTATATACTGCATAAACATAACACATATAACTTAATATATGTAATACATAGGGGAGTAAAGTACATTTTTTAGAGTTTGGTATGATCTGTTTAAACTAGATCCTGAGTGTAAATTTTCATTTTCTGTGTATTAGCAAAATAGTGGTAATTGTATTAATAATGGATTGTTTAGTGCATTTATTAAGCATAACTTATACTTGCTATTTAGTGAAATCCAATCTAACTTTCCTAACCCCCTGATGAGCATATGCGTGATTAAGTGTGGGTCTAGTGCTGTATATTAATTAGTATTATTTGAAAGGAAAGTATATCATTGTCTTGTAAAATGACTAAAATGGTAACTGCTGCATATATTTCTATTTTTTTCAGATTTCGTGATCCACTGGACAGTGATACTGTTGTGGTTTATGCCATAGAGACTGACCACCACATATCCTCCTATAGGCTGGTGAGACCCTCTAAATACTCCAAATTCAAGCGACAAAGTCAGGCAGAGAGAAGGATGAGCAAAGTAGATCGGCTTGACAAAGAGGGCCCTGGAAGAAAGGAGAGCCAGAAAGAGCCAGGTAGCCTGGACGCCAAGAAGAGTTTAACTTCTTACTAACTACGTTTTCAAAGCTAAATTATCTTTTCATGGGAAGGGAATCTGACCTTGCTCTGGTGGCCAGGGATCAATTTGCTGTCCCCTTATCTTCCGTGATAATCTCCTCTGGAACAAATAATCAAAAAAGACAGGGTTTATGTGGCATGGCTGAGGATGAGAGCAACAATTCTCCAACAGCTGTTTTCTTGTTTGGTGCAGGTTGCTAAAAGCAACCCGGGCCATGTGACTGACAGTGGGTGAGAATATGGGATGCTGCCATTTTCTTCCTTCCCCATGTCCAATTAGCCTCAAACCTAGAATTACCCCAGGTACTAGGTTTTAGACAGCGTTTCTTTCACCACTCCTGATTTCCATCCCAGGATGCAAAGCAGAAACAGTGTTTCAGATTGTTTTCCGACACAGTATACTTCAAACGGAGTGATGAGCTCAGGACACAGGTGTGAAGATAGTACCTCCGCCTCCAGCGGCCTGTTTCTTGTGGCTGTCTGCAAAGTGACTGCAGTAGGAGGACATGAGTTCTGGGAATGGTTCAAGGACTCAAGAATAAACTCAGAGCCAGACATGGTGGTGCATGCCTTTAATCCCAGCTCTCGGGAAGCTCAGCTAGGAGGATCACTAGGAGTTCAAGGCCAGCCTGAGCTAGAGTGAGGTTCAGTTCAGCTAGCTAACTAATTGCTATCAAAAACTTCTAAAACTCAGGGCCCCCTGCTCCAAGCATAGCAAGCTCGCATGGTTGTCCCGCCTCCTCTGGGGAGCCGCCCCCTTGTGCTCTGAGCAACAACAGCATCCAAGGCCTGAGTTTGCTCTCCAGGAGCTCAGGGCCACCAGGTCCACAGGGTTCTGGTCGGGGTCGCTGAGCCCCACCACGTGGCCACCATGGGGACCCACACTTCAGTGTGTCTAGGAAGGCCCATCGCCATATCTGTCCACAGCAGGCTTCAGTTCACAGTTTGTAAACCTTAACCACCCTATCAGGCATAACAGTGTTCTAAAAAAGACGCTTGTGGGCTGGAGAGATGGCTTAGAGGTTAAGTGCTTGCCTTCCAAGCCTAAGGACCCTGGTTCGAAGCTCGACAAGGTGGCGCGTGTATCTGGAGTTTGTTTGCAGTGGTTGGAGGCCCTGGTGTGCCCATTCTCTCTTGTCTGTCGCTCTCAAATAAATAAATAAAAATAGAAATAAAATTAAAAAGACACTTGTGCCCCTCCATTAGGCTGTTCAACTATTAAATAAGGTACTCCAAAGAAGTAGAATTCTTGGGCTTGGGAGACGACTGAACGGTTAAGGCGCTTGCCTGAAAAGCCAAAGGACCCAGATTGGATTTCCCAGTACCCACGTTAGCCAGATGCCCACGATGGCGCACGTTCTGGAGTTTGTTTGCAGTGGCTGGAGGCTCAAGCGCACCCATTCGCTCTTTATCTGCCTCTTTCTCAAATAAGTGAGCAAATAATTAAAAAGAAAAAAAAAGGAATTAGAATTCTCCTAGGAATCTCATATTGGAGCAAGAAAAGGCTGAAGCCTGGTCCAAGCCAAAGGGGAAGCATGTCTTGGAAAGAGACTTCACTGACACTACTTGGGCAGCCTCTGGCCCTCTACTACAACCTAAACCTCATGTCAGAACTCCGAAGAGAGAGGTGGGTAGTCACTGAATCACTTGGTCCCTCTTCCTAATGTGGCCACATTGAATAAATCTCTTTTTCCCCCCTTGCTTTTCATATTAATTTGGCCCCTTTAATTGACTTATTGAGAACATGTGGCCTGGTTTGTCAGGACTGCCAGGACACAGGCTCTGATCCTATCTCGGGTGACACACCACTGCCTGCTAATTCTACCTCAGCCAGTGGCCTTGCAGGTATAGATTTCAGCAGCTTATGAAATACAAGGAGGATAAGCCTGGCGTGGAGGCACATCCCTATAATCCAAGCCCTCAGGAGGCTGAGGTAGTGAGTTCCAGGTCAGCCTGGTCTCACAAAACAAACAAATAAATAAAATAAAGCACTGAAAGATAAAAATCTACCTCCTGTCATCTGTGAGGAAGTTGAAAATCTCCATAAATTTGTTAAGGATCAAAAGCAGAAGACCCTAGGATGTCTTTAGAAGCTATATTGAAAGTTCAAGTAGATCTAAACGCTCCGAGGCAGCGTCTGTCATTGGCAGTCGATCACAGAGAAACACTGTCAAGTGGAAATGCAAAAGGCCCTGGAGCTAAAGGATGCTGGACTAGCTTCCAGAACTCAGAACGCCTTGACCCCAGCGTGAAAGAAAGCCCAGCTCCTACTGACCACTTCAGAGCCTTGCCCCAATGCTCCCAGTGCAGGCAGCAGACTGGACTCACGCAAGTCAGTCACACAGACACCCCCCCCCCCCCAGATTCATCCATGGCTATGCAGAAAATGTATCAAAGATCTGGAGCTTGTAGTGTACAAACTCCTGCCTATTTATGAAAATGTAAAATGCTAAGGAAAATGGTCCTGAAACCTCTGGGACATGCCGCAGTTGTGTGTGAAGCCAAGTGAACAGAAGCAAGAAGTGGGAACAGGCATTTAAGAAAAAATTTAATTTTATTTATGAGAGAGAGAGAAGGGGGGAGGGAGGGAGGAAGAATGGGCTCACCAGGGCATTCAGCCACTGCTAATGAACTTCAGATGCATGTGCCACCTTGTGCATCTGGCTTATGTGGGTCCTGGGGCATTGAACCTGGGTCCTTTGGCTTTGTAGGCGAACGCCTTATCTGCTAAGCTATCCCTCCAGCCCGGAAAAGGCATTTTTTGAGTTTGAGAAAACTCATAATCCTAAAAGATAATTTAGGAATTTGCCAAGTATATTAGTTATCTTTAGTGATCATGAGAAATTATCTGAAATTTTGGCACTTTAGTCCTTTTCCTATGAATGCAGTTTTGAATTTTTGAAGAAAGTAATATTTATTCTGTTTTTTTATTCTAGAAAATATGAGTTGCGGTGCTAAACGTAACTTTTCTGTGTGTGAATAGATCAGATAGTAGCAAAATAAATTACATGAATATTTCATTTTAAGCATTGGTATATATATTACTATTATATTAAACATTGGTGTATATTACTATTAATTTGATTTTATTTTTGAAACTAAGAGCCTCTCATTGAATGTCTATATTTCAAAGTAGGTTTGAGTCATTCACTGAACTTTAGCCTCAAAAATTAGCTTGCCTTTTCTAATAGTGAGACTAATTTTTATGGTGGCCAGAGTATGATATGTACTTTGTCATGGGAGATATTTTTTCATGAGCTTTTGTTATTAAAAAAGTTATACATCTGCCTAGCACTTTTATAAATGACATTGCCTCCTGAATTTGTGTGAAGCTATAAAACTCAAATAATCATCAATCAGTTTTTCAATGAAAGTCTCGCCATTGTTAGATGACCACTTAACACTGAATGTGATGACTGGAGAAACTTTTCAGTTGTTCTTGAAAATAGACCTTCTGAGGTGGGGAGATAGTTCAGTGGTTAGAGGAACTTGCTTGCAAAGCCTGCTGGCCTGAGTTCAATTCCCTAGTGGCTCATGCATCTGATGTTCCATTGCAGAAGCGACAGACCCTGGTGTGACTATGCACACACACACACACATGCACATACACACATACACACACACAAACACACAACGATGAAAATAAATGAAAACATTTTAAAAGTAGGTCTGCATCCACCACCACCACCACTGGCAGTAACATTTCATTGGGCTGAGGACACGGCTCAGCGGGCAGAAGCACTTAATGTGCGAGTGGGACAGCCTGCTTTTGGGTGTCTGGACCCCAAGTAAAGCTGAATGCAGTAGCAAGTACCTGTAATGCCAGCCCTCCTATGGCAAGGTGGGAGGAGAACCACTGGAAGTTTGGAGCCAGCTAGCTTGGCATATACAGCGAGGAACGAACATAAGGTGGACGGCATGGATTGGATTGTCCCTGGATCTACACACAGATACCACAGCACATGCATGTGGCATATATATATTTGAACTTGCATATAACAACACATATACAAACACACATTATACACACACAAAGATAATTTTTAAAAGAAATGATGCTATTATTTTGGTAACTTTTTTGGTGTATAGAGTATGTGTGTGGTATGGTATGTGTGATGTGTGGTGCATGCACGTGTGTGTGTGTGCAGATGTGTATGTATGTCCTGTGTGTGTGGAGACAAGAGGAGAATGTTGAGTGTCCTTCCCTTATTGCTCATCTGCATATTTCTTTCTTTTTAAAAATTTTTATTTTTTTATTAGAGAGAATGAGAAAGAGGGAGAGAGAGAGAGAAAGAAAGAGAGAGACAGGGAGAATGGGTGTGCCAGGGCTTCCAGCCACTGTAAACGAACTCTAGAGACATGTACCACCTTGTGCATCTGCCTTATGTGGGTCCTGGGGAATTGAACTTGAGTCCTTTGGCTTTGCAGGCAAGGGCCTTAACTGCTAAGCCATCTCTCCAGCCCATCATCTGCATATTTCTATGCTTGAAACAGTGTCCCTCCGTCAAGCCCGAGCTACTGTACATTGGTGAGCTCCAGTGGTTCTCCAGTCTCTGCCACCTCCACTGGGGTTGCATGGCCATGCCTAGATTTTTAGGTGGGTTCTGGGGGGCTAGACTTGGCAGTTTCTGCACTAAGAGGCCCTCATGCTTAAATGACAAGTTCTCTTAACTGCTGAGCCATTTTCTCAGCCCTATTTAGGTACCTCTTATGACCTGTGAGCCTGAGGACTGGGGTGTGTACTATTCCTCAGGGTCTGTCACCAGCAGTGCCTCCTGTTAAACTAGGACAGTCACCCAATGTTAAACTGGACTCTTGTTTCACATGTTGTATTTTGTTGCAAATAAAGTAAAATGATCAGTTTCTTTTTCCTTTAATAACATTTTACAGAACAGTTGTTGAGCAGGCTTTTATTCTCAATCTCAAATTGGTTGTAAAGATTTGACTTTTTTAAAAAAAGAAATCTTGTTTTTAATAGAATAAGAGCTCTGGCTGCTGTCTGTTAGTCTTTTTTTAAATTTTTTTGCTTATTTTTATTTAGTTATTTGAGAGCAACAAACAGAGAGACGGAGGGAGAGAGAGAGAGAGAGGGAGAGAGAATGGGCACGCCAGGGCCACCAGCCACTGCAAACGAACTCCAGATGCGTGCACCCCCTTGTGCATCTGGCTAACATGGGCCCTAGGGAATCGAGCCTCGAACCGGGGTCCTTAGGCTTCACAGGCAAGCGCTTAACCGCTAAGTCATCTCTCCAGCCCTGTCTGTTAGTCTTTATTTTCTTGATAGAAGCTGTTTGGAAAGTCCAGTCTGTGACTCAGCATAACAAAATAAGTTCTTTGTTTTTGTTTTACTGCTTTATACTTTCACACCACGTATATGTGTTGTGCACATGGAAGTCGGGGGACAACCTCAGATGTTGGTCCTCGCCTTCCACCTTGTTGGAACGTCTCTAATTGTTCACTGGTGAGTTAGCAAGGCTGGCCGGCCATCAAACTTCAAGGAGGTTCTCCTCTCTCTGCTTTGCATCTTAAAGTAGACTTGCTGGAGTTACAGATGGTCCCTATAAAGTAACTCCTCAATAGATACTTTAAAAAATATTTTATTTATTTATTTATTTATTTATTTATTATTTATTTATTTATTTAGAGAGAGAGAGAGAGAGAGAGACATAGTGGGTGTGCCAGGGTGCAAATGAACTCCAGACACCTGCACCACCTTGTGCATCTGGCTTATGTGGCTACTGGGGAATCAAACTCAGGTCCTTAGGTTTCACAGGCAAGTGCCTTTACCATTAAGCCACCTCTCTAGCCCTAGTTACTTGTTAATTCGCAAAGCCAGTGATTTTTAAATCATAGTTTTACTTATGTATTTCTAGTTTTTTTAGCCGGTCACAGACCACTTCAGTCAGTATGTGCCACCTCCACCCATGTGTCAAATATGACTCACCTATAACACATCATAAACACCACTCCTTCCCAGGTTTCTAGTAGCTGTCAGTGGTCACTCATTATCTTATTTAAATGAGATCTTTAAGAGTAATAATTATGACTTAGATGTTTTATTTTGACATCCCAAAGTAGAAATAGTACCCACTTTAATGATGATTCAAATTACAGTTTTTCAACTCTGTAAGAGTTTGAAATTATACCCATGGAACTGTTCTGAATTTAACTTTCAGTTACAGTTTTTGATAAATTACATGAGATAGGAGAAAGAGAGAGAGAGCAAGGGCAAGAGAGAGAGCGAGCGAGAGAGAAAGAGAGAGAATATGTGCACCAGGGCCCCTAGCCACTGCAAACAACATCAAACACATGTACCATCACGTGCATCTGGCTTACATGGGTACTGGGTAATTGAACCTGGGTCCTTAGGCTTCACAGGAAAGCACCTTAACTGCTAAGCCACCTCTCTATCCCAATATTTTATTTTTAAATAGGCTTTGTATAGTGCATAAGCTAACATAAGTGCCTTGAGCATGGTTAAGGTGGACAATGCTCAGTTTGGGACTCTATAGGCTAGGTATGTGCAACTCATTAAAAAAGAAAAACTTTTGTTGAACATTCCATAAGTATAAATGATATACCATGACCATAATCCTCTCCCACGATGCCCATCTTCCTCTCCCAAACTCCCCATTCCACTGAACTCCTTTTTCTTTCAAACTGGACTCTGTTCTATTTTGATGTCATTGTGGTGTTTTTTTTTTTTTTTAATTTTCTTCTCTTATGAAAGTCCTGTGTAGATCGTGTCAAGCACTGTAAGTGAGGTCATAAATACCAAGACCACTTTGTGTCTGGAGGACAGTATTGTAAGCAGTCATTCCTTTCCTTTGGCTCTTATATTCTTTCCACCACTTCTGCAATGGACTCTGGGCCTTGGAAGGTGTGCCAGAGATGTCGCACTGCTGAACACTATGCTGTCAACGGGGGCCATTGTTCAATTTTCCATTGACTATGTGTTTATCAGGACACAATTCCTGATGAGAAGTCAGGCAGCATATGCACTTGAGTTCATGTCTCTGGATCACTTTCATGTGGTAGGTTGAAAACAGTATGTGAGTTTTGTTTTCCTGTCTCAAAAAATATTGAAACAAATGATTCTCTGTACAGGTGCAATGACTAGCATACCAGAAGAATCATTGCTAGAAAAAGGGAAGAAATTCCGTCCTAGAACCCTAAGTGAAATTATGATAGAAAATCACATTGAGAAGACGAAGAAACTTGTACAAAAAGCTGAGCAAGCCCAATACAAGATTCAACAGCGAAAAAAAGAATGGGAGGAACTGTGAGTTTAAATTTTTAACCCAAATTCTTATACTTTTAATATATGATCCTTAAACTTATCTTTAACAACTTTATATATATATATATATGTATATATATATATATACTTATATTTATATTTATATTATTTGTTTTGGTTTTTCGAGGTAGGATCTCACTCTAGCTCAGGCTGACCAGGAATTCATTATGTAGTCTCAGGATGGCCTCGAACTCACAGCGATCCTCCTACCTCTGCCTCCCAAGTGCTGGGATTAAAAGTGTATATTTCTTGATATTATTATTATTTAAACTAAAAAGTGAAAAAAAGAGGGTGGGAATATGAAAGAGAGGTTAGTTGGATCTTTTAAAATGGGCATATTTCCTGTTAGAACTTCTGTGATCCTTAGTTTCTGGTCTAAAAATTCCATTTTGCTGATATAATTGGAATGATTTTTAAAATTTATGTATTTATTTGCATGTGTGTTGTAGGGTGAGGGGGTGAGTAGGGACATGTCAGGGCTTCTTGCTGCTGCAAGCGAATGCTACATTTGTGCCATTTTTTGCATCTGGCTCATGTGGGCAGCTTGGGAATTGAACCCAGGTTGGTAGGCTTTGCAAGCAAGCACTTTGAACCACTGAGCCATCTTCCCGACTCCTGGAATGAGTTTTAAAACTCATGGAAGAAATTCCAACACCATAAAGATCCTGACTTCAGTTGTTTAAACAAAACCCAGGGGAAAGATGTTTGGGTCATATAATAATTACATTTTAATTTCTGAGGGGCTCTTTTTCCGTCTCCCTTAATAACAGCATCATTTGCATTGTACTAGCACTGTGTAAGAATTCATTTTTCCACATCTCTCCAGTGCTAGCTGCCTTCTGGCTTTTTCTTTTTCTTCTCTTTAAAAAAAAAAAAAATATATATATATATATATATATATTACTGACAACTTCTATACTTACAGACAACAAACCATGGTATTTCCCTCCCCTCCCCCACTTTCCCCTTCATAACTCTGCTCTCCGTCATTTCCCCTCCCTCTCTCCATTAGTCTCTCTTTTAATTTGATGTTGTCATCTTTTTCTCCTATTACGAGAGTCTTGTGTAGGTATTGCTAGGCACTGCAAGGTCTTGGATATCAAGGCCAATTTCTGTCTGGACAGTTGTGTGTAAGGAGTGGTACCCTTCCTTTGGCTTTTACATTCTTTCCACCACCTCTTCCTCAATGGACCCTGAGCCTTGGAGGGTGTGAGATGTTTCAGTGCTGGACACTCCTCCATCCCTTCTTCTCAGCAATATGCTGCCTTTTGGGTCATCCCAGTGGCCACCGCCATCTGAAAAGAGAAGCTTCTCTAACCAGAAGTGAGAGTAGCATTAATATATGAGTATGAACATTAAGTGTAGTGCTTTCAGGGCAATTTGGTGAGAGTAATATATGCATTTATCCAGACAAGAGCAGGCTTTATACCCCTAAGGCTCATGACCTCCCCTGCCATAGGCTTTTGATTAGGTATTCAGTACCAGGCATGTATTCCCTCCCATAGAGTAAGCCTTCAGTCCAGTTAGAGAGCAGTTGGTTTTCCCCAGAGCAGACATGCCACTATTGCACTCGTTCAGACATTTGGCCTGTCTAGCCAAACTTGAGGCTTCCAGTGTCCACTGTTTTCACTGCTGATGACTTCTGTCTCCCATAAGACTGCTTACAGTGCAGCTTTTTCCAGCTTTCAGTTGGCTGGGCTACAAGGAGAAGGTTTTCTACTCAGCACCAGCTTGATTTCTCAGTGACTCTTCCGCTCAGGCATGTGAAGTCTTCAGCAATAGGGTCTTACCATCTCTTTCTCATGGGAAACCAAGGGCCTTGGTAATAGCCTATAATGTTTTGGAGGCAACAAGGACCTCCCTGGCCAACAACTCACTGGAAGGTATCCCATCCCTGGCACTGAAAATATTCTAGTAACAATCTATGGCTTCTGGATGTATCATTATTCAAGAAAGTAGATTTTCATATGTCTTATTCGGAATTTCTTGAATTTTGATTGACCCCCTGCCACCCTTCTCTTATATAAACAATCTCTTTCCCTGACCTCACTTAGGCCTTTCCCCTCCCTGTAATTTGTTCTTCTACTTACATATATACAATACCATCCCCTTAAGACCTTCCCTCTCCTCCCTCCCTTATAGCCTTCTTCTAGTTTATGGGCCTCTGCTACTGAGTTTTGGTTCCAGCTCACACACAAGTCTACACATCTGTAGCTAGGATCCACATATGAGAGAGAACATGCGATGTTTGGCTTTCTGGGCCTGGTTTACCTCACTTAGGATAATTTATTTATTTGCAAGCAGAGAGAAGAGAGAATGGGTCCCCAGAACCCCTAGCGACTACGAATGGACTTCAGATGCATATGCCACTTTGAGCATCAGGCCCTACATGGGCACTGGGGAATCAAATCTGGGCTGTTAGACTTTGCAGGCACTTAACTGCTGAGCCATCTTTCTAGTCCTTTTGTGGCTTTTTTGTCATAGTCACCCTGCCAGGTGAGCAGTCATTTACCTGATGACTCATGATGTTGAGCTTTTTAAAAAGCATGCACATTGCATGTCTTCTTGGATAAATGCCTATTCAAGTTCTTACCGATTTTTTTCGATTAGGTTATTTTTTTTCTTTTGAGTTGATGGAGGTCCTTATGTATGTTGAAGATTAACCCTTATCACATATGTTGGTTTGAAAATTGAAGGGTCCCTCCTTATTCTGCTATTTGTTTCCTATTCTTTTCAGTTTTAGTTAGTCATTTTGTTGTTGTGGTTTTCATGAAATCATTGCCAAGGTCAAGGCCATGAAGCTTTTTTCCTGTGTTTTCTGCCAGATGTGTTACAATCTCAAGGCTATATGTTCTTACTCTATTTGGAAGGGATTCTTTTATTGGCTAAGAGTGATTGTATTAGGCTGCTTAGAGATGTCCACTTTTGCCGGCATCGTTCACTGAAGAGACTGTCCTGTTCTCACTGCACACTGTAACGCTGAAGATCAGGGAAGTGTGTGAGTTTCACTCCGGGCTTTGTATTCAGTCAGTTAACCTGGATGCTTTCTTTACGCTAGTGCCATAGAGGCATTGTAAAAAAAAATCTTACAGTGTGACCATCCTTCCACCATTATGCTTTTCTAAACGATTGGTTTGGCTATTATGGTTATCTGTGGTTCTATATGAATCAAAGGATAGTTTTTTTTTTTCATTTCTGAAAAAAAAGCCATTAAAAGGATTGCATTTAATCAGAAAAGTTTCAATCTGTGAGTGTAAATTACCTTCCCATCTGTTTGGGTCTTATTTAACATTTTTTAAAAAAAATATTTTATTTTATATATTTGGAAAGAGAGAGAGAGAGAGAGAGAGAATGGGCACTTCAGGGCCTCCAGCCACTACAACACTACAACACTACAAACAAACTCCAGATGCACCCTTGTGCATCTGGCTAACGTGGTTCCTGGGAAATTGAACCTGGCTTCTTCAGCTTTGCAGACAAATGCCTTAACCACTAAGCCATCCCTCCAGCCCAGGTATTTTTTAACTTTTTAACAGTGCTTTTAAAAATGTTTTATTTATTTATTTGAGAGAGAGTGTGAGAAAGGAGAGAGGAGAGGGTGAGAGAGGGTGTGGGGAGAGAGAGAGAGAGAGAGAGAGAGAGGAAGAGAATGGGCATGCCAGTACCTCTAGCCACTACAAACAAGCTCCAAATGCATGTGCCACCTTGTATATCTAGCTTACATGGGTACTGGGGAATCAATCCCAGGTCCTTAGCTTTGAGGGCAAGTGACTTAACCACTGAGCAATCTCACCAGCCCCTCAACAGTGTTTTACATTTTTCAGTAAACAGATTTCTCATCACCATAATTAAGATTATTCCAAGCTGTTTTATTCTTTTTGATGCTGTTGTAAGCAATATTGTTTACTTGAATGCATCACCAGAGACAGTTCATTGCCAGTTTATAGGCAATTGCTTTCTGCATGTTGATTTTTCTGTTCTTCCCCTTTACTGAAATTATTTACTAGTTCTGTAGGGTTTTCTGCATATAAGATCATGTCATCTTCAAACAGTGACTATTCACCTCTTCCTTTCTGTTGGAGTATCTTTTATTTTATTTTCTTGATAACTTCTTCCAGCTAGGACTACAAGATCTATAAAATGATGAGAGTAGATAATCTTACCCTGTGCTTGGTTCTGTTGATAAGGGTTTTCTCTGTGAGCTTTTGACATGTGGCCTTTATAACAGAGAAGCAGTTTTTTAGCTTTTTCTGTTTTGTATTTGTTGACAGTTTTTGTCATGAACAGACATAGAATTGGCCAGAAGCATTTTTTTTTTTTGATCTGTTGAGATGAACACATGATTTCTATACTCTCTTTTGATTGCTGTTATATTCTTCTTAATTATTTGATGGAAGTTATTCCTAACACCATCTGGTTTTTCAGTGTTCTTACTAGGCAATTCAAATACAAATCAAAACTGTTAATTGGGGGCTAGAGAAATGGCTTAGTGGTTAAGGCACTTGCCTGTGAAGCCTAACTAAGGACCCATGTTCTACTCTCCAGATCCCACATAAGCCAGATGCACAAAGGTGAGGCAAGCGCAAGGTCTCACTAGGTGGCACAAGCATCTGGAGTTCAATTGCAGTGGCTGAGGCCCTGCTGTGCCAATTCTCTCTCTCTTAAAAAATAACTATTAATTGGTATTATTTTTAAAATCTTACTTTTGGTTGTACATCCAAAATAATTGATTTATGTATTATTGATTTACAAAATCAATTTCTCCCTTACTGTTGATTTGTGATTGGATTTTTCTTTCTTCTCACAATATAATTAGCTTTGTTTGGCATAATCATTTATTTACTTTCCATTAAAAAAAAAAAGCTTGCTCCCTACAGACAAAAGTTACATCATCGATTCAGAACTATATTTTTGTTTCATGATGAAAGTTTAAGATGCACCTGATAAAACTGGAGCTTATTGTTCTGCATGTATGACTGGGTTATGCTTCTGCTAGATACAAGAGCAAACCTAACGATGACTATGAAGACCCCAAAGAGGTTCAAGCCATCAAAGAAGCCCAGGTGTGCATGGGAGATTTTAATCTGAAGACAGCCCCAGACTACAAGATACCCGAGCACATGAGAATCAATGCTGCCAAGAAGGAGGAGGAACTGGGACACCTTGACTCAATGGTACTTAGGGTTCATGACACTGGGGAAGCATCTTGGGTGTTTTGTTGAATTTTGCTCTGCCATTCATGTCTCTATTGGGTCAATACGTTTATATAGCACAGAAATTTAAAAATTGATAATATTTTTACAGATAACTAGAAAATGCTGTCTTTGTTCTTTTTTTAAGATTTATTTTTATTTATTTATTAGAAACAAAGGGAGAGAGAATGGGTGCCCAGGGTCTCTAGCCACTGCAAACAAACTCCAGATGCATGTGCCATGTTGTGCATCTGGCTTATGTGGGATGTGGGAAATCGAACCTGGATCCTTAGGCTTCGTAGGCAAGCACCTTAACCACTAAGCCATCTCTCCAGCCCCTGTCTTTGTTCTTTTTAAATAAATGATGAAACCAGGGGCCAAAGAGGACAAGAGCTTTGTCTGTGATTACTACGTAGAGTCAGACTTTATGTTAACTACGTGGCTCAATGCCAGGTTTAGGGGTGAGGGCACCTTGCTACTTTGTGGACTTGTGGACAAATCCTTGGTGGTTGGCTGTCATAGGTCAGACACTTAGAGAAAAGGTCATTGTTTAATCTTTCTTCACAAGACTTCCAACATTTTGTAGGAAACTCATTATTAATATATTCCTTTCTGCATTTTTCTAAACTTGCTAACGATCTTGACTTTGGGCCCTCATTGTTAGTCTTCCTGCCATGGTAATTCCTCATGCACTATTTGAAGTGATACGTGACTTCTCACATTCAGAGGCTCAGAAGTCATCTAGCTACCATCTTGAGAGGATTTGGTAGTTGGTTAGGCAGGCTGCAGAGTTCAGGGCATCAAGTTGGCAAGGGTATTCTGAAGAAAGTGTGTCTGAAGGCCAGTGGTACGCAGAGCCCAACATGGCAGTTTATATCCATGCACAACTTTTCATAGCTCATAACTTGATCTCTTTGGTCACAACCAACATTTTGGACATTTTGCTAGTGACCATTTAGATGGTTATTTTAGTTTTTTTAGTAATGTAATTCATATTTACCATTATGTTTTATTCATCAATAGAAAAATACTGTTATAATCACAATTTTAAGGTAAGTCTATCTGAAGGGCAGGAAAGAAAGAGGCAGTTAGAATGAGTGTGGCAGGGCCTCCAACTGCTGCAAACGGACTCCAGGCGCATACGCCACCTTGTGCATCTGGCTTACGTGGGTCCTGGGAAATGGAACCTGGGTCCTTTGGCTTTGCAGGCAAACGCCTTAACCACTCAGGCATCTCTCCAGCCCATAAAGTAACTCTTAATGTACTTAGCAGGTTCACTTCACATGGGAGGCGAGGCTGCATGTGCCCTCCGCCTCTGGAAGGCACTTAGAAACCCGACCATAGGCGGCACCAGGAATGAGGGAGCAGTGGATGTGTGTAGCCCTTGGAGGCACAGGCGTGCCCTGACTTAGAAGGATGGAGAAGGAGCCAAGAAATGTTCCCTCGGTGTGACATGATACTGAACTTCCGAGTCTGGACTGCCTGCATAGGAATAGCAGTCTTCATGTAACCTAAGCAGTGAATGAAAACAGACTGGCTTGTAATTTAACACTAGGTGGCCAGCCTAGGTGAGACTAAGCCAGATGGACTAAGAGGGACAGACCAGCTAATGGCCTTCCCCTCCTGAGGAGGTGTGCCGTTGAGCACAAAGCTTTGGGGTGGAGAGTCTTGCATGAGATGAAGGAAGACAGGGAACTCAGCCTTGCAAGCCAGCAAAAGGGAACAGACTGAGGGAGGCAGGGGGATTCCAAAGGTCAGAATGAGAGAAGCCGGAAAGCTAGGGAAGAGCAAGCTATAGCACTGAGTGGACAAATCTGAGCCACCTTTATAATTTCAGTTATTACGAGAGCTACAAAGCAAATGACAGTTCAGACTGTCCTCCATGAGACAGTTGTCCTCTTGCTTCCTTTCTCTCTCTCTCTCTCTTCTTTCTTTGTGTCAGGTCTACTCAAAGAAAAAATACATGAACAAGTGCATCCTTTCCCTCCGGGATCTCAAGTTGGCTGTTGTGGAGGAAATCCAGTGCCTGGTACAAGAACTGAAGAATATTCAGTCAATCCTTCCCATCACCAAGCACAGCTCCATCCCCCTAGTCCCCAGGATACACCCAGAAGAAGTCCCCGAAAAGAGATTTCAGTACGATGAGGCCACTCTCCTAAAGTTTAAGCGCAAGCAGATGCGAAGTCAGGAGGAAAAGACGGACCATACGAAACAGGGGCCTTCTGGCTTCTCCAGCGGAGGGTTCCTCAAGATGTCCTCTGGGAAGGACGGAGAGTTGACAACACGAGATTCATTATCTCGGTCATCCAAGGCGTCCACCTTCAGCCTCGAACAGCCAAAGCCACTGGACTTTGACAAGGCCGAGCCAACAGACGTGGAGCTGGAGATCATGAAGAGAGATGAGGTTAAACACTTGTACATGCAGCAGTATTTGACCAACCGGGTAAGTGGTGGGGCTGTCGCTCCGTTTAAAGTTAAAAGAATGGGGGACAGGGGAAATGGCTTAGCGGTTATGGCATTTGCCTGCGAAACCTAAGGACCCAGGTTCGATTCCCCAGGACCCACATAAGCCAGATGCACAAGGGGGCACATGTGTCTGGAGTTCGTTTGCAATGGCTAGAGGCCCTGGCACACCCATTCCTTCTTTCTATCTGTCTCTTTCTCTCTCATAAATAAATAATTTTTTTTTCTTTTGCTTTTTTGCTTTTTCAAGGTAGGGTCTCACTCTAGCTCAGGCTGACCTGGAAATCACTCTGTAGTCTCAGGGAGGCCTCGAACTCATGGCAATCCTCCTACCTCTGCCTCCCGAGTACTGGGATTAAAGGCATGCGCCACCACGCCCGGCTAATAAATAAAATATTTTTAAAAAATAAAGTTAAGACATCAAAATAAAAGAGAGACTGATTGAGATGGGGAGGGGATATGATGGAGAATGGAGTTTCAAAGGGGAAAGTGGGGGGGAGGAAGGGTATTACCATGGGATATTTTTTATAATCATGGAAGTTGTTAATAAAAATTTGAAAAAAAATAAAGTTAAAAGAATGGAAAGCAGATGGAGAATCAGATCTATTTTATGATCTATTCACTTATTTTGTGTGTCTATATGTTTAATGTGTATGCGTGTGTGCATATTCATGTGCGTGTGGGGTGGGAGGAGGACTTGTGTGTGGGTATGTGGAAACCAGAGTTTGATGTCAGGTATCTTACTCCACGGCTCTCTCTACCTTATTCTTTGAGGCAGGGCCTCTGACTGAGCCTAGAGCTCTCTGGTTTGGCTAGATTAGCTAGCCAGTGAGTCTAAGGACCTCTGTCTCTGCTTTCCCAGTGCTGAGATCACCCACAACCAAGCCCAGAATTTACACAGATTCTGGGAGTGTGAACTTAGGTCTTCATGTTTTCACAAGTGCTTTGCTCTCTAAGCCATCTTCCCAGCCCCCCCCCATGGTGCATTTTATTTTATTTTATTTTATTTTTTGAGGTAGGGTCTTACTCTAGCCCAGGCTGATCTGGAATTCACTATGGAGTCTCAGGGTGGCCTCGAACTCATGGCGATCCTCCTTCCTCTGTCTCCTGAGTGCTGGGATTAAAGGCGTGTGCCATCACGCCCGGTTCCATGGTGCATTTTAAATTTCTCTACATTAATCCTTCCCAAACCCTGACCAGCTCATCACTCAATGTCACTGGCCTAAATAAAAATCCTGGCGCTTTGCCCAGAACTTGGGAGCTTTGTAATGTTTCCTGAGGAAAAGAACACTAAGAATTAAGTTGGCATCTGAGTGAAGTCATGGTAGAGGACAGTGGAGAAGCCACTTTCAGAAAAGAGATGGGGTATAATTGACAGCCCGTCAGAGGCAAGGTGACCCCCCCTGCTTTTAATACCATCCTTCCCTTTACTCCATCATTGCTCCAGTGTGGCAGTGACTGGGTTCAAAACTGTTCTTAAAAGCCAGGGGGCTGGAGAGATGGCTTAGCGGTTAAGCGCTTGCCTGTGAAGCCTGAGGACCCCGGTTCGAGGCTCGATTCTCCAGGACCCACGTTAGCCAAATGCAGAAGGGGGCGCATGCGTCTGGAGTTCGTTTACAGTGGCTGGAGGCCCTGGCGCGCCCATTCTCTCTCTCTCTGTATCTGCCTCTCTCTCTCTGTTGCTCTCAACTAAATAAATAAAAATAAAACAAAAATTAAAAAAAAAAAGCCAGGCGTGGTGGCGCACGCCTTTCTTTAATCCCAGCACTCGGGAGGCAGAGGTAGGAGGATCGCCATGAGTTCAAGGCCACCCTGAGACTCCATAGTGAATTCCAGGTCAGCCTGGGCTAGAGTGAAACCCTACCTCGAAAAACAAAACAAAACAAAACAAACAAACAAAAAAAAAAACCTGTTCTTGAGCTGGAATGAAAAGTATTGTTATTTCTAAAAGAAAAAAAAAAAAAAAGAGGACGAGTGTGGGGCCAGATGTGCAGAGATGGTTTAAACATGAAAGGAGGGGCTGTGGAGACGGCTCAGTGGTTAAAGGCACTCACTTGTACTCAAGCCTGCCTGCCTGGGTTCAGTTCCCAAGCCATCCTCAGAAAGCCAGATACAAAGGTGATGCAAAATGTCTGGTGCTCCTTTACAGCGGCATGGTACCCTGGTACACATGCACACACACACACACACACGCACACACACGGCCTGCAAATAAATAGAAACTGAAAAGTAAGCAAATATGAAAGGGAAAGCAGCTTTCAGGCTTGGATAGCTGCCTGCTGCCAGCCTTTCCTTGGTGTATTTTCAGCTCCATCCCTTGATGACAGTCCCTGTGTCTCCCCACCTTCTTTTTCAGAATTACTTCTACTATAGGCAGCCCCGTCTCCTCAGTGGCGCTGCCTCCCAGGCTCTCCCCATCACTGTATAACGCCGGTGGCTGGCTTTGATTTTACTACTTCCTTACACTTGCATTGACTTCTTTCCAAAGCTGAGTCATTGTCCCGGGCACAGCCCAGCTCCAAACCAACTTCTTCTGTCCTCAATGCAAACGCTGTCCCTACCTCTGAACTCCATTGTGCCTGATGTCTTTCACTTGTGTGTCTTAAATCATGTGTGTTAGTTTTGTCTCATAAGTTACATAATACTTGTTGCAGTCAGGTTCACATTGCTGGCAGAAATCACCAAACCAAGACCATATTGTGGGGGGAAAAAGTTTATTTTGGTTTATAGACTCAAGGGGAAGCTCCGTGATGGCAGAGGAAAACGATGGCATGAGCAGAGGGTGGACATCACCCCCTCACCAATATAAGGTGGACAACAGCAGGAGAGTGTGCCAAACATTAGCAAGGGGAAACTGGCTATAACACCCATAAGCCCGTCCCCAATAATACACCACCTCCAGGAGGCGTTAATTCCCAAATCTCCACCAGCTGGGAACCTAGCATCCAGAACACCTGAGTTTATGGGGGACACCTGGGTCAAACCCTGACAATGGGTGTGAGGCTGCTTGTTCTCTGCTTCCAGCTTCTTTTTTTTGAGATAGTCTCTTGTTTCGCTGATGCATGTGCCAGACTGGGAGGCTGTAGCGCTTTTATATTCTCATGGCTCTGCCTCCCATTGCCATAGTCAGGTAGAGGTGACAAACAGGTGTGCCACTTTGCTTCCAGCTTTATGAGGGTACCGGGGAATTGAAATCTGGGTGGTAGGCTTGCAAACAAGTGCCTTTATGCACTGAGCCATCTCCCCACCCCTAGATTATACAATTCTTCAGGGCATTGTTACATAAACTTCCGATTCTTGTCTAGACAATGCCTGACATATTGTAGATACTCAGTCATAAGCTTTGATTTAAGTACAACTCATTTATTATTATAACAAATAGTTATTGGCCATACAATGTGCAGAAATATGTTAGCTAGGTAGTATGGATAGGAGAATACTCAAGAAAAATACATCCTTTATCCTCACAAAATGTGCAGGTGATCAGAGGTAAAAGACAATACAGTCAGAGTGATCTTACACACTCAGAGCACCCAAGTGGTTCAGTTTCAGAATGGTGTCGCGATGAAGAAAATAAATATTGTCCTGCCTTCCGAGAAACATAGGAATATTCAAAGTACTGTAGTCATACTTATTTAAAAGTTTTATTTCTTTTCTTCTCTCTGGGTTTATTTGCTTTTTTCATTTTAGCTCTCTAAAATTCTCTAGTAATCTCCCTGCCACAAATCCACAGACCTCTTCAGCCCTTCCTCAGCCTCTGGCTTGGGACCTCACATATACTAGGTCTCTGACAGCTGAGGCTTCCTGTAATGTGTACCATGCAGCCTAATGAAGAACATCAGGTAGTTTGCCTCTTCCTCAGCAGAACCAATGCTTGGGGCTTTCTCCTGGTCTCTTCACACGCTCTGGGAGGACGTAGGTAGAGCTATACCAAAATCAGAGCAAAACTGAAGACTTTCAGTCACCTGGACCTCCATGAAATAAAGTCCAGACTGGGAGATGGGGCGCTGGGTTCTCATTCTTCCTCTGTGATAAAGTAGCCTTGATTAGAGAAAAAATCATATCTGGCCTCATTTCTTCATTTGTATGTAAGAAGACTGAACAGTTAATGACACCATTATGATATTTATCTATTTAAAAGTATTTACCATTCTGTAAGTTTGAAACTTTTTTCAAAGCAAGAAGCTAGGAGGAGGGAGGGATGGGACTCTAAGCAAATAAACAGACAAAAAATAAGAGGTTAGAGGTAATATTCATGTGTGCTGTGAGCAAGGCCTGTGGTGGGTGAGGAAGACACACATAAGCACTGCTCGCAAATAGCTTGTAGTCTACGCAGTGCAGCAAGAAGGGCGTTGCTGATCAATGGCTTAGTCAATGCTGAAGAAATAGGTTTAAAAGCTGGGGTTACAGAATCTTTACCAGTTAATAAATTGAGTTTTACAAATTTAATGCTATTAATTAATTTACATGAGTACATATAATTTCCCATCTATAATGAAAGCACAGTGAGAAAATAATGTAGACAGCCGGGCATGGTGTTGCACTCCTTTAATCCCAGCACTCGGGAGGCAGAGGTAGGAGGATCGCTGAGAGTTCAAGGCCACCCTGAGACTACAGAGTGAATTCCAGGTCAGCCTGAGCTAGAGTGAGACCCTACCTCAAAACAATAATAATAATAATGTAGACAAGCTAATAGCATCTGCCAGTTTAAAGAGCACATTCGTCTATTCTTATTAACCTACATATCCTCAAATCTTTTTTTTCTTACACCTCAGATCAAGGAACTGATGGTCACTTTTGATGCAGAGCTCCGTCTCCTGAGACATCAGAAACTGAAGCTAGACACGCAGATGAAATTGTCTGACCTACACCATGTCACTTTATTTCAAGAAATGCTTCTTCTCAAGAATTTCGAGAAACAGGAGAACATACTCCAAGAGCGTGTCAACTGCTTAGACAGGGAAGAGCAGGACATGCAGGTGAGAGCTGAGGCCATGACCGGATGGTGACTCCTTTCTTTTCCCTCCTGCCTTATTCTCCCCTCTTGCCCTAACTTCCCTCCCCCAGTTTTCCCGAGACAAGACCCTTGAGCAGAGAGAAGTGACTTGGATTTTTTTCAGTGAATTCAATCCAGTGTTTTGTAAGAGAGGAAAATCAAATTTTCAAAAGTAGCTTTTTACTAACAATCTCCATAAATATAGACAATATACCATGTTCATAAACCTGTCCCATGATTCTCCCTTTCGTCCCCCAAGTCACCCCTTCCACTGAACCCTATTTTCTTTCCAACTAGTCTCTCTTCTATTTTGATATCATCATTTCCCCTCCTGTTATTCAGGTCTTGTGGAGGTAGTGTGAACCCCCATGAGGTCATGAATGTCAAGGCCACTTGGTGTCTGGAAGACTGCGCCCAACTTTCTTTTTCTTTTTTTGTAAACATATTTACTTATTTATTTATTTGAGAGATAGATAAAGAGACAGAGAGAGGCAGATAGAAAGAATGGGTGTGCCAGGGCCTCCAAGCACTGCAAACAAACTCCAGACACATGCGCCTCCTTGTGCTTTGCAGGCAAATGCTGTAACTGCTAAGCCATCTCTCCAGCCCCAGCTTGATTTCTTAAAGATTTGCAGCCCAAGCATGTGGAGTCTTCAGCAACACAGTCTTACTATTTGGTTCTAGTGGGAAACCAAGAGACTTGGCAATGACTTATAATATTTTGGGGTCACTAGGGACCTCCTTGGTCAACAACTCCCTGGAAGGTATCCCATCCCTGGCACTGAAATTTTTCTAATAATAATCTATGGCTTCTGGGCACATTGTCCACCTACATAGTATACTTCTGCCCATACATACATACATTATCTAATGAATAAGTAGGTTTTCATATGGCTTATTCATAACATCTTAAATTTTGGGATTAACAGTCCTCCCACCCCTCCTCTCCTCCATTCCCTTCCCTGACTCAGACCATTCTACCCCTAGTATTCTGCTTCTCTCCTTACATATCTACTGTACCCTCCTCCTTCCCTCATAGCCCTGTTCTAGCTTCCTGGCCTATACTCCTGACTTTTACTCCAACACACATACAAATTTAAGTATTTGAAGCTAGGATTCACATATGAGAGTGAACATGCAGTGTTTGACTTTCTGAGTCTGGGTTACCTCACTTATTATCCTTTCTAGATCCATCCATTTCCCTGCAATTTTCATAATTTAATTTTTCTTTACAGCTAAATAAAACTTTGTGTAAATATATTACATCTTCATTATCCATTCATCAGTTGAAGGGCATCTAGGCTGGTTCAGTTTTCTAGCTATTGTGAATACAACAGCAATAAACATGGGTGGGCAAGTATCTTTATAGTGATGAGTAGAGTCCTTAGGGTATATTCCAAGGAGTGGTGTATTTTGGTCATGTAGTAAATCTATTTTTGGCTATTTCAGAAACCTCCATACTGATTTATACAATGGCTGTACCAATTTATATTCCCACCAACAATGGAGAAGGGTTCCATTTTCCCCACACCCTCACTAGCATTTATTTTCATTTGATATCTTGATGATAGCCATTTTGATGGGAGTGAGATGGAATCTCAAAATAATTTTAATTTGCATTTTCCTGATGGCTAAGGATGTAGAACATATTTTTAGATATTTATTGACTATCTGTATCCTTTAAAAAATTATTTATTTCTTTCTTTATTTATTTATTAGAGAGCATGCATGAGGGAGAAAGAGAGAGAGCAAAAGATAGAGTGAGAGAGAGATAGAATGGGCATGCCAGGGCCTCTAGCCACTGCAAGCAAACTCCAGATGCATGTGCCACCTTGTGCATCTGGCTTACATGGGTCCTGGGGAATTGAACCTAGCTCCTTTGGCTTTGTAGGCAAGTGCCTTAACCACTAAGCAATCTCTCCAGTCCCATTCTTTTTTTTCTGTAGGTTCTCACTCTAGCCCAGGTTGATCTAGAATTCACTATGTAGTCTCAGGCTGGCTTTGAACTCACAGTGGTCCTCCTACCTCAGCCTCCAGAGGGTTGGGATTTTGATGCCTTTAGGCATATGCTACCATACCCAGCCCCATTTTTTTTTTTTTTTACACACTGTCCTGTTTGCCTATCCTCATATTCTGGGACCATGAGAATTTTGTCTGGTGTTCTAGGAGCAGAGACTTTAGGGAGAAGAGAGCCAGGACTTGTGAAATCTTGGTCCACATGCTACTGTCTCCCGAGGCCATGGGCCCCGGCTACTCCACGAGCCGTGTTTGTTTGATGCTCCTTTGCTCTCTGGTTTCTGCTCGCTTCCACCCATGGTTTCCTAGACCCGTCTTAGAGTTCCACCTTTTCCTTTCTCCCACCTTTTAGCCTCCTGTAGAATCAATTCTCCATATTTTCCACACACCCGTGACTGTTTGGCCATTGCTCAATACTTTAGAAGCGGGGGAGTGTCTGGGAGTCTGCCTTTCCAACAAGTTGTCACTGAGCTCTGATATGATGCAATAGAAGAACTTTGTGAGGTCGCTTGGAAGAAGCACGTCTTCTTCCTCTTCTGTGGCTTTTCCAAGTTGCTCTGGCCTCCTCCTTTGCATTGAGGACATGCTGGGCTAAACTGGAATCATTTCTTTTATTTATTTATTTCATTTATTTGGGAGAGAAAGAGGCAGAGAGAGAGAGAATGGGCACTCCAGGACCTTCAGCCACTGTAAGTAAACAAACTCCAGTTGCATGCACCACCTTGTACATCTGGCTTACGTGGGTCCTGGAAAATCGAACCTGGGTCCTTTGGCTTCGCAGGCAGATACCTTAACCACTAAACCATATCTCCAGCCCCCTGGAATCATTTCTTACAGCAAAATCTGCCTTGTCTAGGGCCACCGAGTTCTAGCTTTTAACCTCCTCTTTGTAGGGGAACAGAGTAAAATGATGCTGGCAGTGAAAACCTTCATAGAACATGGCTCCTCCACCTTCCTAGAGCCAATAGAGCAAATGGCTGGCTGTGCCTATGGGTTTGCACTGCCTTAGGAGGCTGAGGCAGGAGGATGGCCATGAGTTCAAGGCCAGCCCCAGGTACATAGCAAGACCTTGTCTCAAAAACCAATGAAAATGGCTGGGTACACTGGCTGTGTCATGGTGCTAACTATACAAAAAAAGCTATATGTTGTTTTTTCTCATTTCTTTTTTAAAAAATATTTTGTTTGTATATGTATGTGTGAGATAGATAGATAGATAGATAGATAGATAGATAGATAGATAGATACAGAAAGTACATAGGCATGCCAGGGTCTCCCACCACTGTAAATGAACTCCAGATACATGTACAACTTTGTACAACTGGCTTTATGTGGGTACTTGGGAACTGAACTTGGGCCAGCAGGCTTTGCAAGAAGTTTGGAGTTTGTATGCAATGGCTAGATGCCCTTGTGTAAATAATTAAAAAATTCTGAGCTTAAATGATTTTTTTCATTTTTTGGTTTTTCGAGGTAGGGTCTCACTCTAGCCCAGACTGACCTGGAATTCCCTATAGTCTCAGGGTGGCTTTGAACTCACAGTGATCCTCCTACCTCTGCCTCCCATGTGCTGGGATTAAAGATGTGTATCACCACACCCAGATGCTTAAATGATTTTAATAAAAGAAATGTAAATTTTACCAAGTAAACAGAGGATTCTGCAAAGATGAACATTTCCATTAAGAAGCTTTAAAAAAAAGTATAGACTTTAATTTTGCATTCTAAAGCATATGACTTATTATAAACATTTTACTTATCACTTGTTATTGCTTTTTCTCCTTTAGTGGAAAATAAACGAAACTCTTAAAGAGATGGAAGAAAAAAAGAATGAAATCAATAAGCTCCAGGAACAGGAAAAGGCACTCTATGCTGGCTTCCAAGCAGCGCTTGGAGAAAACAATAAGTTTGCAAACTTCCTCATGAAGGTCTTAAAGAAGAAGATCAAGCGGGTAAAGAAAAAGGAGGTTGAAGGAGATGTTGG
Organism: Dipus sagitta; assembly: GCA_036346955.1. Classification (NCBI taxonomy): domain Eukaryota; kingdom Metazoa; phylum Chordata; class Mammalia; order Rodentia; family Dipodidae; genus Dipus; species Dipus sagitta. Next base: position 179,267,173 of record CM070774.1, on the reverse strand, counting down.
TTAGTAGTCCCTTCTCATATATTGATCTGTTTTTCTTTTAGTAACCTGAAAGAGAAATAACTAAGGTGTCTAGTAGATGCCACTTTATTCCCCACTACACCCCAGGCAATATAGAGACACCATAGGGGTTAATGAGAAGCTGTAATGCTTCAGCGTTTATACATTTGTAGTGTGGTGTGTGTGTGTGTGTGTGTGTGTGTGTGTGTGTGTGTGTGTTAACAGAGGATCGTTTAACAGGCACACAAGCACATCATGTTTATTTGTACCATGTTTCTCTGGCGAAATGTCTCTTCTCATCTTTTGCTCATATTTGAATAGGATTGCTTGCTTTCTTTGGTATTGCATTTTGTGAATTTTAAGTATTCTGGAAACAGGTCCTTTGTCTGATCCTTGGTTCCAAATAGTTTCCCCATCTCTAACTTGTCTTTTCATTTACTATAGCACTATTTCTTGGGGTGGGGCTGGGGGAGTTGTCTCATCGTTTGAAAGGCTTTTGACCTTGACCACAAATCATTTTGCGCACAGATGTGTGGATCTATTTCCAGGTTTCTTATTTTGTTCCATTGACCTATAGTCTTAGTGACAGTAACTACATATTGACTTGACGTCAGCTACACTGGTTCCTCCCACCCTAGCCTTCTTTTTCAAAATTGTTTTAGCTATTCTAGTTCCTCCTTTCAGATTTTAAAATAATCTTGTGTGTGTCTACAAAGGAGTCCTGCTGAAATATTTATAGAAATTGTGTTAAAATTTGTATTCATTTGGGGAGGCCTGGCATCATTATAACAACCTCGTGCCTCCCAGAGCACAAACTTGGTTATGTCTCTATACAGATCTTAGGCTTTAAATTTTTTTTATTTCTTTATTTATTTGAGAGAGAGAGAGAGGAAGAGGCAGAAAGAGAAAATGGGTGCATCAGGGCCTCCAGCCACTGAAAAGAAACTCCAGACACATGTGCCACCTTGTGCATCTGGCTTACGTGGTCCTGGGGAATTGAGCTGGGGTCCTTAGGCTTCACAGGCAAATGCCTTAACCACTAAGCCATTTCCCCAGCCCTAGATCTTAGGCTTCTGCCTGTGACTCCACAGGTCATATGTTTCAATATACAATTCATGTTCATATTCTGTTAGTTACACATAAAGTGTTCATGAGTGATTTTAGGTGGAACTATACTTTTAACCTTAGCATCTTCATGCTTATTGTTAGTATATAGAAATGCGCTTGATTTATTCACCTGTTTGTCTCATATTCCATGATCTACTTATTAGTTTTAGGAGGTTCTGGGAATTTCTAGATAGAAATAATTTTATCTGCAAATGTGAACAGTTTTATTTCTTACTGGTCTGTAAGTTTCTTCCTTCCTTCCTTCCTTCCTTCCTTCCTTCCTTCCTTCCTTCCTGCCTTCCTTCCTTCTTTCTTTCTTTCTTTATTATTTTTTTTTTTGACCTTTCACATGGATGAAACATGTTGAAATTTTCTTGAAAGCTGACATTCTTGCTGTACTCTCCATGGAAGGGATCAGACAGATCTCATGGCATCCGAGCCCATTCCTGGGAGAAGGAAGGCTGCGCCTCCTCAGTGTCTGTCTTGCACCCTGTGTCACCACGCGACCTCTCTCTCTCACCATGCTTCTGCCATGGTGCTGTCGCCCACGAACCCTTCACTAAAGTGCAACACATGGGGCTCTCGGATATGGGCTTTCAGCTTCCAAACCTGTGAGATAATTAGAACTCTTCTTTATACATTGCTCAGCCTTGAGAACAGTGGAAAATCTAGTAATTGTAGTGGTTTGAGTAGGAAATGTTCCCCATAGCCTCGTGTGTTTGTGATTAAGCCTCATCCTCAGTCTCCAGCTGGTGGAGCCTTTGGGAGGCAAAATCTTGCTGGAGGAGGTGTGTCACTGGGGCCAGGCCTTGAAGTTTATTAACCCAGCCCTACTTAGATGTTCTCTAGCTAGTCACTTGGACTACTTCCTTCTCCTGTTGCTGTGACAAGCTTTCTCCATAATGATGAAACTTCCCCTCAAGACTGCAAGCCTGGGAGTGGAGAGATCGCTTATTGGTTAAGGCACTTGCCTGCAAAGCCAAAGAACCCAGGTTCAATTTCCCAGGACCCACGTCAGCCAGATGCACAAGGTGGCGCATGCGTCTGGAGTTCATTTGCAGTCACTGGAGGCTCTGGCGTGCCCATTCTCTCTTTCTCTCTCCCTCTCACTCTGAAATAAATAAATAAAAATAAAAATATTAGAAAGAAAAACCCTGCCATCCTGAAATAAACTTTTACCTACCATTAGCTGCTTCTGGTCAAGTGTTTTGTCCCACTAATGAGAAGGTAACTGCAACACTGATGTAGTATTAATGAAGGGCTGGAGAGATGGCTTAGCTGTTAAGGAGCTTAAAACTCAATTTAGCAGGATTCGTGCCATGATTAAACGGACCAAGGACCGAGTCTGTGTCTTTAACAGGTTTAAACTCTTCTAATAACAGTGGTAACTTTCCCTTGGTGTCTTTGTTTATTAAATGGTGAGTGGCTCATTGAAAAACCACGTGGAGCGTCCCGTATCTTTTCCACTGACCGCACCCTCCTCTCTCCTTAGACGAGGATGAGGAGAGTGAGGAGTCAAGCGAAGAAGAATCCAGCTTGGAGAGCGATGAGGATGAGTCTGGGTGTGAAGACGAGGTGTTCGATGACTCCATCTGCCCGACGAGTGAGTTGGATAAAGCCCTGTGTTTTCTGTGAAGTGTGAACATGGATCCGCAGTGCTGGGAAGGTCTTTAGCTGTTGTTGCCCTTGGTTTTTGAGTGTCCAATAGGGAATTTTAAGGAAAGAGTGGTTTAAAAATGTATAAAGTAAAGGGCTGGGGAGGTGACTCAGTTAAGGTACTTGCTGTTCAAGCGTGAACTCAGATCCCCAGTATTCATGTAAAAGCCAGGCATGGGGCTGGAGAGATGGCTTAGTGGTTAAGGCACTTGCCTGAGAAGCCCAGGGACCCAGGTTCGATTCTCCAGGTCCATGTTAGCCAAATGCACAAGGTGGCGCATGCATCTGGAGTTTGTTTGCAGTTGCTAGAGGCCCTGGCGCACCCATTCTCTCTCCCTCTGTCCCTTTATATCTAATAAATAAATAAAATAATTTTTTAAAAGCCAGGCATGGTGACATGTACTTTTAATCCCAACCCTGGAAAGGCAGAGAAGGGAGGACCCTTGAGGCTTGCTGGGTCCACCGTACCCAGACTCCATTTTAGTACTCTAATTTCACATTGTGTAAGTCTTTAACTCAGTGCACAAATACGGCTCTTGAATTAATAACGATCAAGTAATAGAGACAATGCACTTGAAGCCTACTGTGTCCTATAAGAAACACATCACTTCTCTCAGAATTAAGGTCTTCATGTGCAGCACAGTAATTTCTACCTTGCCTGGGTCTCTGAATAGTTGGCATTCGTTCTAGTACTGCCACGTTCCTTATCAAACAGGGCTGCCGTCTTCTGTTAACTCTATTTTCAGATTGTGATCCATCTCTTTTTGAACTGGCCCTCCAACTTCGAGAGAAGAGGCTGGACATTGAGGAGGCCTTGGTTGAAGAAAAGAAAATTGTTGATAACCTCAAAAAGGAATATGATGTGTTGTCCAAGAAAGTATGGTGGTCTGCTTATTTATTTGTCTTCTCCTGACATGCTCTGCATATTCTCAGCTATGATATTGTCATTGCAGCAATGACATTGTTAGGACTTCTCAGAGAAAAATCATGTCAGCTATATGCACAGTGTTGTGGGGTGACAGGGCCATCACTCTTGGTGGGTGAATTTCATTTATCTCTATCAGAATCATTTGTTTCCAAGCCTTTTCATTGTGTAATTCTATGAGTAAGAGAAATCACAGCACTTACCCCATAATCAATGTCTATGTATTTATAAGTTATATTTGGGAAAAATCACTTTAGTATATTTTGCTCATTTTGAAGCACACGAGATGAACACAAATGGAAATAGAAACCCTGATATCTCCCCCTCTGTACCCCAGCAGGCCACACCGGTGTCATGTGGGCACATGCACTGGATGTTGGAGACCACAAAGCTCAGTTGGCATATTGCTTCTTTCTCCCTTTATGTTGGCTTTCTCTCGTATATGCTCTTTTTTAGAACAGCATCACTTCACGTGACTCATGTTTAGAAATGCTTTTTGATAGATTACGTCTCCTGAATATAAGAAATAGTGTGATAGGGCTGGAGAGATGGCTTAGCAGTTAAGGCTCTTGCCTGAGAAGCCTAAGGACCCATGTTCTTCTCTCCAGATCCCACATAAGCCAGACGCACAAAAGTGAGGCAAGCGCAAGGTCGCACATGCCCACTAGGTGGTGAAAGTGTCTGGAGTTCGATTTCAGTGACTGAGGCCCTGGTGTGCCATTTCTCTATCCCTCCTCTCTCTCTCTCTCTAAAAAAAAATAAAAATAAAAATGGTGTGATAGATTGTTTCTCTTGTATGTAAGAAATAGTCTAGAACACTTTCAGGCTTTTTAGGAGATGAAGAAGGTGTTTTGGAGACATTTCTTTGAATCGCTTATTTATGCTTTTATAACTCTGAGATACAGGAATGATGGCAAATGTGATGCTTATCTTAACTTGGCAGAAAGAAAATCATACACGCTCCTGGGCGATAGCCTGGGCCGCACCCCCAGTCACAGCCCCACGGGGTACGACCTGCTCACACTGCGCCTCCTCCCCAGATGCTTCTTTTACCGCTTCACACACTTTCATTGCGCTGCGTGAGCATCTCTTGTTTGTGCTTTTGCACAGGTCAAAGGTGTGGCGGCAAATCTGAATGCAGCCGAGGAGGCCCTGGAGGCTTACCAGCGGGAGAAGCAGCAGCGGCTGAATGAACTGCTGGTGGTGATCCCCCTCAAACTGCACCAGGTGATGGCCCTGCGAGACCCGTCGCCCCATGCCATCTGAGCAGAAGCCATCCAGGTCTCACGCCAGGCTCTTCCAGAGAAAGATGCATGGTGTACCATGGCAAGGATCAGTGCCCATGGCTGAGGAGGAAGGCGGTCTGTGGGAAGGCATCCTGACTTTCCTTATGCAAACACATTTGCTGGTGGGCGGGTTATCACGTCACAGGTTCAGTAACTCAAGGGCTGGAGAGATGCCATATGAATAAATGGCCCGGATGTTGGGGCCATGGGTTTTGCACATGGGTCATTTTCAATAGTGTCTTTAATTAGCTGTGGACCGATGGGCTGAAGCATTATGTTCACTAAATTTCATTAATGACAAAGGTGAGGTTGACAGGGAAGTTTCCTTGTTCACTCTCTGTTCATTTCGCAGTCGACTTGAAGTGCAACTTACATTAAGCTATGAAAATAGGTCTCAGTGAGAAGAAAAGGCTCATTGCATTTTCTTTTGTCAGGTTAAAAGAACAGGCTGTTTTGAGGAGGGACCCCCCCCCCCATAAAGATAGCTTTTATATATCTTGTGTAACCTGCTCACCAGGACAAGCTATTTAGCAGTATGCCATGCCCTCCTTGAAATGCTGGTCCCACTGTTACGCAGTAGATCCTAGACAGGATCTGTGGGGGGAAGATTTGCTGTCCCCAGAGACACCCAATGTGCTTCACTGCTTGATGACACTTTCTGTTGTCCTGGCACTGGCACTCAGCTGAGAGAGAACCCCAGGTGAGGAGCTAAGGTGAGACAGAGGAGTTAACAACCCTGTGTTTATATCCCTGGGTCTCCAGTGAGTCTTTGCTCTGTTTGGATTCTGCAGATAGAGTATGTGGCATTCGGGGAAATTCCCCGTGATCTTTCTGGGACTTTGGTCTTCTCCAACCGCTCCCTGGGGCGGCTGCAAGATCGCATCATACAGCTCCAGGAGGAGAACTTTAAGCAGCAAAAACTGAACAGAGAATGCCGGGAGAGACGAAGGATGCTCATCCGAGAGAAGAGGGAGATGGCGAAAACCATCCACAGTGAGTGTCTTGGCTGAGGGATCCCCTCCAAGACTTACTGGTGGAAGAGGGAACTGGCGGGGGCCAGTCTCCATCTTTGCAAATGGCAGTCACAGAGTCAGCGTCACTGAGAGGAAACAGAAACCCTTTCCATCTTTCTACTTACCAGCCCTTCTGATATCTGAGGGGGGGAAAAAAAACACTTCTATTTTAAAGCTTGAAGTCCTTGACCATAGGGTCTGTTTCTCTTTTGGTATGATAAAATCTAGAATAATAATCATCACCTATGTACCCACAACTGCACTTATGATATAGAAAGCTGCTTTCTTTTTTAAATATATTTTATTTATTTATGAGAGAGAGAGAGAGAGAGAGAGAATGGGTGCACCAGGGCTGCTAGCCACTGCAAACGAACTCCAGACGCCTGGCTAACATGGGTCCAGGAGAGTAGAACTGGGATCCTTTGGCTTTGCAGGCAAATGCTATAACCGCTAAGCCATCTCTCCAGCCCCGCCCCTTCTCTTTCTAATACTGTTGTTCTTTCCCCAGGACTAGCCCACACGTATGTATGCACACATAGGTGTTTATTCTCACATACTATACAGAACTCCCTTGTACTTTTCTAAGTGCAGTGATATTCAGATCTTATGGTTTACTTTATTAAACCACCTTTTATTATTCATATTATTTCAGGCAATTTATTCTATTTAACTATTACTGCAGTATTTCATTATATAAATATAAAAATACTTCCTTCTTCAGTCTTCTATTGATGAGGATTTCTAACGTTTCTTTGTTACCCACAATGCTTCAGCAAACCTTCTTTTACGTATCTCTTTCTGCACGCACGTTGGAAGACAAATCATTAATGCTGGGAATCTGTGGATTACAGGAACATTCGCACATTTTTAGTACTCCTAGATGCTACCGAAGTTCCGCCCCATGTGGCTGGACCAATTTATCTCCCCCTGACAGAGAATAAGAATGGCCTAGGCCTTGTGTTTTTATCAGTACTTGATACTCTTGGACTCTAATATATTTGCCAGAATGCTAGATGCTAACTTATAATTCATTGTGGTTCTCTTTCTATATCTGCATGTGTGTGTGAAAGTGATTGCATACATGCATGTGTGTGTGTGTGTGGAGTTCAGGGGACAACAACTCTGGGTGTTGGTTTTTACCTTCCTCTTTGTTTGAGACAGTGTTTCACATTGTTGTTCACCACTGAGTTCCCCAGGCTAGCTGTCCCATGAGCTTCCAGAAGATTCTCCCATCTCTGTTGCTCATGTCCCCATAGGAGAGCTAGAATTATAGGCACAGTCTGCTTTAGTGGGGCTCTGGGGATCTGAGCTCACACACTCTTGCTTGCCCGGCAGGTACCTTGTCCTCTGAGCCATCTCCCCAGCCCCTCTGCTTTTTGTTCACATCTCTTGCGTTGCTGGTGAAGTCAAACATCTCAATACACTTCTTTGCCATGCTCCTTTCTGGAACTTGCTGTCATTCCCTTTGTCCATTTTTTCTTTCTACTTTTCATTTATTTATTTATTTATTTTTGTATTGATTTTAAAGAATCACTATTTTTTGTGTGTGTTTTTTTCGAGGTAGGGTCTCACTGTAGCTCAGGCTGACCTGGAATTCACTCTGTAGTCTCAGGGTGGCCTCGAACTCACGGCGATCCTCCTACCTCTGCCTCCCAAGTGCTGGGATTAAAGGCGTGCGTCACCATGCCTGGCTCATTCCTATTTTTTGTCCATTAAGTACACTTTGAATCTTTGCTAACTGTGTAGCATGACTACTTTAAAGTTTTAAAAAAGCATTTAAATCTTAGTATGGTTAATTTTAATCTGTTTTCTTTATGGTATATATACTGTGTATGTCTAGTTTAAGACACCTTTTTCCTAGGCTGGAGAGATGGCTTAGCGGTTAAGGCATTTGCCTACAAAGCCAAAGGATCCTGGTTCGACTCTCCAGGAGCCACGTAAGCCAGATGCACAAGGGGGAGCATGCATCTGGAGTTTATTTGCAGTGGCTGGAGGCCCTGGCACGCCCATTCTCCATCTCTCTCTCAAATAAATAAAATATATTTTTTTTAAAAAAAGAAACCTTTTCCCTATTTAGATGACATAAAGATGAATTTTTTTTGTTTTTTGTTTTTGTTTTGTTTTTTGAGGTAGGGTCTCACTCTAGCTCAGGCTGACCTGGAATTCACTATGTAGTCTCAGGGCGGTCTCGAACTCACGACAATCCTCCTACCTCTGCCTCCTGAGTGCTGGAATTAAAAGCATGTGCCACGACACCCAGCTAATGATGAGTTTTGATCCAACAACCTTCCTGGCCATGCATCCAGAGGAAATGGACTCAGTATGTCAAAGGGAGTCAGCTATGTTTAATGTATTGCTGTGTTTAATGTAGCAGTGTTGACAATAGCTAAAATGTAGGCTCAACCCATTTCTACCAGTGATAGATAAAATGTGGAACTTATGCACAATAAAATATTATTCAGCCTCTAAAAAGAAGGAAATCCTGTCATTTGGGACAACCCAGTGTCAAGCAAAGTAAGTCAGGGATAGAAAGACAAACACCACGTGATCTCACCACTACACGGAGTATAAAAATCAAGATATGAGGAGAGATGGCACACACCTGTCATCCTAACAACTTGGGAGGCTGAGGCAGCAGGGTCACAAGTTTGTGGCCACTCTGGGTCACATCACAAGGCCAGAAAGAGGAGAAGGGTGAGAGAGTGGAGGAGGGAAGGAAGAAAGCAAGGAAAAGTTGTGGAATGTGGTGGTTAGCAGTGTCGGGTTCAGGAGTGACCAAGACCACGGAGACCACTCTGAGGCAAAGATGGAAGCTTTTATTTGGGAAAAACACGAGCTGCCAGGACTGACTCTCAAGAGCCGAGCACAGTCAGCCTGAGATTCCAGATAGTGCGCTATGTAGAGCTCTTCGGTTGGGGGAAGGTGAGGAAGGAAAAAGTTTTAAAAAGGGTTTCTTTAGGGGAGCTCTAAGATAGCCAGGGTGTGACACCAGAACAGTGACCACAAGATAAGGGGGCAGGAAACCTAGATCTGGGGCATTGTTAGGCAAGGAAAGGATGATGGCTGGGCGGTTTCTTGAGGAATGTGGATGACCCACTTCCTCCTGTCTGTCGCCCTCCTTCTGTCTGTGGTGACTCCATTTTGTCCTGACCTAACAAGGAGGGGCCTGTGGGGTGGGATGGGAGCTGGGAGATATTGGTCTGAGTATAACATTTGTGAGACAGGAGGAGTAAATTAAGCAGTGCTCTTGGGCTGGAGAGATGGCTTAGCGGTTAAGCGCTTGCCTGTGAAGCCTAAGGACCCTAGTTCAAGGCTTGATTCCCCAAGACCCACGTTAGCCAGATTCACAAAGGGGCGCATGCATCTGGAGTTCGTTTGCAGTGGCTGGATGCCCTGGCGTGCCCATTCTCTCTCTCTATATATATATATTTGCCCCTTTCTGTCTCCCTGTCTGTTGCTCTCAAATAAATAAAAGTAAACTAAAAATTAATTTTTTTAAAAAAGAAGTGCTCTTGTATAACCTGGTGACTAGTTAATTACAATGTATTGTATTCTTGAAAATTGCTAAGAGAATAGTTTTTAAGTCTGCTAACAACTCCCCCACCCCAGAAAAAAAGAAGGAAAAAAAAGAGTTGTGCTCAGAGGTCAAAAGGAGTTACTTGCAAAGCCTACCAGCCAGTGTTCCAGCATCTGTGTAGAGCTGGACGCGAAGCGGCGCGTGTGACATTATGATCCAAGTGGGCCTGCGGCAGCGGGAGGGGAACCCGGGGCGCTGACGTGCGCAGGCCACATAGCTGATGTTCCCTTGCAATTTGGCAGCTCATTTACAGTTCAAGACTGTCTCAGGACTAGGGAGATGACTTACCTGTTAAGGAGCTAGCTTGCAATGCCTGATGGTCCCGGCTGGATTCCTCAACACCCACATAAAAAGCCAGATACACAAAGTGGCGAATGCTCCTGGAGTTTGTTTCCAGTGGCAGGAGGCCCTGGTGTGCCCATTCTCTCTCTCTGGCTCTCTCCCTCCATCTTTCTTTCTGTGTTTATAAATAAATAAATATTTTTTTTAAAGTTTTTTAGCAGGCGTGGTGATGCACGCCCTTAATCTCAGCATGCAGGAGGCAGAGGTAGGAGGATTGCTGTGAGTTCAAGGCCAGCGTGAGACTACATAGTGAATTCCAGGTCAGCCTGGGCTGGAGCAAGACCCTACCTCGAACCCCACCCCCCAAATTTTTTTTTCAAAAGAGGACTGTCTCAAAGAAGGTAGGACACAGACACTTTGAGGTTGTTCTCTAACTTGCACATGCACACCACAGTATACACACACACACACAGAGAGAGACAGAGAGAGAGAGATTAAGAAATTAAGTAATAATAAATAAAATTTAAAACATTTTAGTGTTTGAGAAAGTGCATATAATGGGCTCAGTTTGACCCTTCCATGAATATATATTTCAAAGCAAACTATTCATGCATGCTAAATGTATATAATTTTATTTGCCAGATTTTTACAAAACATTTGTCTATAGTTTTCTCCATTATTATTGTTACATTGTGTTCTGAGTCTACTTGGAACTGAGTTAATGTGTAATATGTGCAATGTAAAGATTACTAACTTTTCAAATACTATTTAGGTTTGGTATATGAAACACGTGTAAGTTATGAAATATTACAACAAAATTGATTCAATAAACTCACCTCCAAACACATTCATATTACCAATACTGTATTGTAGCACCTGTCTGTGGGAGGTACATTCTGTATCCCCATATCCAGAGAGAACTCATATTTACAATTGTGTGTTTAGTGTTCTGTTATTTAAAAAAAATCATGGTTCTGGGCTGGAGAGATGGCTTAGTGGTTAAACGCTTGCCTGTGAAGCCTGAGGACCCCGGTTCGAGGCTCAATTCCCCAGGACCCACGTTAGCCAGATGCATAAGGGGGCGCACGCATCTGGAGTTCGTGTGCAGTGGCTGGAGGCCCTGGCGTGCCCATTCTCTCTCTTTTTCCTCTCTCTCTCTCTTTGCCTCTGTCTCTCTCTGTCGCTCTCAAATAAATAAAAATAAACAAGAAAAACCATGGTTCTTACACATATATATGTATTCCTAACTAATCTGTTACCTTAGAGCACGATAAAAATATGATGCCATATATAGTTTTTGAAGCATGCTCTTTCACTTAATACTATATTTCTAAGTTTAGATGTGGAGTGAAATAAAGGAGAGGTGTGGAAAAGAAGTGGGGGAAACAGCAGAGCAGAACCACCACGAGGACTCCTTTGTTTGGAGCAAGATGGAAAGTTCTATACAGTTCCTGCTCTAGTTTTAGCACAAGATGTTATATAGAGTACAATGATTTTTAAAAATTGGGCAAATTAATAATGTAGTTGAATCTTGAATTGTGTGAGGAGGGGCAGGTCAGAGCCACTTGGGAGAAATGAGTTGTGTCAGACAGAGTTCTGAAGTTGACAAGACAATACAAATGAGCATTTTTTTAAAAATAAAGCTGTGATTTTTTTGTTTATTTGTATTTATTTGAGAGCAACAGACAGAGAGAAAGAGGCAGATAGAGAGAGAGAGAGAATGGGCGCACCAGGGCCTCCAGCCACTGCAAACGAACTCCAGACGCATGTGCCCCCTTGTGCATCTGGCTAACGTGGGTACTGGGGAATCGAGCCTTGAACCGGGGTCCTTAGGCTTCTCAGGCAAGTGCTTAACCGCTAAGCCATCTCTCCAGCCCACAAACGAGCATTTTAATTGAAAGCAGCAGATGAAAGCTGCAGAGGAAAAACCAGCTGGTAACAGAGCATCTTTTGCCATCTTGCAAAAGCTTCCTTAGAGTTTTACTGTCATCAGTGTCATCTGTTGGACACCTATGGGAGCTGTGGCTGCCACCTGACACGGTGACTGTCTTTTAGAAATGGAAGAAACTGTCCGTGAACTAATGATTAGCAAGTTTGGCCGGGTGGTAAACCTGGAAGCCCTTCAGACACTTTCTGTGAACTCGACACTTGAAGAACTGAAGATTAAAAAACTTCGAAAGGAGCTCATGAATGCGAAGGAAATGAAGATGTGGGAGGTAAGGGAGAGGGGGGTCGGTGGTCCTCCGCCTCAGTCTGGGTGGATTTGGAATCTTGTTGAGCCTTAAGTGGCTCCCGTGAAATGTCCGTGCAGCTGGAGGTGGGGTCCGGTGTCACTTTACTGCTGACTTGGAGGGACTCATCTGTCCTGAAATGACAGCACAGCGCTGGGTTTTGGAGCCCAGGGCATATAATTGTGACACGGAATAGCATAAATGACCACAGAGTGGTTCCCCTCAGAGGCCTACATTAAAGTCTAAATGCTCTCATAGCAAAATGGAGTCACTGGCCTTTGAGCACTGTTGAATCGTTTTGGTGTTCTATCCCAACCTGGAAATTAGGAAACACATCTATGTCCTATGTAAATTTTCCAACAAGGCACAGACTGTGTGGCTATGGCTGTGAAGCTGCTACGGCCTATGCGTTGTTCCCTGAGCTGCGAGATGAGACAGGACCAGATCCAGTCTAGTTCAGAGATAGACAACTTTCCAGTTTCTCATCAACAAATAGGTTGGAGGAAAGGTTCCTAGTTCTGGCTTGACCAGGGACCCAATCTCATCTTTGATAATCCAAGATTTACCACTTTGCTTCAAAAAAAAAAAAATTACCTATGTGTTCATGCCAATAGAACTGTCCTTCTTAGGGAAATGTGCAGACTAAAATAATCTGTTGGACTCATTGGAGAGGGAAAGAAAGCGACTATGTAAATGCATGGCCACTCAAGGCACCTACTTTGAATCCAAGACAGGATAAGAGCACTAATGGAAGTTTGCTGCCCAAGTTATCGTCAACCTTTCTTTTATATAATGAGTGCCAGCAGTCAGCATGCATACTGATGTTATTCCTTAACAAGGGACTGGTTCCTAGCTATATCTTATTTTTACCTACTTTTAGCTTTGAGCTTACTTTTTAAAAATTTAACATTTTCATGTAGGCTTTTGATTCAGTTTTCATATATGTCTGTTCTCTTTTTGCATGACTGTTCCCCCCCCCCCCCGGCATGGTGGTATACATTTACTTTTTAAATTAATTATTTATTTGAGAGAGAGAGGGAGGGAGAATGGGCATACCAGGGCCTACAGCCACTGTAAACATACTCCAAACGCATGTGCCACCTTGTGCATCTGGCTTACATGGGTCCTGGAGAATCGAACTGAGGTCCTTTGGCTTTGCAGGCCAGCACCGTAACTGCTAAGTCATCTCTCCAGCCTCTGCATGATTGGTTTTAAATTTCACTACTTTTCTAGCACAAGACCTTGTACATGCTATGCAAGTGCTCTATCACTGAGCTAAATCGCCAGTTGTTGCCTGACTTTTTAAAAGATACTTTATTTATTCATTTATTTGAGAGATAGTTAGAGAGACAGATAGAGAGAGAGAGAGAAAGAGAGAGAGAGAATGAGCACTCCAGGGCCTCCAGTCACTGCAAATGAACTCCAGACTCATGTGTCACCTTGTGCATCTGGCTTACGTGGGTCCTGGGGAATCGATCCTGGGTCCTTTGGTTTCATAGGCAAGCGCTTTAATTGCTTAACAGCCCAGCATGGTGGTTTTGATGAAATTTGAACACTCACGTTTTTTGTTCCATCTTGTTCACCTAATCCATCTCCCCGCTATGCCTGGTAGGAAAAGATTGCTCAGATGCGCTGGGAGCTAATGATGAAGACTAAGGAGCACACCAAAAAGCTGCATCAGATGGATAATTTATACATCGAGAAGAAGAAACTTGATTCTCGGCTGAACACACTCCAGACCCAGCAGGTACGTTCCTTTTCTTTCAGACCTTTTCAAGATCCTAAAGCTCTGTATGGAGGGAGCTAACCATTCACATGAATGAAAGTCCTGGTGTTTAAACAGCCCCCTGGTCTTGGACGGCTTCCAGACCATCTGTCGCTAAGAACACTAACTTAGTGTTGGTCGTGTCAAGTGGGCCTCCTGGGGGGGATAGCTTAATTAAATGTCTCTTGGGTACCCTTGACTGAAATCAAACCTCAGCTAAGGGGTTTGCCTTGGTCTTTGAGGAGAAAGATTATTCAGGTATAAATAATGGTGCCAAATTTAATTCCCTGAATTTGGTATCGGGCATTCATTTCCAATATGTTTGTCTCGTGTGAATTGTGGATAGATTTGGTGGAGGATAGCAGTCTGCTAAGTAAATGAATTCCAAAACTCTTGTAGCACAGTTACAAAAATGTAAGATACAGAGGTTGGTTTAATTAATATTATTATATTAATGATATTAAGGGGGCTAAAAATAGCCCCAGGTAATTTTGGCTCTTGATCTGCAACATTTCTTCATTCCACAATCACAACGTTCTAGTGTGTGTAGGATGTGGCTTATTCAGAGAACTTCAGCTCGCCCTAGTGTATCTTTCCATTGACGGTCTCTGCATAGGAGATTTCATTTAATCTTAAAAACATTATGGTTCTGGACTGGTAGTGGTAGAGTGTGCGCCTACTAGCGTGCACGAGGTTCTGTGTTTGATTCCCCAGAACTGAAAGAAAGAAACAAACAAATAAACCAAAAAAAAAAAAAAAAAGGAAAACAACAACCAAAACCCCGCAGGACAGTTCAAAGCTCAGAGAAGTGAAGTAACTTCCTCCAGCTCATGCCCACTGGAGTTGGCTTGGTGTGTTTGCCTCCAAAGACCTAGGGCTTAATTAAGAGGTAATTGGTAAAAATGAAAGAGTGGGTGTCAAGGGACATTTGATTGGATGTGCTGAGGAAAAGGAAGAGTGAAGAGGGTAACTTCCAAGTGGCCTGCTGAAATGACGGGGCTTAGGTTGGCAGACCACGTAGGTTTTTAGAAGTAGCTTCAATAAGAGATATTTTTTCTCATGTGACCATAAGTCTGGTGGGAAGTGACTGAGGGTTCTGGTTTGAGGGGTGAGGGGTCTATCATGTCAGTAACGGGGTGATTCTCTGTTTCCTTCCCACTCACAAGATGGCTGCCTCAGCTCTGTTTTGTTCCCATGTGCCGGCTTTTTTTTTTTTAAATTTTAATCTTTTTATTAAGAAAGGAAAAGTTACTGGTTGTGGTAGCACATGCCTGTGATCCCAGCACGTGGGAGGCAAGGCAGGGAGACCAGGGAGCCCAAGGTCATCCTTGGCTATATATCAGGTTCAAGATTTCCAAGTCAGCTTGGACTACATGAGACTTTGTCTCACAAAAGCCAAAAAAATTATAAAAGGAGGTGTGTTCTGCTTGTATCCACTTAGCTAGCCCTTGCTGGAAGACAAGCTGGTGCAGCCAGCGTTTAGCTCTTCAACCTCTGAAAGAAAGTTGCATGTGGGAGAAGAGGCAGGATTGTTTGGGGTAGTTCTTGCTCTGAAGGTCTGCCACAGTCGATAGGTGTACAGAAAAACCATGACTTTGCTTTCAGCAACCTGTTTCTAAACCTAAACTAAATGTCCTTGATAATTTCGCGCTAGGCCGGCCAGCCAATCTCTTGCGTCTGTTTGCTTTTGTGGAAAACTAGAATAATGACACGCAATTCGTGCTTGTTTGAAGCACTCATTGAGAAGACATCTTGCCATGTGTGGGTGCACTCTATTTCCTTTAATAGATGGGGTAAACTTGGTTTACTGCTATTTTAATCTATTTATTTATCTGGTTTGTTTGTTTTGGAGTAGAAGACTTAATGTTTAATGAATATCACCGCTTCTCTTTCACAAATTGATGTGCTGCCATACTCCCTAAATCGCTCTAAGATGTTCTACTTAGTGGCTGAGTTGATCCATCCCCACCATCAAGGCAAGAGAGAAGGACTGGTTCTGCATTCTTCCAGGGAGAATCCTGCACAAAGTGTGCTCCATGCGGGGTGTCTTTTGGGGCGTTTCTAGAAATTAGTCCTATTTGGAGGTTTCAAAAGAAAAAAACATCAAGGCAAAAGAGGCAGCTCTTCTTTTTTATTACACACACACACACACACACACACACACACACACACATATATATATATATATATATATATATATATATATATAATTTTCTTTATTTATTTGAGAGAGCGAGAGAGGGAAAGAGGCAGAGAGAGAAAGAGAGAGGCAGAGAGAGAGAAAAAAATAGACATACCAGGGCCTCCAGCCACTGCAGATGAACTCCAGATGCATGCATCACCTTGTGCATCTGGTTTATGTGGGTCCTGAGGAGTTGAACTGAGGTCCTTTGGCTTTGCAGGCAATGCCTTAACCGCTAAGCCATCTCTCCAGCTTAGCTCTTCTTCTTAAGTCTCTTGATTAGGTCAGGTGACATGTTACTCTTTCTCCAATTAAAATTCTTATTGCTTTGTACTGTAGTTGTAAATTTTCTTTTTTATTTTATTTAATTGATTAATTTTTTTCAAGGCAGGGTCTCACTCTAGCCCAGTCTGACCTGGAACTTACTCTGTAGCTCCAGGCTAGCCTTGAACTCATGGTGTTCCTCATATCTCAGCCTCCCAAGAGCTGGTATTAAAGGTGTATGACCACCACTCCTGGCTCTTTTTAATTTTTATTTTTTATTTTAGAGAGAACAAGTGAGCGAGGGAGAGAGAGAATTGGTGCTCCAGGACCTCAGCCACTGCAATTGAGCTCCAGACACTTGTGCCACCTAGCGGGCATGTGCGACCTTGCACTTGCCTCACCTTTGTGTGTCTGGATTACATGGGATCTGGAGAGTAGAACATGGGTACTTAGCCTTCACAGGCAAGCACCTTAACTGATAAACCATCTCTCCAGCTCACTTTTAACATTTTTATTGGGAAGTTTAATATATGAGTACACTGTAACTTGGCTATGTTCTCACCATATTATCTAAAACAGGTTTACATCTCAAAAGTTCTTAGGCACACATTTCTAAGCATGGGACTAAGGTGCACAGGCTGTCTAAGTTGACTGTAAGATGGGCCCTCCTAACAGACATGTGAGAGAGCAGGGTGTCTTTTCTATTCCAAATGATGCTTACAGCAGAGAGGTGCTTTCTTCCAACAGGGCAATGCCTTCCAGGGCCCTCAGAAAACAGATATTGTGGCCAGACAGAAGATCACCGAATTGATCCAAGCCCAGTCGGAAAGGATTGTAGCCTTAAAGGAAGAGATTGCTCTTTTGCGGAAGAAAGGAGGCCTTGTCCTCCCACCCATCCGGTCTACATCAGAAAATGAAATCAATGAGATGAGTGAAACAAATGAGACGAGTGAAACGAACGAAACAAATGAAATGAACGAAACAAATGAAATGAATGAAATGGATGAAATGAACGAAATGGATGAAATGAAGGAAATGAATGAAACAAATGAAATGAATGAAACGAATGAAATGAATGAAATGGATGAAATGAATGAAATGGATGAAACGAATGAAACGAATGAGATGGATGAAACAAACATGAATGAGATGGATGAAAGGAACGAAATGAATGAAATGGATGAAACGAACGAAATGAATGAAATGGATGAAACGAACGAAATGAATGAAATGGATGAAACGAACGAAATGGATGAAACAAACGAAATGAATGCAACAAATGAAACGAATGAAATGAATGAAGTGAAGCCCCCAGATCTTTAGGATAGCTGTGTTCTCAACTTTTTCCCTGTTCTGACATATTTCACCAGTTCTGTTTCCTTGTCATCTACAATAGTCCTTTTCCTTTAAAGTGAGCTTAACTGAGGGCATAGAACCAAGTTGATTATCTTTAGAACTGTCTGCAGCACTCACTACCTAATTATTGCTGAGCTTGAATATTAAGTCTCAGCAGGCTGAATCTCATAACTGTAAGTAAACATCTGTTAAGTATTGTATTTTGGAAACTTTGTTTTTCTGGTATTTTGAATATTTTGCCATTGGCAAGAAAAAAACTATTATTCAGCAATCCATGAGAAAACTTCCTTTTCTTAATTCTTGGATCCTTAGAAAATAAACATTGTTTTAATTAAATATTCTGAGAACATGGGAAAAAGACAAACTGTTTTGCCAAGAGTATCTTAGAATAAGAAATGCAAATTGGGGGCTGGAGAGATGGCTTAGCGGTTAAGGCACTTGCCTGTGAAGCCTAAGGACCCAGCTTTGATTCCCCAGTACCCACGTAAGCCAGACGCACAAGGTGATGCAAGTGCGCAAGGTCTCACAAGGTGGCACACGTGTCTGGAGTTTGATTCCAGTGGCTAGAGGCCCTGGTGTGCCAATTCTTTCTTGCTCTCCCTCTCTCTCCCTTTCTTGCATTAAAAAGGCCACCCTGAGACTACATAGTGAATTCCAAGTCAGCCTGGGCTAGAGTGAGACCCTACCTCAAAAAACAAAAATCCAAACCAACCAAACAAACAAACAAGGAAAGAAATGCAGATTGTACCTCTGTTCTTGTTGACTTAGCAAAACAGGGACATAGGGGCTGAAGGTTCAAGGACCGCAGACGGACATAGCACAGCAGCTCGCTTTAGCTTGCTAAGGGCGGCACTTTCAGCTTCCTGAATCTCCCACAGTTTCTGCACAGTGTATTCTGAGGAGCGCATTTTGCAAAGTCAGTCAGTAAGGAGGCTTTTCTCTGAATATGTGTTGCAACTCCATCAGTATTCTAAGCATTGCTCATGGTATCCAGTGTCCTGGCCTTTGTCTGGTGGTACTTGATTCATTTTGCTGGTCTTGATACAGACGAGGAAGAAATGAGACAGATTTATGTCTCGGAGAGATCGTCTCCAGCACTTTAGGCCTAAAGTGCTTGGTTTCTGGAAATAAGGAGACACTTCTTAGGTGTCAGAGCCAGAAGGGTTCCATAAATCTGCAGTGTATTATATTACGAATGAGCAACTGGTTAAGCTCAGAGCCTCCTTCCCTGTCTGAAACTCCAGGATTCTGACTGCAGCAAGAGTGAAGAGACAGAGGTCTGGAAAACCCACTCAAGAAGTTTTTGCAGATTTCACTGTAGAGTAAAACCAATCAGGACTTTTCTTCCCAAGTATGGATTAAGTCTGCTGACTCCATAGTTAAATCCACACCACTTGAGCTGGAATTTGACAACATAGCTAACACTCCATTGTTTGATCTTGAATTAGGCAACATGGGCCAGAAGTTTTAGCTTCATTTCTGTTTGATTTTTGTTGTTGTTGTTGTTGTTGTTTTTTTTTTTTTTTTTTTTTTTTTTTTTTGTATTTCGAGGTAGGGTCTCACTCTAGCGCAGGCTGACCTGGAATTCACTATGTAGTCTCAGGGTGGCCTTGAACTCACAGTGATCCTCCTACCTCTGCCTCCCGAGTACTGGGATTAAAGGCATGCGCCACCACGCCCAACTCTGATTCTTATAGATATAGTCTTGAATCTATAATTAAGTGTGGGCACTGAGTCTTGGGGAATTTAAACGTCTCACACACACAGTAAGCCCACCAGGGTGCAGCTTGGGCAGGAGGTGGCTGTGAGAAGGCAGTCCTGCTCCCAGGTTCGCATTCTCTGCCTCTCCCCTCGCTGTACTCTAGGAAGCATCCTTACCTTGAGCGCGAGGCCACACTCTACCCATGTCGAGTTACTTGGGGACCAATTGTCACGGTGACTCTGGCCGTTATACCTTCTGCCCATAGCACCGTCCATGTCAGCCTTGGAAGAAAAGCACCACAGAGTGCCGCCCTTTGGCCATCACCGAACAGTAAAAGGAGTTTCACACTCCTACAGCCAGCCTGTGGGATCAGGGGGCACCCCCCTCAGGTCTGTGAGCCAGCAACTGATCCCCCAGCTGCCACCAGTTCCCCAGTTCCGACCCCTCGTGTCCTGTTCTTCCCTTTATCAAGTTAAGTAGCAACAGCAAACTTAGTCAAAATATGAAGACATTATCCTAATAGTGATAATAAATCTGAACCTAAAGAAAAGTACAAACTGCAATGAAATTCAATACCTTAGAGATTTCATTTTCTGGAATGACACGTATCCTAACCTTTTCCTTATTTCTTGCAGTTGATATATTTATCTCATTGAACAGGGTTTATGAGTGCTTTTTGGTTTGTTCCAGAACATTTTTTTTTAAACAGATAAAGTTGTTCAGTATAACCACAGCTGTAATCCTGTGCAGGAGGTAGGTAGTTTATGTTATATTGATGTTCACCAAAACCCACTTTGACAATCAC
Source organism: Dipus sagitta (assembly GCA_036346955.1). Taxonomy (NCBI): domain Eukaryota; kingdom Metazoa; phylum Chordata; class Mammalia; order Rodentia; family Dipodidae; genus Dipus; species Dipus sagitta. Next base: position 179,247,025 of record CM070774.1, on the reverse strand, counting down.
CAAAAAGAAATGTGATTTTTTTAAAGCTTCTAACAAACTGAAAGGTGAGCTGCAGCTCAGATATGAGGGTTATCAAAGCAAAGATGGGGAACGTTAGCCCTGTCCGCTCCTGGAAGTCACCTCTAGACATCAAATGCCAGGGTTGGAAAATCAGTCTTCCTTCTCTCCCTAGCCCCATTTCTCCTTTCCTATGATTCTGTGTTCCTTACAGATCTTTCAATAAACATTTTATATATACTGCTTTCCTAAAAACCATGTTGTGTTTTGATGACAGTTCTTTTGTCCCATTTTATGGCAAATGACGCACGGTTAAGAGTGGGTGCAGTATCCAGTATGGCCAGCAGAGGGTAGACTTAGCCCGGTCAATCTGTTGCATCAGCTTGTGAATGGAAGCAAAGGGACTCTTAATGAGATCAAGTGTCTCAAGTGGCCTTTCAACTCTCAACGTTATTGAAATCTATAAAATTCCTCCTTGTGCTCCCTCATCGCTCCCTCCCCCCAGTACACACTTAAAAGTTCAAAGTATGTGAAGAGTTCCATTGTAAACTTCAGTTTCCATCTAGGCCCCGCTCCACACATGAAGGTTTTACATTTTCAACTGAGAACAAACAAACAAACAAACAAACAAAAACAAACAACTATGGATGATAGGGATAATCCTTTGATGGGACAACTCTAAGTAAATGTTGGTTTTAAGTGAGTCGACTACTCTAGTAATGGTGATGTATCTCCAGCATGAAGGGAAGTGAATTAATCAGACATCCAGTGTTCATGTATATCCCAACCAGGTAGTCTGTGGGAGGAAATATTCATGCACGCGCATGCGCGCGCGCACACACACACACACACACACACACACCCTGCTAATAGTTTCATTCCTATATTATGACCAAAGCTTACCTTAAGTGCAGTCAGTAAGGGAACTTTGTATCTGCTTTTCTTTGTCTATTGTATGTTTTCTCCCTAAAGTCATTAATGAATTCTACACTAGTCCAAACATCAAGGATGTTCAATGTTTTAAAAAAGAAAAACATTGCAGCCAGGCGTGGTGGTGCACGCCTTTCATCCCAGCACTCGGGAGGCAGAGGTAGGAGGATCGCTGTGAGTTCGAGGCCACCCTGAAACTCCATAGTGAATTCCAGGTCAGCCTGGAGTAGAGTAAGACCCTACCTCGAAAAACAAAACAAAACAAAACAAAAAGTAGGAAAAAAAGAAAAACATCTGCTTCCATTTGATCGCTTGATGGATCTGAAAAATGTCACAAGTGTCTATTTTCTTAAGCTACCCTGACTGGTCTACCGGCTAAAGAAAATGCTGACTCATGCATGACTAAGTTGAAGATTACAGGGAAGGCTAAACATTTATTTATAAGTTACAGTGTTTGTTTGTACAGAGATATATTGCCATGGGTTATTGGTTCTGGAAGGTTTGTTAATGCTTATAGTGCTGTACACGTCGGGGTCTGTCCCCATGCCGTCTTGAAAATGTGTCCTGTGCCACCAGACCCGGCCGTCTTTAGGGGCAATCCCATGGCCTCTGCCTTTTCCCTCCTGGTCTTCATGAACAGCAGGCCTAGTGGTCTCCCTTCCAGCAGGTTCTGTGCACGGTGACTGTAGCTGGCCCTTCTTTCCTGCTTGACTCGTTCCCTCAGCGCTTGTTTCCCTCTTTGAACCTCAAATGTGAGGATTCTGTGTGTCTCTCCAGAATTATAAAAACATATACATTTATTTACAAGTGCATAAATATATAAATATGGCTATAATAGAAAAATAAATACCAACTTTCTCTGTCTCTTTTTTTTTTTTTTTAAGCAATATATAGTCTTTCTGGGATATCGGCTTCAACCTAAATTGTGGGAGGTGGTGTTTCAAAAGACACATGGACTGGTGGGCTGGGAGAGAGCCGCATCCCAGGTTCCTGTCCTATGTAGGTCCCCGAGGGGTGCTGGGGACACCAGTTTCCTCCAACCACTTGGCAGGAGTCAGGACTGTCCATTTCTTCAACTGGTACAAGACCCAAGCAGCACTGGGGCCCTGTGGGAAAAAGAACGTGGAAGATGTTAAAATTCAGACCGACAAGGTGGTCTTCAGGTTCATCTCTTCTACCTGTGTGGGCGCTGCTCACCCTGGCCTGGGACGAGGGGCCTCGCTGAGGTGGGAGGGTCCCTTGCTAGTGCCTGAGCCAGGGCCTGAGAACTCACTCTCTCAACAACTTGGCTTGTGCCCTCAGGCAGATGAAAGGAGTTGTGCCCAGGAAGGGAGCCTGGCTCTTGCTTTGTTCCTTTGTTTGTTTGTTTTTTTGAGGTAGGGTCTCATTGTAGCCCAGGCTGGCCTGGAATTCACTATGTAATCTTAGGGTGGCCTCAAACTGCTGGGATTTAAGTAATGCCCCACTATGCCTGACAAGCCTGGCTCTTTCTGGATTCAGGCTGCCAAGCCCACATCACAATTGATTCTCCTGGTCCAATCGAATCCAGTTCTCATGATGCTAGGTCTGCTCTAGGAGTGATTATCTTTTAGAACTTAATGACCCCAGGGTCAGTGTCCAGGGTCATGTGATGGACATGTGCACCCTGGGATTTGGATCTGAGAACCAGTCTGTGCCCCAACTAGGACCCTGAAGATCCCTGTGGGGCCCCGGTCCCTGGGAAAACCAGTTCTATGAAAGCACAGCCATGCCGTGACGTTAAGAACTTGGATCCCTGAAAGATGAGGCGACTCTTGTCTAATTGAGAGACAAGACCCAGCAAAGCAAGGGCTTAGAGATGTCTTAGTGTGATGAATCTGTAAATGGCTGTGAAATGCAGAGACCAAATAAACTTCTTCTCAAGTGGAGGAGATCTCTCTCAGCCTTCCAGGACCACCCTTGCCGTGTTGGGCAGCAGTCCGGGACACCCCCATGGACCTGCAGGCTTTCGGCAGTTCACCCCCACTTTCAAACACCTCCTCAAGGACTATTTATGGGGTTCTGGGTGTCATTTTCCCAACCTGCCCCTGGCTGACCTGCATGAAACGGGGGGTCCCATGAAGCTTCGAGGCCAGGACCCTCAGGCGTCCTCCTCGTTCCTGCCTGGCATGTGGCTGTAGGTGGCTCCTGCAGGTGGCAGCGGTCTTGGGGCTGGAGCAGCTGGTGAGTGGAGTCATCGGGCAGTGTGTACAAGCAAGAGCTCTTGTCCGGGCTAGATGTGGGACCTCTGTGATATACATGGGAGAGGTTGGGGAGAAGTGAGGCAAGGCAAGGGTGGCCTCGACTTTCCTGCTGCCCTGGCATCTCCCGTCTGAGGGCATCCGTGCAGGTCAGCGCTCAGAGCAGGCACTGCTAGCGACCCTGTGAGCGTCGAGAAGTTCTCTCCCACCCATCACACCCAGTGTGGGTTTTGCTCCACGTGGGAGGATGTGCATCGGATGATTAGGGGCGTGCCGGCAGAGCCAGCTGTGGTTTTGGCCCACCCAGTGAGGTGAGGATTTGGAGAAGCGACACAGAGCGCCTTGCCTGTATGGTAAGGGCCCTGGAGAACGCAGCTGGGACACTTGGGGACACTTGAGTGAAGCACTACCCAGCTCTGGGTCTCAGGCCTCAGAGTGAAAGGAGCTCAAGAGAAGGAAGGTTCTGGGGCTTGGGAATAAAACGTGGGAGAGGTGTGGTCACCTGGTAACCTGGCGGCTCTGGGGGTCACGTCCATTGGCAACGGTGGTCTTCCTCAATGGGCTGTTGGTGTTGTCCCGCTGCTCAAAGGACAGAGAGATGAAAAAGGCATGTGAGAGATCTGGGGAACACTTGAGGCCTCTTGACTCAAAGTAGCCTGACCCAGAAGCCCGCGGGGGCGGGGAGATGGGAGAAGCCCCAAGAAGTGGTCGACCACTCTTCCTTCTGCGTCAGGGGCCCACGCCTCGGCGCATGTTACCTGCAGAAGCTCCCGTGGGCACTGCTGCTGCTGAGCTTTTGTGCCTGGGCAGCCCATGGCAGCCACAGGACAGCCCCTGACCCCGTGCAGCCGGTTGGCACAGGCTCGTCCGTTAATGCCACCCAGGTAGGGCTGGCCATTGGCTTGGTGGCCCGGGAGTCCTCCCAATGGCACCATAGTGTACTGGCAGGAGGAAGATAGAAGGGCGCTTCGAGGAAAACCCAAGTCTGTTGTATGTTCTGGAAAAAAAACAGAAGGGCAGAGGGATGCTTGGCAAAGGAAGTCGCGAGCAGCTGGAAAAGTCCCACTCTCCTGACCATACAGGGACAAGGAAGTAGGTAGGGAGACGACACTGTCAAAGCGATGGAGACTATCTTCTCTCAATCTTCCTGTCACCCAGTTCCCCCTAGACATGGTGGGGCAACAGTTTGGGGGACAGGTAGTGAGTTGAAAGAGTTGTTATTTGGGTGAGGGAAGTTGGCCAGAGGTGTTGCCATTTGAAGCAGAAATTAGTGAGCAAAGGCCAGAGAGATGGATTAGTGGCTAAAGCAACATTTTTGCAAAGCCGAAGGGCCCAGGTTCAACTCCCCAGGACCCATATAAGCCAGATGCACAAGGGGGCACGTGCGTGTGGAGTTCCTTTGCAGTGGCCGGAGGCCCTGGCGCGCCCATTCTCTCTATCTGCCTCTCTCTTTCTTTCTCTCCCCCTCAAATAAATATGAAGTTAGTCAGCGAAAGTCAGTTTAGCTTAAAATGGGGGGAGCACTCAAGGCATCCTCAGGGAGAGAAGAGCAGGAGGTGCTTAAGGGAAGAGGCAGGAGTAATTCCAGTCTGAACATGAGGTCAGAGAAGCAGCTTCCGACGTCAGAAGATGGAGCAAAATATGCACCAAGTTTCCAGAGATTTGTGGGACAGACTGGCATCTGCTTCTAAGCCTTGCCCTTGGCAGAGGGCCATGAACCAGGAGGGAAGGGCCCTTGGCAGATTCCGTGACTCAGAAAAACCCCAGGTTCCCAGAAGTTTGAGCAGCTGAGGGTGCGGAGCTGGCTTTCCAGCCCTGCCCTGGGTGCAGGCCTCCAAGGTGGGCCTGGGGTCCCTTCTCCATGTGCCCTGCGGAGAGATACTCACTTTGCTTAGACCAAGCCCTCCACAAGCAGAAGGGGATGAAGGTGACGATGATGAGGACGATGGAGCCCAGGACGACCCCAACAATGAGATAGGGCAGATCGCTGGCGCGTGCCACCATGGCTCCAGCGCCCACTGGCCGCTCCATGGTTTCTGGAGGCGGTGGCTGTGGGAGGGCCAGAGTTGGGGGCGGGAGTCGACCAGGCTGACCAGAAGTCTTCCGAGCTGCAATTACGGACAAAACTCACTTCAATGTCTATTTCTTGGTCACTTTATTCACAGCAAACAGAAAAGCAAAATACCCTGATACCATGGCATAGGAATCGGGGCCAAATGCACAAGACAGGGTCTTTATTTGAATCCAGGCCACATTCAGCATGAGACTGGTATCTAATGTGAAATTTGGTGGTTGTTGAGGTGACGTGAATCTTATACCTCAAAATAAAACATGTTTGGGCCGGGCGTGGTGGCGCACACCCTTAATCCCAGCACTCAGGAGGCAGAGGTAGGAGGATTGCTGTGAGTTCGAGGCCACCCTGAGATTACACAGTGATGTTTGTGAGCCAAGCACTGGGCTGGGTTGGAAAGAGGTAGCACAGTGTTTTCTGAAAGAGTAACTGGTGGACATGGGGAAGAAAACATTATAGTTGTGAAACCAGCAAAAGAACTGGGAGTATCAGAATGTACCCACAGGTTTTCTATTCCTAGTCAGACTAAGGATACCATTAGCTTGGCTGAAGAGAAGATGGACATCTGAGGACTCAGAGGAACAGACAATAATGGGCACATGCAAATTCAAAGATGGAAAATTAACCCTACCACCCTCTCCCCATACTGGGGATCGAACCTGGGGCTTTGCACATGCCAGGCAGATGATCTACCACTGAGCTATAAGTTAAGTGGCATGCCTTCCCTGGCATTTGCTGTTGCCAGTGTGCCTGCATCACCAACTCTTTCACACCATCCTCCTCCCGGACCTTCCACCACCACGCCCCTTCCTTCGGCTGCCCCTCAATCTATCTCTAATCGGTGTAGCTCACGTACCCCTATGATGTGATTTCACCTTATATCCTAAGGACTCTGGGGACGGGGACTTACTTCTTTTATTAGACACTTGCACTTTGATCCCCAGAGAATCCGGAACACTCAGAAAAATCTCCCACTGTTGTTCTATGTTCATGCAGTCCATTTCTTTTCCACGTGAATAAATGGTAGGCATTCCTGGGTAGTGCTTCAAGCTAACATCTCAAGCTTACTTTTGACTCCTAACATACAGTTAGCCCTGGCCCTGGCCACGCCTCCTCAAAGAGGTGGCACAAACACTTCTCTACACCTTTGCTTCAGGACTCCCCTTCCCTCCCCTCAGCAGTCCTTGCATGGTCACCACTGGTATTCTCAGCAAACAAAGTCGGCAGTGACCCTCCTCCACCTGGGAGCCTTATGTGGCTTCCCCTGCAAGCTGCGAACTCTTCCTTGGGGACCTCGGTGTGACCTGCTGCCGCTGTCTCTAGCAATTCTGACCTGAGCTGGTTTTTCTCATCCTCCACCCAGCGTGCTCATCTCTGCAGCCGCTCCAGGCTTGTGACATGTCCCTGGTCACTCCCTCCTCATTCCTGCCTGATGATCTCGTCCTTCAAGGGGGCTGGGGGTGGTGTGGGCTTCGTGAAGCCTCTATTCTTTTCCCTGGGCACCCTTGGTTATCCTCAATACAAGGGCCTGGGCCATGGGCACATCTGCCCTCCCTTTTCAACATGCATGGTAGGAGATGGCGGGGTGCACACACAAGAGCCCCCCCCAGGGCATTTACCAGGACGTGACTGAGAGCAATGCAAAGTGGGTGCGAACGGTGTTGCCCCAGTGACAGGACAGAGCTGTTTGCTCTCAGTTCCTCTGTGAGCTTCAGATTATGTCCTTGGCAATGAGCCTTGGAGTATTTTATAAAGGGAAGAGAAAGGAAGGGAGGAGGGTACTTAATAGGTTGATATTGTATATATGTAAGTAGAAGAATAGATTAATGGGGGTGAAAAGGCCCAAAGTGAGGTCAGGGGAAGAGATTGAGTAAAGGAAAGGTGGAGGGAGGGCTAATCAAACTCTAAGAGGATGCACATAAATCATATGGAATCATCTGGTTTTGGACAAAGGAACACTCAGGAGCCAAAGATCATTGTTAGAAAATTTTCAGTGCCAGGGATGGGATACCTCCAGTGAGTTATTGGCCAAGGAGGTTCCTGATGCCCCCAAAACATTATAGGCCATTGCCAAGGCCCTTGGTTTCCCACCAGGAATAGATGGTAAGACCCTATTGCTGAAGACTCCACATACTTGGGTGGCAAGGCCACTGAGAAATCCTGCTGAGACTGAGCTGATAACCTCCTCCATGTAGACCAGCTGACAGAAAGCTGGACGAAGCCATTCTACATGTAGTTCAATGGGAGAGAGATACCACCAGTGAAGATACTCAACAGTGGACACTGCAAGCCTTATAATTGGCCAGCCAGGCCAAATGAGCCAATGGGTGCAATAGTGGCACATCTGTCATGGTGGAAACCAACTGCCCTCCAATTGGACTGGAGGCCTGCTCCATGGGGGGGAATACATCCCTGATACTGAAAACTTAAAACAGGGGTAGTCATGAGCCCTAGGGGTGTAACATCTGCTGATGTCTGGAAAAATGTATATACTATGCTTATCAAACTGCCCAGTAAGCACTTCTCTTAATATTTATACCCTTATATTAATGCTACTCTCATTTTGGGTAGAGAATCTTTTTTTTTTTTTTTGGTTTTTCACAGTAGGGTCTCACTCTCACTCTAGCCCAGGCTGACCTGGAATTCACTCTGTATTCTCAGGGTGGCCTCGAACTCACGGCGATCCTCCTACCCCTGCCTCCCGAGTGCTGGGATTAAAGGCGTGCGCCACCATGCCCGGCTTGGGTAGAGAATCTTATCTTTTCAGATGGCAGTGACCTTGGGATGACTCAGAAGGTATTATAGTGCTAGAAAGAAATGACTGGAGAACTGAGTAACATCTCGATCACACCTTCCAAGGCTCAGGGTCTAATGCGGAAGAGGTGGCGGAAAGAATGTAAGAGCCAAAGGAAGGGTAGGACTCCTTACAACGTCCTCCCTCCAGACATAAAATGGCCTGGATATCCATGACCTCACAGTGCTTGACACTACCTACGCAAGACCATCATAAGAGAAGGAAAAGATCATGAAATCAAAATGAAAGAGAGACTGATTGAGATGAAGAATGGAATTTCAAAGGGGAAAGTGGGGGGGAGGGAGGGTAGCACCATGGGATATTTTTTATAATCATGGAAAATGTTAATAAAAATTAAGAAAAAAAGAATTTGAAACAATGATGCCTGCCCATCTAACCAATGTGCAGATATCAACCAGTTATCATACGCATACGTTTGACAGGTGTTAGTGCAGAGTGAATCTGGGCTCGTAGATGGATGAACCTGGTCCAAAGCAGGCTCTACCACTAGTGTAGCCTTGGCCAAGATACATCATTTCCTGCCGCTCAAGTTTCCCCCATTCTTATGAGGCTGTAGTTGAGTTAGCGTAAGTACCAAACACCAAGGAATAAAGCACTTAGAGAATGCTTCCAGCTTAAGAATGGGTTCTGCTGGGCATGGTGGCGCACGCCTTTAATCCCAGCACTCGGGAGGCAGAGGCAGGAGGATCACTGTGATTTTGAAGCCCACCCTGAGTTAATTTCAGGTCAGCCTGGGATAGAGCAAAACGCTACCTTGAAAAACCAAATAATAATAATAATAATAATACAACAATAAAATCAAATTAAAAATTAGAAAAGAACGGGTACTCTTCCTAATGAGTTCATGGGCAGGTTAATGTCCACACCCTTAAAGCCATCCCAGTGGCGACCCACTCACGTTAACACGAGGAACACGCACACAAGGGTGACAAACGGTGAAGTCTGGGATACTCGGGAAATAAGAGGTCTTCTTGGAAAAGAGATACTAGCATGGCGTGGAAGACTGGCTTTGCCCTCCACTTTGGGGACTCTCAGGAAGGGAGGGAGGGTCACCTTTGGTCTCGCAGATCATCACGTTGCTGAACTCACTCTCCCCTCCTTCATTGAAGCACTGCATCTTGATGTCATAGGAGGTCTCTGGCTGCAGGTGGCTGATGGAGTGCCAATACCTGTCCCCTGGGAGGAACAGCACGAGTTGCCACGGTGATGCACACATTGTCTGCTTGCCCCACTCCCCATCACACAGTCAGACACAGGCAGGGCCGTTTGTCTAACACTAGGGGTGACAAGGTGGGGAGACACTGCAGGGAATTTTCTAGCTACCACACATAGTCCAGTTGTCCAGGATCATGGGAAAGAAGTCTGTGGTTTTTTTTAAAATAATTATTATTATTTTAGAGAGAGGGAAGGAGAGAGAGAGAATTGGCATGCCAGGGCCTCAGTCACTGAAATTGAACGCCAGAAGCTTGCGCCACCTAGTGGGCACGTGCAACCTTGCGCTTGCCTCACCTTTGTGCATCTGGCTTACATGGGATCTGGAGAGTAGAACATGGGTCCTTAGGCTTTGCAGGCAAGTGCCTTGACTGCTAAGCCATCTCTCCAGCCCATCTGTGGGTTTTCTAACTAGATGGTTCCAGATGTGTCATGAATGAATCAGTGACATGGGGCACAGAATGCTTTGTGTTAAAACCGGAGCCAGGTTTCCTAAGCCCCCAGATTTCACCAACACCCAGACCCAGAACCCCTTCACAGTGTAGGAAGTCATATCATCTCTCTGCTCACCTTCCACCATGTCCTTCTTGTAGTCGCTGTCATTGTCACTGTCTGTGGGTCGGTAGTAGATATAGAAGCCATGGATCGGAGTGTTGTTGTTACTGGCTGGGATGTACTGCGGGGAATGGAGGAGAGACACGTTGCTAGCGGAGCAGAGAAATGAGCGTCGAAGCAAAACTGCTGGGCTGTGCAAGTATCTCCCCAGTCCACAGTTTGAATTTCGTGGGGAGGCCCTGGCAGATATTCAAGATGCCCGTGAGGCTCTCTTTAGAAGGTTTCAGAGATCAAGCATTGTTTTATTCTACCTGGAGGGACCCTAAACTTTTGGAGACAAAAAACAAGCTGTATTTCTTCAAAGACTATCCCCTTGTGTCAGGGCAGTGATCCTCCTTGGAAGCATGAGGATCGTATGTCTGGCTCTGTTGGGAACCCCTGTGGTACCAGGGGAAGGGCAGGAAGGTGGTTGGTATGTCATCTGAAGTGGGCACCAGCTTCGAGGGTCCCTCAGGTTACAAGAGACTACTAACTGCAATTTTGGCTCCCAACAGCCTCCAAGATCCACCAGACTAGGGCCGGGGTTGGGGGGGTTCTGCACTGCACGGGGGAACCCTGGCAGGCCATGTAGGGGAAGACAGAGGCAAGGGAAATGGTTCCTCCTTGCCCAACAGGAGCCTTGGGCACCATCTTCCCACGCTGTCGGTGGCAAGGTAACTTACCATCCACTTGAGCATGATGGTGGTCTCATTGACTGCATCAGTGAAGGTGATGTAAGGGCCAGCCACTGGCCTCTGGTACGTGCGGCCACTGTAGTCCAATACCACATAGGGCCGGGACGGAGCGCTGGGCTCGCTCTCCCCCAGCATGTTCAAAGCGCGGACTCGGAACTTATAGGAGGTGCCTGGTAAGAGATTCTTTTCTTAAGAAACATGTCTTCTTCTGCTTTTTTAAAAAGTTTTTATTTTTATTTATTTATTACAGACAGAAAGAGTATTTATTGTTGTCATTATTTATATACTATTATTATTAGAGAGAGAAAGAGAGAGATTGAGAGAAAGAATGGGTGTGCCAGGGCCTCTAGCCACTGCAAACGACCTCCAAACGCATGTGCCACCTTGTGCATCTGGTTTACTGAGAATCGAACCTGGGTCCTTAGGCTTTGTAGGCAAGTACCTTAACCACTAAGCTATCTCTCCATCCCGAAACATGTCTTTTGATTTCCCCATTGGCCACCAAGGACCGCCTAGAGACTGGTCAGCTCTTCCGCAAAGCAAGTCCCCATAGGATTCACAAGAACACCTCTGTCTGTCCTCATCAGAGAGAAGCCACCCAGGAAGTGGCCCAGGATTCTCTTTGGAGAGAGGGACGATGAGACCTGGGGGTGGGGTGGGGGCCAGGGGTTGCTGAGGCACGTCCATACAGGTCCATAAACTGCATAAGCTTGAGGACCCCTGGTGGGTGTGAGAGCGAATGGACAGAAAGGTCTACATCCTTCCTCCTCCTCTTCTCCTCTGGTTTTTCTCATTCTCCTCCTGTCCACACCTCCCCTCTTCTGCCCATGTTCCAAAAACAAGGAGGAGGCAGGAATGAGGCCAGACCCTCACCTTTCTCCAGGCCTGTGATCTCCACAGAGAGCCGCGAGGGAGGGATGGCGCTGGTGGCCAGAATCCAGTCTCCCTCTTTTTTTAGCTTCTTGTACTCCACACGGAACGACTGGATGGGAAAGCCACCGTTCCCACGGGGAATCCAGGTCACATAGACTGAGGTCTCAGAGGCCATGGAGATAGTGGGCCTGTCTGGAGCTTCTGGGGCTAAAACAACAGTACACGGTGGTGCAAGGTGAAGGCGGAAGGGCCACTGCGAGGTGGAATGCTGTGTTCTGTCTGGAGCTGGCCCATTGCTCCCCACAGGGCTCAAACCCCCTGCTGGGAAGAAACCATTAAGCTAACACCTCTTGTTCCGCACTTCTGCAAAGGCAGAAAGTGGAGAGCTGCTGTTTTCCTGGACCCAAGGACTAATTCTGGGGTCTGACTCCCAGTTCTTTTTTTAAATTAAAACATGTTTTTTTTTTTTAATTTGTTTTTATTTGAGACAGAGAGAGGGAGAGAGAATGGGTGTGCCAGGGCCTCCAGCCACTGCAAACGAACTCCAGAAGCATGCGCCACCTTGTGCATCTGGCTAACGTGGGACCTGGAGAATCAAACCTAGGTCCTTGGGCTTCACAGGCAAGCGCCTTAACCGCTCGGCCATCTCTCCAGCCCACTCCCAGTCTTTTATTTGAAAAACTCAACCTATACTTTCTCACTGTGGTTCACTGAGGAGATGCCAAGAAAATGTCACCAGGATGTCTGGACCTACAGAACCCCTAATCCCTAAAACCTGAAGCAACAGTCTCTGGCCCGCCCCTCACTGCTCCCGAGCTTACGGGAGAGGCGGCCGTGGTCCGGTTGACCGCTGCTCTGGGGGTTGGCACCGGGGTCATCTCTTTGGATCGGCTGCTCCTTGCTGGCTACAATCTCAGGTTTGGGACGTCGTCCTGGGTGACAGTGGGCTGAGATCAGCAAGGAAGAGGGTACGCACGAGCTCTCACCCATCCCGGAGTCTTTCTGCCGAGGCCTCTGCCAATGTGATACAAGCCAGCCGATTCCCCCAGCTCTGCTGTGGTGTCACTGGCCTCTGTGCAAGCATGGGCAAAGGGATGCCGGAGGGCCTGCCGATCCCTTTCCTGATGACAGGTGGCACTTGAGCCTGGGCACACAAAGCCTGGGGAGGCAGCAGTAGGAGGAAGGACTGGGCGGCACCTCCACCTGGAATCCCTTGCTTAGGCCCGTGGAAAACCGGAGCTGAGCACAGGCCCTCATCTTACCGGTCCGGAAGGTGACCATGGCCGTCTGGCCCTCGCCGGCACAGTTGTAGGCTGCCATTTCCACTTCATACAAGCTCCCAGGGTCAAGCCTGGTGAGGGTCAGACGGAGCTGGTTGGCTGGAATGCCCGAGATGGTCCAATCGTCAGAGGCGTTTGTGACCTGCTGGGGGAGGTGACTGGGATAAGGACGAGAATGTCTCCCCCATCCCGCCCCCCAGGGCTGTAGGTTGGCTTTAGCATGCAAACTGGGCAGATCTGAGCCTGATGGGGCAGGAGCATGGGGAGGACCCTGGACCACGTTGAGGGCAGGTAGCACCACAGAGCTCTGACTTGCCCTCCTGGTCCCTCGGGTAGTGATCCAACAGTTTAAAACGAGAAGGCTTGAATGACACTGCCAGAGCCCCTCCTTCTGTTGTGCCTCCCCCGGCCTCCACGCCTGCTTTTTTCTGTGCTTCAGTATTCTACGTTCTGAGAGCAAGGCGACAATGACGCAGCTGTGGCGGTTGGAACAGCGTCAGCGCTCACGTATGTGAGAGGCACAGAACCAGCTCCCTGTCTTCTCAGCATTTCCTCATCAGCCCTCACACCCTCCCCAGAGGTCGGTGTCTATGCTGCACCCACATCACAAATAGGAAGGCCAAGCTTAGACAGGAGGAACCCGCTCGAAGCTACAGAGTTACGGAGCATGGAAATCCCAAGCGCGCCAAAAGAGCATGTTCAGAATGTTTCGAGAAAGGGGAGTCTGGGAGCAGAAGGTCCTGGGTTCAAGTACTCGTCATGTAATTGTGAGCAAGAGTCCTCGCTCCTTGAGCCCTTAGATATTCATTTCTAAAACAGGGCCCTCGGGTGAGTCTGAAGCTAACTGAGATGACTTACATCCAAGCTGCCAGCAGTGCACTGGGCATAGGAAAGATCCCCAAGAAATGCCTGGTTCCTCCCCCGACCTGCTGTACCCTTCACTTTGAGAAATTTCTCCCTCTCTCTCTCTCTCTTTTTAAAAATATTTTATTATTTATTTATTTGAGACAAAATGAGATGGAGAGAGAAAGAATGGACATGTCAGGGCCTCCAGCCACTGCAAACAAACTCCAGACGCATGTGCCAACTTGTGCATCTGACTTACGTGGGTCCAGGGGAATTGAACCTGGGTCTTTTGACTTTGCCAGTTAAGCACCTTAACCGCTAAGCCATCTCTCCAGCCCAATTTATCTCAGTTTAATTCTCCTTTTCTCTGCTCCTGTCCTCTGTCCTTGCTTAGAACTTAAAAATGGGATGAATGTTAACATTATAAATGAATTTTTAATGGACAGCTCTCTAAATCTAAAGAAAAAAAAAAAAAGAAGAAGAAGTCTCCCGGATCCATACAGGTGACTGTGAGAGATGACATCAACTCACCCACCAGCTTTTGGGGCAACGACTTGGGGGCCTGGTTTGTGCATCTCAGCACCCTGCTGCAACGGGAAGCTGAGGTTTGATGAAGAAAGAGAACAGCTGGTGGGGAAAGCTCTTCTCCCCAAGCACACTGTTCCAAATTAGAACAAAACCTACCATTCAAAGCGAGGGGATGGACTGGGCTCATTAATGTCAGGCTTCCAGGACTTGTTCCAAGGGGAGAGTCTTTCACAAACTGAGAGTCCCCAGTGGTGTTGGAAAGCCCAAACACAGTAGCCCAGGGTCTGCAGTGGACCAGGAAATAAAACTTGCTTTGTGCATGTGAAAATGTGAAAATCAGCTGAATAATTCCCAATCTCCCACAAAAGAAGGGGAATGAAGAAAAAAAAAAAAACAACACAAAAAAACACACAATGCAGATGCTAACTTTTGCTTTCAAAAAAATATTCTTCTTGGATAGGAATAACTAAGATGTGTTAGTTCCACAAGCAAGAACAACTTCCCAGACACACTTTCTGCCTGGCAACGTCCATTCAAAGTTCCAAGCGCCCCACAGGCCAGAGCCTAATGGAAGCCAGACTTAGCAGGGCTCTGCCCCGAACTCTCACTTCCCTGCGCCCCCTTCCCTCTGCCCTCCCAGCACTTCCACTGGGCCAAAAAAATGAAAACAAGAAGTGTAAGGGTAATTAGTCACTGTCTCTCTCTCTCACACACACACTGAGAGGGAGAATACAACCTCAGCCTGGCATTTCCAGATTGCCCCGGCCTAGCCGTTGCCAGCCTGTGTCATGTGTGAGGTAGATTTGTGGCCACCTATTGGCCTGACAAATACTATTCTTGCTCTTGCACTGGTTATTGTCTCTTGGGGACTGTGGAGGTCTGCCCTTCCTGATCCGTGTCTACAGCTCGGGGTGGTGGTGTCCTGTTACATGGGGAGAATAGGCATGGGGCCCAGTCGTGCGCTTGAACATGGCTGAACCAGGCTGTTTCTGTCACAAAGCCATTTCCACCACTCCCGTGAGGCAGGCAGCCAGCAGGTTAAGGGCTGAGTTTTGGCCCAGGGACAACAAGGCGATGGCTCTGCCTTAGCTCTCTGTGACCTTGTGCCACCCCAAGTCCTCTGGTAGGACAAATGAAGGCAAAGAAAAGGACAGACCATGAGGAGTGGGTGGGGTCTACAGCCAGGACATGGCTTTTGCACAGCCTTCAACTGTGCAAGGGAGACATCGTTTGCTTTTGGAGAAGAAAAAGTGGATGAAGACTTTTACTCCATTGTCATGCGTTTTCTACTAAGTGCACATAGCACTTTAAAAAGCAAACATGGGGCTGGAGAGATGACTTAGCGGTTAAGGTGCTTGCCTGAAGTCTAAGGACACAGGTTTGATTGCCCGGAACCCATGTAAGCCAGATGCACATGGCAGCACATGTGTCTGAAGTTCATTTGCAGTAGCTAGAGGCCCTGGCATGCTCGCTCTGTCAGGCTCTCTCTCTCTCATTCTCTCTCTCTCTCTCTCTCTCGTAAATAAATAAAATAGTTAAAAAGCAAAAATAACACAACTTCAAAATAAAATTCAGGAACTTATGGTAGGTAACTAGCAATAAAAATTTTAATCCATTAAGAAACCAGTAATTTTCTGCTATCTAATGACCTTAGAAAGAACACAGCACTTGAGGTGAACAGAAATGCTCTCAAGGACGTTTTTGGTGCAGGGATTATGCTTGCACAGCTCTGAAGGAGCGTGGTAGCCTAGAGGCCCTGGCCCAATTCACAGAACAGTGTGTCCAGAAGTATCACATCATGGCCCCAAGAGATCCCCTCCCTAACAGCTTCCACAACATTCCCCAGGACAAACCCCCCTCTGTCAAGAAGAAATACTTGAGGTCTAAACTCCACAACAGGCCGGGACCTCTGAAGCCTGCGTGTCAGACTGGAGTTCAGAGGAGGTCTGAGAACTGAGGAGCATTCTATAGCCCACAGGGAGAGAACACTTGTTTACAGGTATTTGTTTTCCCGGCTGGAGGGACAGTTTGCCATGCCGGAATTCCCGCAGGTATACACCACGCAGAGCTTGCCTCTGTTAAGAAACAAACTGAGGGCTGGAGAAATAGCTTAGTGGTTAAGGCGCTTGCCTGCAAAGCCAAAGGACCCAGGTTCGATTCCCCAGGACCCACGTTAGGCAGATGCACAAGGGGGCGCATGTGTCTGGAGTTTGTTTGCAGTGGCTGCAGGCCCTGGCACACCCATTCTCTCTTTTTCTCCCTGCCTATTTCTCTCTCTCTCTCTCAAATATATATATATATATATATATATATATATATATATATATACACATATATATATATATGTATGTATGTATGTATAGAAACAAACTGAAACACTATCACCCACAAATCAGACAAGCAGAGAGACGGCACCCCAATACCAGGGCCACACCTTGCGGTGCTTCACTACGTAGTACAGGATGGGTGCCCTGCTGCCGTCCTCGTGCCGAGGGCGCCACACCAGCTCATATGAGTCAGTCTTGGAGGTCCTGGGTGAGCTGAGGATGACCGGGGCTTCAGCCGGGGCCACCTGCTCCCTCTCTCCCAGGCACTTTAGGGAGGCAGGCTGCACTGATGTCGGGGGCTTGGCGAGCCCGGGTTGCTCCTTCAGTATCTGGTCAGGGCTGCCAGGTCTGGAGGGTGGCACGGGAGGTGTGGCGGCGATGGGCCCAGCATCCTGCCAGGGTTTCAGCATCGTGTCTGAGGACCAAGAAGGAGGGAGAAAGGAAGGAAGAAGGTGTTAGCGGCCCTGGGTCATTTTCCAGGGAGAAAACACGGAGAACGAAGTCAAGAGAGACCCTAGACCACCACCATCCCAGTCAGTGACCCGCAGAGCCAGGCTCTGCGGAAGAGAGAGGAGGCTGGGGTCCTTGCCCTGCCAGGAGGCTCAGACAGTCTGGGCACTCGGCCCAGACCCCTTGATTCATCTTTGGAGGCAGCAGACAAGCATCTTGGCCACCTGCTCACAGTCTTGTCTCTCAGGTGTCTTGAGTGATGTTATGCTTAAATATGAGATCTTCCCTCATGTGTTGAGTGCTTGGTTCCCAACTGATGGTGCTATTTTGGAAGGTGGTAGAAACTTGAGGAAATGGGTAAAGGCTAGCTGGAGGAAGTAGGTCACCGAGGGCATGCTTTGAAGGTTCTACCCGATTCCAGCTCCTTCTTCCCTCTCCCTGCAGATGAAGAGCCGCTCCCACCGTGATCACCATGGTGCCTCACCGTGGGCCCAGAATCGATGGAACTAAGAACTTTGGATAGAAACCTCTGGAACCATGAATCAAAATAAATAATTCCTCCCTTAAGTTGCTTTTTTTCCCCCTTGAGCTATTTTTTTTTTCCTCGAAGCTGTTTTGTTTGTCACAGTGATGGAAAAAGTAACTAACAGAAAATTGATACCAGAGAAGTGGTGTCATGGCTGTGACTAAACCCACCACGTGGTTCTTAAGCCTTTGGAACTGCTTTGTGGGAGGAGTTTGGAAAAGTTTGCAGATGATGTTCCAGAAGCCCCAGAGGACTGTCAGTCAGTAGAACTTAACGTGTGATTCTGGTGGAGCTCAGGAGGCCCGAATGCACAGGGAATGGGACTGTGAAGACTGCAGAGGAGGTTTCAGAAAATAAGGACTCTACTGGGAACTGGATTAGAGACCGTGGATGTTACATTTTGTCTATACTAAGTCCATGCCCTAAGAGTTTGTGGGAGGTTCAGTTTAAAAGTGATAGAGGGCTGGAGAGATAGCTTAGTGGTTAAGGCACTTGCCTGCCAAACCAAAGGACCCAGGTTTCTATTCCCCAGGACCCACATAAAGCCAGATGCACAAGATGGCACATGCGTCTGGAGTTTGCTTGCAGAGGCTAGAAGCCCTGGAGAGCCCATTCTCTCTTTCTCTCTCTCTCTCTCTCTCTTAAATAAATAAATAAACATAAAATATTAAAAACGAGAATAACAAAACAAACGAATGATTTATAAAAAAAAAGTGAGAGACTACAGTCAGGTGTGGTGGTGCACACCTGTAGTCCCACGGCACACTCAGAGGCTGAGGTGGGAGGACCTGAAAATGAATAAGTTCATTTTAAAAGTGCGATGATTCTCATTAAGAAAAACTTGTAGCCAGGCGTGGTGGCACATGCCTTTAATCCCAGCATTCGGGAGGCAGAGGTAGGAGGATGGCTGTGAGTTCGAGGCCATCTTGAGACTCCATAGCGAATTCCAGGTCACCTGGGCTACAGTGAGACTCTACCTCAAAAAAAACAAAAAAGAAAAAAAAAAGAAAAACTTGTACATTTATTGAGAAGCAAGTAATTTTGAACTTAAAACTAATAGTCACCAAGCTGGATTTTGAGGGTGGGGGGAAGGCTATGTACCTGCTCAGCTGGAATCCCAGACTTCTGGGCTGCCTGGACTCACCTGGCCGTGCAGTCCTCAGTTGGACCACAGCGTGGGCACTGCCAACTTCATTCTCAGCCATGCACTGGTAGACACCTTCGTCCTCAGGCCCCACGCTGACCACACGCAGAGCTCTCCGGGACAGCCGGAGGCGCTGACTGGCGGTCAGGGGCACGGCATTCCTTAGCCACAGCACGGAGGGAGGAGGGTTTCCACGCACTTCACAAGTGAGCTTGGCATTCTGGCCCCATGGG
This sequence comes from Dipus sagitta, assembly GCA_036346955.1. NCBI lineage: Eukaryota > Metazoa > Chordata > Mammalia > Rodentia > Dipodidae > Dipus > Dipus sagitta. The sequence goes on along the minus strand of CM070774.1, from coordinate 179,228,285 downwards.
ATGACCAGCTGGGACAGCTCCACGGTGACCACAGGGGGTTCTATGGAGGAAACCAGAGTGGCAGTGAGTGGGGTTGGATCTTTCACCACTGGCTGCGAGGGGACACAGTGTGGGGTGGCTCCTTCCTGTACCTGGCTATGGGCTTTTTCATAGGGATAGGAGTGGAGTGGAGGGGGCAAACTGTCACTTCCATTACAGTCCCAACAGGAAAGGGACTAAATAAAGAGTGCACCAGGGACTCCAGGCCCTAGCTATGGGATCTGAGAATCACCGCCCCTCCAGTGTGCCTAACCTCCTTGATCAGCTGTGGCCTTTCACAAGCGTAATTCCGACCCAGATTATATGCTTCTAAGGTCAGAGGGATGATTAAGGAGAGGGTCCTCAGAAATGCTCACCAAACACTTGCACATTGTAGAGGATGACGGCTGCGCCGGGCGCCCCCACCCCGTTGCTGGCCATGCAGCGGTAGGTGCCCGAGTCCTCCTCACTGGTGGCGTCGATGAGCAGGTTGCTCAACAGGAAGCGGGTCTTGTTGTAGCCAGTGACACTGGAGCCGTCCTTGGCCCAGGTGACTCGAGGTGGTGGGATCCCGCTGGCCACACACTCCAAGATGAGACTCTGGCCTTTGGTGACAATGACAGTTTGGGCCTCCAGGGGGTAAATGATGCGGGCAGCTTCTGCAGTGGACCCTGGAGAAAGCAGATGGGGTGGGGGACACAAGGTGAGACCTGTGTTTGCTCCAGCCTTCCTCGGGTGACCCAGGCCTTAGAGGGTCCGAGAAAGCACAGATCTGAGGTCCAACAGCCCTTCTGAGGCTTACAATGTGCCTACAGTGCGATAGTCTACTTAAAAGCTTTCTCCTGGGCTGGAGAAATGGCTTAGCGGTTTAAGGCACTTGCCTGTGAAGCCAAAGGACCCAGGTTCGATTCCCCAGGACCCACCTAGATGTACAGGGGACACATACATCTGGAGTTCGTTTGCAGTTGCTGGAGGCCCTGGCGTGCCCATTCTCTCTCTCTCCTACCTATCTCTCACTCTCTGATTGCAAATAATAAATAAATAAATAAATAAATAAATAAATAAATAAAGCTTTCTCCTGCAGAGGAAACACTTGTGTCTTTTAACTCTAGGTATGGCACAGAGATGAGTGTAAAGACAAAAAGGGTCTGAAGCAACCGCCAGGAGGGAGTTTTCCTGCTTGACCTCACACAGGACTCTGAGGCTGAGGAAGAGCTGGGAAACAAGGCTTTGCCAGGTCCTAATCCCACCACAGGGTGTCCTGAGCGTCCCACTGAGCTCTGTGGAATTCTTCACTTAAAGATTCACATTTCCTATATTGCAAGTCAGTGCCTTCATCACATGCTCAGTGGAGGAAGAAGCCATCTTTATGAAAATGGGGGTGGGGAGGATTGCACAGTGGTGCATTCTCCAGCTTGCTGCCCCCCTCAGGGCCCTTAAAGAGCTTGTAGAGTGTGTGACTCTGTTTTATGTGCCCATCAGGACTAAGGCCAGGTTTTATAAACCCTGAAGCAGTTTGGAAGACTGTCTTTAAGAAAAAAATTAGGTTAAAAATTAGGTCAGGATTGGAGAGATGGCTCAGCAGTTAAGGCACTTGCCTGCAAAGCCTAAAGACCCAGGTTCAATTCCCCAGTGCCCATGTAAACCAGATCGATGCACGTGGTGGCGCATACGTCTGGAGTTCATTTGCAGTAACTGGAGGCCCTGGCAAGCCCATTTTCTTTCTCTCTTTCAAATAAATTTTTAGAAATTTAGGCCAGAGAGGGACCACTGAAGTTTAGGTTTGCTATCTGAGGAAACTCCACCTCTGGTATTCGCTGGGCACAGGGCTTATGATGGTGTCACTCCACCGACTATTTGGGGAAAAAAGTGCTCAAAAGAGGTGGATTTTGTTTGCACACAAACAGACAGCCAGTGGGGCCTGCGTGGGCCTCCAGTAGAGAGAGGTTATCTCACTGCCTTGAACCCCCACCCCGGCCACCCCAAGCTTGGTCTATGGTGTCCTCAGATTTCCTGCCCACTTTGCTGAGCCCTCTTCACTGTATCCCAAACCCCCATGCCTAGGGGCGCCCGGGCCTTACTGCGCACGCGCAGCCTGTCACTGGAGCCCGACGTTTTCACTTCCTGGGTCACTGGGTTGTAGGCGGCGCACTTGTACGTGCCCTCGTCCTCCTGGCTGGCGTTAACAATCTGCAGGTTCCCCGACGGCATGATCAGGTAGTTGTCTGTGGAGAAGGCGGGCAGGGGTGGTGGTGGAAGATGGAATAAAGTTGGACTATATCCCAGATTACTGGACCTCTTAGTTCCCACAGAGGATGGGGCCCTGGAGGGAACCAGCCTAAAATACTGATCTCCTTTACACCTTGCACCAAATGGACAGAGTGCCAGGGTTGAGGGACTAACTCGCCTACTGGCCACTCCACTGGCTGACCAGACTGCCCCTGAGTTAGCATATGTCTGCGAGGTGCATTCTGCTACACTCAAGAGGGCCCAGGGAGAGTGGAGAGGGTACGAGGCTTGGCATCAGCCAGACCTTGGCCTCGAGCTTTAGATCTGCGGGATACAATGTAATCGTGAACAAGTTAATCGACCTTCTTGGATCCCACTGCCTCACTGGTAAGAAGGCATAATGGGGCTGGAGAAACAGCTTGGCGGTTAAGGCGCTTGCCTGCGAAGCTTAGGGACCCACGTTTGATTCTCCAGGACCCATGTAAGCCAGAGGCACATGGTGGCGCGTGCATCTTGAGTTCATTTGCAGTGGCTAGAGGCCCTGGCCTGCCCATTCTCACTCTCTATCTCCCTCCTACCCCTCTCTCTGTCTCTAACAAATAAATAAATAAATAAATAAATAAGTAAAAATAAATCTTAAAGATTTAAGGGCTGGAGGGTGGCTTAGCAGTTAAAGCATTTGCCTGCAAAGCCAAAGGACCCAGGTTCAATTCCCCAAGACCCATGTTAGTCACATGCACAGAGGGGCGCAAGCATCTGGAGTTCGTTTGCAGTGGCTGGAGGCCCTGGTGCGCCCATTCTCACTATCTCCTTCCTACCCCTCTCTCTCTGCCTCTAATAAGTAAATAAATGAATAAATAAAAATAAATCTTAAAGATTTAAGGGCTGGAGGGATGGCTTAGCAGTTAAAGCATTTGCCTGCAAAGCCAAAGGACCCAGGTTCGATTCCCCAGGACCCACGTTAGCCACATGCACTGGATGTCGTCTGCCGTGGCTGAAGACCCTGATGCGCCCATTCTCTCTCTCTCTCCCACCCCTCTCTCTATCTCTAATACACAAATAAATAAAAATAAATCTTAAAAAATAAGATTTTTAAAAAGGCATAATGCATGCTGCTCCTGCTGTCTCAAGCACTGAGGGTCCCATGTCCTCCCCCCCTCACCCCACATGGGAGATATCCGATCCTAGGGAATTGATTGGCGTTTCCCATCCATCTATGTTGTAGTCACTGCTTGGAGCCACCTCCTTACTGAATTCTGTTACTGGAGAGAAATATTCTGCCCCCGCCCCCAGCCACCGCCATCGCCATGACTGCAAAGGTAACCCTGAGCTGTGGACCACTGCCTTATCTTTCTTTGTCTGCTTCTGGTCCAGGGACGTTGTGGGTGGGGGCCTGGACCAGGTTCTTCAGGCAGAAAATAAATAGATTTGCAGCTTCTGAGCTTCTGGACAACCCAGCAACTGGGGTGGCCTTCGGCTCCCTGGCATGAAAAAAAAAAAAAAAAAAACAACCAACAAAATAATCCTGGCTGTCAGTCAGCTCGGAGCTTTGTCCTGAGGGCTTCTCCTGGGACTCGTGGTGTCCCCAAGCCTGGTGCCTGCCTGCTGCTGGGCCACCCAGGTGTGAGCTGCTTAGGCAAGTGCCAGATGGAGCGAGCCTCCCGGGCAAGGCTGTTGCCAAGCTTCTGCTGGGGCACAGGGATTAGAGCTTCTCTCCTCTCCGTATTTCTGAATGCTGGGATCAGGGTGTTGGCCTCTTGGAAAGTTCACCACTAAGTTTTTTACTGTGAACGTACATTCATTTCACAACCAAAAAATAACCAAAAACAAAAAAAAAAACAAAAAACCTATAGAATGACCGGTATACATGTGGAGCTGCAGGGTCACAAGAAGTCAGGTCAACTTTGCCTCACGTGCAACGGTTAGTCGTGGGGGAGGCTAACTTCATCTTGAGGGACTTTCTCCTCCTTTATGACACTCTGTGGACCAAAGTGTGGCCTCCCTTGGGCCAGCTGTCACATCCATGGTGGCCTGAGCACAAAGCTGTCCTATCTGATACCACCACAGTTCCCCGGCAAACAGGGACAGCAGTGAGGTGCCACTAAAAGATTGCTTTGTCACTTGGGGAAGCTGCCCTGTCCCCAGGGAATGCTGAAGCTCTGGGGACACTCGGGTGGTCAGGCAGCCTCTCTGCGTGAGACTGTGCTGTCAGGGGAGTGCACAGGGGGCATCTGGTGCCATGCACTGAGGGGCCAGATCAAATGGCAGCAGCTCAGTGGCGTCTTCCAGGGCCTCACATGAAGAGTCTCCGTGACACAGGGGAGAGAACTCCATCAAGGAAACTGCCCCCCCCCCCAGATCCTTCGGGACTAAATATCATGGTAGGGGACAGCTGGCCAGCCTGAGGTTGGGGCTGTCCGTGTGATTGTGGGGTTCTGGGAGACAGCACCACATGGCATGATTTGGCAGCAGTCACAAGCCGGTTTCTCAAGGCTCCTACCCACTCCTCACCTCTAGAGGCCTCTAGCCACTCTTGTTTGACGCTGTACCGGACCTGGGCTTTCGGGTGGCTCTCTGGCAGGTGGCAGGCGATGACAGCTGTGTTCCCCTCATCTACTTCAATCACGTGCTGCACATCTAACTTGAAGTCTTGGAGGTCTGCGGAGAGAAGGGAAGGTGTGGGCTGAGCCCGGATGGAGAAGGACACTATGATATTTCAGGGTGGGTTGGCGTTCTAAGTCACAATAAGCAGCTTCAGGACTCACTCTGGGTCCATCAGAGGGTACAAAGACCTTCCTCAGCACCTGGCTGTCCACAAGGGTTGATAAAGATGGCTAGCATGTCTTATATACGTGGCATGTATATAGGATATAAGCTGGGCAAAGTCTATCAGGAAGTGCTCCCTCCCACAGACCAACCTCTTCTGTGACATTGAGACCTGATAGTGAGTTGGCCTTGCCCAGCTTCCCTGGATATGAGCCATGTTCAGGGTACAAAGTTCTGTCACAGCTTCTAGAAGGTTCAGCTAACAGAGACTGAAGAGAATGACGAGAGGGAATGCTGATGTCTTCTTGTAGCCTCACAGGTTCCTCTCAGATATCCACAGTAAAACTTGACAGACCTGGGCTGGGGAGGTGGCTTAGGTGCTTAAGGTGCTTGCCTGCAAAGCCTAGGCACTCCTGTTCAAATCTCCAGGTCCCACGTAAGCCAGATGCACAGGGTTGCAAGCACACAATGACGCACACACGCACAAGGGGGCGCACACATATGGAGTTTGTTCACTGCGGCTGAAGGTCCTAGTATGCACATTGTCTCTCTCTCTCTCAAAAAAAAAAAAATATATATATATATATGTATATATATTTTTTGGTTTTCTGAGATAGGGTCTCACTCTAGCCCAGGCTGACCTGGAATTCACTATGTAGTCTCAGGGTGGCCTTGAACTCCTGGCAATCCTCCTACCTCTGCCTCCCGAGTGCTGGGATTAAAGGCGTGCGCCACGACGCCCGGCTAAAATATATATATATATATATATATATATATATATATATATATATATATATATTTAAAATGACAGGTCTGGGATTCCACTCAACTGCTAGCCTTGATTAAGACCAAAAGGCCAACTCCTGCTACCCAGTTGCTGCACACACTGTCCAAATTGACTAATCCTCCCTTGGGGACGTGGGCGGGACCCTGCGCATGCTCTAATGGTCCTCCCAGGACACTGGACGACACCACAGTATGAAACTCAGAACCAAGGGCTTCGGAGTCTGGAAAACTCATGGTCATTTCTTCTGTTGGCTTTGTGGGGAGCAGAGTGGATCCAAACTAGAGAGGATGAAGACCCATCTGGAGCAAGAACAGGATGTTTTGCCAAAGCAACCCAAGACCAGAAAACAAACCTCTCTTTATATGAGCCAAATAACTGATGTTGCTGAGAACCAAGGGCCATATGTACAACAAAACCGCATTCCAAACCGGAAATTTGGTTTTTGGGATTGTAGCTGGATTTATTTTAGGAGAAGAAATAAAACTAATGGAATATAAAGTAAGAGGGATAAAAGCACTCTACCCAGATAGTACTTAGGAAACCTGGGAGGCACACTCTCAGAATGCTGACCACTTCAAATTCTGCCCAACCTCCAAGGACTGATAGCATCGGGCTTCTAGCAATTTCACTGCAGGACCCCACCTGCCTGTGCTGTGGTTTCCACAGGCGACCCAGAGAAGGTAACAGGAATAGGCAGGCGTCAGGTTTCCCACAGAAGATAAGAGATAATTGTAGAAAAACAAACTATTGTCACCACAGGAGGGCCTGACGATCAAGGTACTCGGCAAGGTCAAGACGTTGCCTACTTGGTGGAACTTTCCGAAACTCTCGGGCCTTGTAGGGAAGAAATCCCTGCTTCTGCAAGGGTGAAGGAGACAGACACCAAGGATACTCAACGCCTCCCAGACCAGAGATCCAGAGGCTCCTAAGAGCCCATGACTGAAGCAGACTTAAAATGCTCCTGGCATGGCTCAGGGAATTTTGCAGAAGAGGGGGCGGAAAGATTGTTAGAGCCACAAGTTGGGACATTATGTACAGAGACATTGCCTCTCCCACATAACTGACTGCTGCCCCCACAATGCATGACCCACAATCCCCATGGGGATGACCTGCATCCCCAGTGAGGAGGGTCCCTTCAGAAAAGGGGCAGGGAGGAGGGAAAGGATGGTACCAACATGTATTGTTTACATACTAAATGTGTCCAGAACTAATTAAAAAGAAAAAAGAAAAAAAAAAAAGAAAGAAATCCGTGCCGTTTCTATGACAGGATCGCTGTCCCTGTATTTCAGTGTTAGGCTGTGTGCTCTTAAGGGCAGAGGCTAAGACCTGTTCACGCTATACTCTGAGCCTAACTCAGGTCCTGACCCAAGTAGGCAGGAAATGTTGGACAACCTCAGCTCCACAAGTTAGGTGTGAGATGTCCATTTAAACAAACTATAAAAGCACATTCCTTGACTGAGTGTGGTGTATGTTGTGAACTCAAGGGCAAGGACTTAGCGCAAATGCTCCATGAGCAGTTTATGGCCCGGGAAAACTATTTTGCAAATAGAATGTTTCTTGGGAGATGACTCTCTGGATTATAGAAAAGAAGTGAATTGTGTCACGTTAATGTGGAGTAAGAAATGAAATGCATGCTACTCACTGACAGTGAAACAAAAGCAGTGACACACTGGCTGATTGGCTAGTGGCCTGTGGGTCAAAGTGAGAGCTCACTGAGTACTTCCTTTGTGGAGATGTAGGGCTCTTGGGCTTTCAGTTACTTATTTTATCATTATTTAATCTTGTACATGTGAAATCTAAACCTAAGATACACATTCCTAATGAGAAAACTATTCATTTTGTACTCTACACCCCAACCTCAAGCCCCCGCCACACAGTATATAGCGTTCTCGAAGTCTGCTCAGATGGCTGGGGATATGGCTTAGTGGTTAAGGTGTTTGCCTGCAAAGCCAAAGGACCTTGGTTCCATTCCCCAGGACCCTCTTAAGCCAGATGCACAAGGTGGTGTGTTTGTCTGGAGTTCCTTTGCAGTGGCTGGAGGCCCCGGTGCACTCATTCTCCCCCCACCCCAAATAAATAAATAAATTAAATTAAAAGCTTTTAAAAAATGGGGCTGGAGAGATGTCTTAGTGGTTAAGGCACTTGTCTGAAAAGCCAAAGGACCTGGGTTCAATTCCCTAGTACCCATGTAAGCCAGATGCACAGGGGGTGCACGCATCTGGAGTTAGTTTGCAGTGGATGGAGGCCCTGGTGCACCCATTTTTGTCTGTCTATCTCCTTTCTCTGTCTACTTGTAAATAAATAAACAAATAAATATAAAGAAAACAAAAACATTAAAAAATGGTTAAAAAAGAAAAGAAATCTATTCAGAATAATTTGTTTGGAGAGCAGAGCCAATTTCATGAACAACCTGCCTCTGTCCCTGGAAGGAGCTGTTTAGTGCTGTGCTGTAAGACAAGAAGATAACTGACTGCCCACCACACAACTTGCTCCCTCCTCCACGTCTGCCAGGGCTCGGGAGAACTTACAGTGGAAGCTACGCCTTGAACACTGCTCTTACTGCCAACCTGACAACCAGCTCTAGGGTGGTGGTGACAGACACAGTGATCAAGCACAACCTGTGAAAGGAGAAATCCAGAGGCCACACAGAACTCACCACTAAATCAGAATGCCAACAGGCCTGCCACAACTCAGGGCACACTGCGGGAGAGGGGGCAGAACCTCAGATTCCAAGAACCTCAAAGTGGGTGGAAATACCCAGAGGCACGGTACCCCCACTATCCCATTGGGACTAACTGAGGCCTTCATGACCCCACAGCGAGACCCTTAACCCCACAGAGGAGGGTCCCAGGGAAACAGGGGAGAGGGTATAATCTGTTAAAATAAAATAGCACTGAAAAATAAATGCCCAATCACTTACGAACAAAGGATCCTACATTTTCATTTTGTTCTGAGCTCTGCAAAAGATATAGCCTAGACCTGCCCAGGCCTCTTAACAAGACCTTATGCATTCTCTGAGGAGAGGAACATGTGAACTATGGGAAAGTCCTGCCTGAGCTCAGTACTGTGGCTGAATATTGATAACTTGTAAATGCTTTTAAGAAGTATTTCACTTTAAAAGGCAAAGGCGTAATCCTCCTTCAAGCCAGGACGCCTTGTACCTGCCAAGTCGGGAGGCTCCCCACAAAGCGAGCTGTGAGCAACTGTGTACCTCAGGGGCATCTGGAAAATTCCTCGGGCTCTGAGAAGCACTCTCTTCTACCGTCTAATAAGTCCAAAACTGCTCCACCAAGAACTGTTTTTTTTGTTTTTTTTTTTTTTCCTCTCTTCTCTTTTCTTTACCTCATTCTAAGGAAATTAGCCTCCAGCAAGAATATACTTAAACCTAGCAGATAATTGTGCTAGGAGGCTACGAGCAAGCAAAAGGAGGTTGGCTGGGAGACCATCTCCATTTCAATGGCCCCGGCTCCTGCCCACTGTAACTGAGGGCTTAGCCAGGTGTGGAGCGTGCTCACCATTAGGCACCACGTCACCGACTGAGATCTAAAGTCCAGGGCCTCCTTAAGCCCCCTGTGGCTCCCACAGCCCCTCTGACAACTGCTAGGGTGGAGACAGAAGGCTGGGCAGTAGGGGAGGCAGGAAACTGGACCCTGGTCAGTCACGCAAGCTCAACTTTTCTGTTCTGATGCCAACATGTGCACCACAGCCTGTGTAGGCAGGGTCCAGGACACCCCAGCTGGACATCCAGCTCCCCACAAGAGCCAACTGGCAGCCTTCCTGGCTTCAAAACAAGCAGCAGTTGGGTCTTTCAACCTCTCTGCCTCCTAAGCTTAAGCCTTAGGAGACAATCACTCCCAATTTGGCTGCTGGAGCAAAACTGGAGTTTCACTGAGGATGGCAGAGTAATGAAGTGATGAATGACCTAAAAATCAGGGCCCCCTCTCGTAGTGTTACTGGCAGGAAGGAAACCAGAGGGGGGAGGAGACTTGGTGATCAATAACCGCGATCAGGATCAGCGAGCAGATGCAGAGGAGACCCAGTTGGCGGCATATGAAGGCGCACAGCCCGTTCCCAGGCCCTGGCTTTGCAAATCAGTTTCCTGGCTGAGTCCAGGGGCCTTCAACAGTGCCTCGCTGGGAATAAGGGGGCTGGCCCCTCAGTTACAAATGGGGTTAGCAGGTCTCTGCTGAAGAGGGATGGGTCAGGTTTCATGGAAAATGGTTTGGCAGGACACCTGTCCTTGCCTGTTGCCTAGTGTGTTTGAGAAATACATTTACAGGAGTGTTTTTTTTTTTTTCACTATTAATCTTTTTACCTTCCCTCACACCCATCTGCATCCTCTCTTCCTGCATTCTTCAAGCTACTTCATGAACTTGTCCACATTAATCAAATGCCAATAGACCCACTGTTGCCTCGGGTCAGAAGCCCTGGTCTTTGGGGCCACCTCTGATGTTACTAGCCTTCTTGTAACGAAACTTTGTACTGTCTGAAAAACCCCAGACAGACTGCTGCCCGGTTCCTTCCTTCTAAGAGCTCAACTTCCAAAGGGAAGATGTGGATTTCAATGTGCGGCTTCTGCAGCGTGCTTAGATGCACAGGTTAAAGGGACTTGTTCAAACACATGCATGGTGCTTTGTGCCCCTCCTCCCGCTGTGCCCATGTGAAGGGTATATTAGGCACATATTTTCTTGGCCATGAGTTAAAAAAGAAAAACATAAGAGACCATTGGGGCAAACTCCTCTCTGATAAGCCTGCCCTCACCAGGATCAGATGTGAAACCACATCTGGACAGATTTTTAAAAATAATTTATTTATTTACTAGAGAGACAGAGATAGAGAGGGAGAGAGAGAGAGAGAGAATGGGCACGCCAGGGCCTCCAGCCACTGCAAACAAACTCCAGACGCATGCGCCTCCTTGTGCATCTGGCTTACGTGGGTCCTGGGGAAGTGAACCTGGGTCCTTAGGCTTCACAGGCAAGTGCCATAACCGCTCAGGCATCTCTCCAGTCCAGTGGACAGATTTTATTTTGAGTCCCTTTGCGCTTTTTCTCCCTATTTTCTAGCAGCCATCATACGGTGCTCGGTAAGAGTCTCAGTAGAACTATGAATTAAATGACAATATGTGGTACATGTCTGCACAACCTCAAGACAAACTGCCAAATCTCAACTGAAGGTTTAGCTCCCCATTTCCACGACCCTTACATGTCCAGTTCCCGGGTACATGTGGTCTCAGTGCAATGTCACTAATGCTATGTTATGCAAACCCCCACTTTCAGAGAGGTTCCTCATTCGGGTCTTTTCCCTGACTCCTCCCTTAGACTGAACATCCAAGCAATTTTTGTTTGGGTAAGAAGTCAAGAAAGATTTTTTTGTTTGTTTGTGTTTTGTTTTTCGAGGTAGGGTCTCACTCTAGCCCAGGCTGACCTGGAATTCACTATGCAGTCTCAAGGTGGCCTTGAACTCGCAGCCGTCCTCCTCCCTCTGCCTCCCAAGTGCTGGTATTAAAGGCGTGCGCCACCACGCCCGGCGGCTCTTTTGCTGGATGCTGTGGGAGTCATCAACATCCTCATCTTCGTGATCTAAGCTAATATTCAAAACAATTTGGGTGTTTTGGATCTGCAAGTGTTTCTCACATGCAGTCTTGTCCTGCCCTCACTCCACAGTCTCGGAGACGACAGGACAGGCCTGCACTCATCTGCGGAGGCTTGGACGGGATCCACCAGATTGTGGGCTCTGCATGGGGCGGGGGGGAAGCACTTGGCAATGGTGCCAGGCTGGCTCAGTAGCCTCGAGGCCATCAGCAAGTTTCTGGGCTTACTGTTAATTCGATTCCCCAACTCTCAGGACCTCCAAGTCTCAACTTGTGCTCATGGCAGCTTGCCGAGGTTACAAAGCTCTGGAAGATACCGTGCTATGCTGATGGAGCACTGCTCAGCGGTACGGCGAGCCTGCGTCTCTTCCCCGTCCTTTGGTCACTTCGGAAGACGGCCCGTGTGTGGCGATTTAGAGCTCCTGAGACCTTTCTCCGGCTGAACCCCTGCCTCCCAGCTCCCTGAAGGACTTGAGTGTGGAGTGTAAGAAAGTAAAGGGCCACACTGCCTCCCTCAGTGGCCTCTGGCAGTGTAGGGCTTTCCTGTGCCCCTGGGCATAGGTCTACACACTGCCCTCAACGTCCACATTGCCCGGGAACCCATAGCTTGGAAGAACACGCTTGTCCTTGAAGTAAAGTGCTCTGCAAGTAGAAAACCACGTCAGCAGAGCTGACGGGGCTCGTGAGGTCAGAGAGCCTGGCACCTGCACAGCAATGGAGTGCCCATGGCCTGGGCAGGAAATGACCAGGCCCTTACCAGCCAGTAGCCGTGGCACGCAGCCCACTAAAGCCAAACCTAACTGTAGCTCACAAAGATGGGTCAAAACCAACGTATTATGTTGTGGGTGTTCAATGTAGTCCCATCCCTGCAGGCACCATTGATGCTGTCACTTGGCTGTCCCGGGACGCAGAATCTTCTATGGCACCAGGCACCACAGGAGACACAAAGGAGCAAGCCCCACAGCTCCTGGGTAAAAGTGCTGCACGAGAGTGAAGACCTGAGTTCAGATCCCCAGAACCCGTGCAAAGCCTGGCACAGGAATATGACTGTCTGCCATCCCAGTGCTCCTGGAAGCTCTCAGGCCCTCGTCTGGTTTATGCTATGGTGAACATGAGACCTCTTCAAAGAACGTGGAAGGTAAGGACCAACACCCGAGATTGTCTTCTGACCTCCACGTGCATGCGTGCGCGTGCGCGCACACATGCATACACATACACACACACACACACACACACACACCACTCTCTCACACAGCCTCCAACCACCTTAGGGCTTGTAATCTAACAGGCAATAGACAAGACAGGTAAGGGCAATGCAAGGCAGGACACAGCCATTCAGCAGAGCCCCGAGGGCAGTTCTCACCTCCTCCACCATGGGCCTAAGCCGGGGCCATCACAAGCTGCAGAGAACTTGGGAAGGAAGTTTGGGGGCGAGTAAGCTCTGTTCCTCACTTGGTAGACCTGGACAGGAAATATGTCTGCTCTCTTTGAGATTTCCTCCCCACCCCCAACCAGTCGAATTGCAAAAATATAAATTTTGGCTCCGAACAAAGCATTCTCCTGACAGCCACGGAAACATGACATGAAATTTCCCAAGCACACTTGCCGATGAAAGCAAGGCATGCTGTCTTTTATTTAAATAGAAACAGCTTCCATGGGGAGGGTGGAAAAAAGAAAAAAAAAAAAAAAACTTTGCCTTGCTTCTGCCAAACACATTAGTTGTCAAATCATGTCTTTTTCTTCTCTTTTTGGTTGAGGTTAAGGTTTTTGCCTGGATTTGAAAGGTGGAAAAAGCCATGAAGGAAGGAGCCTGGATGGGAAGAATGAAGGCAGGGAAATCAAAGTCAAGACAAGAGGGAGAAAGCTGGGGGTGGGCAGGAGAGGAGAGAAGGGATGAAGGAGGAGTGTGCGAGGAAGGAAAGAATAAAAAGAATCCATTTTGCAATGCCATTAAATGATTTGCAATAAACTGGCCTAAGGCTTCAGGAATTTCTTGGCTTGAACCAATTAAAAATATTTTTTTTGAGACATAAGAGAACGAGAAATGTGATTAATCCTCAAAGACAAGTCGAAGATGGAGCCATGTCTCCACGGAGTCTGGCAGCCAGATGAACCGAGATGTCTATAACCATTTCATTTATCTGAATGCACAACTACTCTGAGGTAGGGCTGGTTCTCAAAGCCTGGCAGCTTCTTTTGGACTTGATGAAGGAATGAAACAGTTTGAAAAAAAAAATACAGTGAAGAAAAAAAAAAAAGGATTTACTTGCCAACAGCCCACATCACACATCCTTCTCTGATCATCCAAATATAAATACAAATATAAACTTAGCAGTGGGAAAAGTCGTGTGAATCTTGGTGGTCCAGGCCCATCAGGGCTGAAGCTGGATCCAAGCACGGCCTTTAGCAAGGCTGGCGGCCTGCACATGAAGAGAGGGGCAGAAATGGAGGCCAAGTGGCTGGGAGGTGAGAGGGGGGATCTTTGGCATGACCCCTGTAAACAGAAGTCCAGGTGGGAGAGGCAGGAATTTTGTCCAAGGGCCAAGGGGGCTCACAAGGTTCCACACTCTTCCTCCCCACACATCTGGGGGCTGCTACTCTTAGGTTCCAATGAACATATCCATTTCCTTTAAATCGGCTTTCATTCTTCTGATGTCTGTCAGTTTTCCTAAGTCCTTCTATATCGTAATGTAAGTTCCCTTCTTCATTCTTTCTTATGTCCCGAACACTTTTTTTTCCCCAGAGTTAGGCAATTTAATATATATTTTTAAAAATATTTTATTTATTTACTTATTTTGAAGGAAGGAGGGTGAGAGTGTGGGCAGATGGAGAGAATGGGTACTTCAAACAAACTCCAGATGCCTATGCCACCTTGGGCATCTGGCCTATGTGGGTTCGGAGGAATTGAACTTCAGGCTTCTCAGGCAAGCGCCTTAACTGCTAAGCCATCTCTCCATCCTTTTCTCTTTATTTCTTAAATTTTTATTTATTTATTTGAGAGAGACAGAAAGAGAAAGGCAGAGAGAGAGAGAGAGAATGGGTACATCAGGGCCTCCAGCCACTGCAAACAAAGTCCAGATGTATGTGCCACCTTGTACATCTGGCTTATGTGGGTCCTGGGGAATTGAGTCTTGAATCTTGGGCTTGGGCTCACAGGCAGGCATTCAACCACCAAGCCATCTCTCTAGCCCCAGCCCCCCCCCCTTTTTTTTTGTTTATTTAGTTATTTGAGAGTGACAGAGAAAAGGAGGCAGAGAGAGAGAGAGAGAGAGAATGGGCGCGCCAGAGCTACCAGCCTCTGTAAACGAACTCCAGATGCGTGCGCCCCCTTGTGCATCTGGCTAACATGGGTCCTGGGGATGAGCCTCGAACCGGGGTCCTTAGGCTTCACAGGCAAGCGCTTAACCGCTAAGCCATCTCTCCAGCCCCCCCTTTTTTATTATTTTTTAAAAGGTTAGCCTACAAAGTAATGGGTTTCATTCTGGCATTTCCACATATGATCGTACTCAATATCAGAACTTGGTGAAGAAATCTCAACATCTTGTTAATGAAAAAATGTTCTTTCCAGCCTTCCGTATGTCACACACACGTGATCCGAGAGATTTCCTTTTCCCAGACCTCCACCGAGGACCTATTTTGTAAAACTCTGTGAACACAGACACAAGCCGTAACACTTGCTACCACCCCCCCCCCCCCCGGGAGCTGAGGAAAATGGGATGAGGAGACCCAGTCCTAAGTTGAGGGAGGTGAAGAGGCTAAGGAAAGATTCCTAGAGAGACACTTGACAATCGTCTTAAAAATAAGCCCATGGAGATGGGCAAGGAATGGGAAGGAAAGGCCACATGGAAGCCGGGCTGAGATGTGGGAGACAGGCCCCAGAAACCCCCTGGAGCTTGAGACGTACGCTCTGGTCCCTGGAGTCACCAAATAGTTTTAAGTGGAAAGAAGCTGAGTCACTCTAAATGAAGCACCAGCTTCTCTCTGTACAAAAACACTGGGTTTGGGGCTGGAGAAATGGCTTAGCGGTTAAGCGCTTGCCTGTGAAGCCTAAGGATCACGGTTCGAGGCTCGATTCCCCAGGACCCACGTTAGCCAGATGCACAAGGGGGCGCACGCGTCTGGAATTCGTTTGCAGTAGCTGGGGGCCCTGGCGCACCCATTCTCTCCCCTCTCTCTCTTTCTTCTTCTTCTTCTTTTTCTTCTTCTTCTTCTTCTTTCTCTCTCTCTCTGCTTCTTTCTCTCTCTGTCTGTCGTTCTCAAATAAATAAAAAAAGAAAAAGAAAAAGAAAAAATGCTGGATTTGTCTCAGCAGATGGGTGGAATTTGGGGTTTCTTTATTTTCCATCTGCTTCCTACAGTTTTTCCTCACTATTAAATGACTGGCCTTTAAATTTTGTTTAATTTAATTAATTAATTTATTTATTTTTATTTTTATTTTTCAAGGTAGGGTCTCACTGTGGCCCAGGCTGACCTGGAATTAACTATGTATTCTCAGGGTGGCCTCGAACTCATGGTGATCCTCCTACCTCTGCCTCCCTAGTGCTGGGATTAAAGGCGTGCGCCACCACGCCCGGCTCTGACCTTTAATTTTGATGTGTTCTCTAGTTCTTTGGAGTAGCACTAGATCCCCAAACAGCTGAAAGTCAAAAACCAGTATCAATGCAAGAATCTTGAACTGTTCTACATACATGCCAAAATGAGGAGTAAAGTCACTCATCAACTCTCTTTTCATCTTTTTTTTGTGTTTGTTTGTTTTTTCAAGGTAGGGTCTCAATCTAGCCCAGGCTGGCATGGAATTCACTATGTAGTCTCAGGGTGGCCTCAAACTCACGGTGATCCTCCTACCTCTGCCTCCTGAGTGCTGGGATTAAAGGCGTGTGTCACTATACCCGTCACCATGCCTGGCTCTTTCTTTTCATCTTAAAGGAGCCATTCTACATGAAAGCTCCATCAAGGGGTCCAGTGATTTTTTTTTTTCTTTTTTGATTTTTCTAGGTAAGGTCTCACTCTAGCCCAGGCTGACCTGGAATTCACTATGGAGTCTCAGGGTGGCCTCGAACTCACAGCGATCCTCCTACCTCTGCCTCCCAAATGCTGGGATTAAATGGGTGGGACACCACTCCTGGCTGGTCCAGTGAGTTTAAACCAAACAATTTCCCCCTCATCTTCAGTACAATGGGTTCATGCCACTCTTCCAGTAAGTGCACTACATGGCCCTCCCTTTTCTTCCTACCTTACAAAATGATCTTATTAGTGGGAGAGGGACAAGAAAGGTTAGTAGGAGGGATGTATATGCTCGAAGTACATTTTATATACATGTATGCAAATGTCATACTGAACCCATTATTATATATAATTAACAGGCTAATAAAACCTTTTTATTTTTAAAGAAAATGGGCCTAGGATCTATGTGAATAGGTGACTGTGTGCCAAGAATGGATGGGGGAGGGGAACATCCATGGTAGAAGAAAGACCACAGACTTGATAAATGGTGACTACTGCCACTATAGAACTGGACCATTGGCTGGCTGGGGCAGATATTTACTGCTAAGTAAGGCACCTGTGAGGTTTATACCACAGATCTGTGAAGGTTCTTTCACCAGATCTGATAGAATTAATGCTGCTGGTGCCATTTGAAGATGTCTCCAGAATATCAGGAGACTATGAACTTCTGCCGTATCTAGAAGAAGACAGGATTTATGTGACTTTGACCTGAAGTTATAAGGCATTTATTCATTTTATATTAAGATATATAAGCTACTTAGCATCTTTCAGTTCTAATGTGTCTTCCAATAATTTTTCTTGCCCACCTGGCCAAGCAAAATACACATAATTTATCACTATCGTTAAATTTCAAACTAAGCCAGCTCTCCTTTCCCAACCCTTGGCTTGCCTGAGGAGCTGTCACTGTCCCTGTCCGTGAAGGCAGACAAAGAACAGGTGCCAAGGCAAGGGGCCCTCCACGAAGCTGGTGCCCACAACCTCTGGGAGGGACCAGAAAAAATAGGGTCTCTAAGACTGTATATCTGATGGTCCATCTCATCTCCACCCGAGGCTGAAATCCAGAATCCCCCAAGCACTGAGTGAGGCTCACAGGTCCATAAAGATCAAGGAATGTCCATTGCCTTGGCAGAGTGAAAACACCTTGGTGTGAAAAGAGCCATTTACGATTCTGGCAGCTGCACTTAAGGGAATCTAATTTCTTTACAATGCCTCTCAAGAGACATGTTCCCAAACTGTGGCAGACGGATAGTGTATTTGAGGTGGTCAGTGGGCAATTCTGATGGGTGACTTCATGTGTCAATCTCAATAGACAATGATTACTAGTTGTTTGGTCAAACACTAGTCTGGATATTACTGTCAAGGTATTTTTCAAAATACTTTATTTATTTGTTTGCTTATTTACCTAATAGAGAGAGAGAGAAAGAGGCAGATACAGAGAGAGAGAGAACAGGCGCCCCAGAGCCTCTCGCCACTGCAAACAAACTCCAGACACATGCACCACCTCATGCATCTGGCTTTATGTGGGTTCTGGGGAATCAAACCTGGGTACTTTGGCTTTGCAGGCAAGTGCCTTACCCACTAAGCCATCTCTCCAGCCCCAAGGTATTTTTCTAGATGTGGGTCCTGGGAAATGAAACCAGGGTCCTTATGTTTCCCAGGCAAATGCCTTACCCACTAAGCCGTCTCTCCAGCCCTACTTTTTAGTTTTATAAATGGGCTAAGTTTAACTGTGGTAATAAAGGGACCTTCTTCTTCTGACCGTTCCTTGAAGTCACAGAATCATGGAGACAGTGGAGCCCTCTCCTGTCAGCCTCTTTGCAGTCTAATCTCTGAAGCCACAGAAAGGACTGTGTGGCAGTCTATGCCTGGTCTTCATGCCTGAAGGCTTAAAGGAGGGCTACAGGTATCATCTCAAACATCCCACCTCAACTTAAGACCTCGTGTCAGCTAGAACACGAAAATCCCCACATATAGAGTGCTGGAGAGATGGCTGAGTGGTTAAGGTGCTTGCCTGCAAAGCCAAAGGACCCAGGTAAGCCCATGTAAGCCAGATGCACAGGGTAGTGCACATGTCTGGAGTTCATTTGCAGCAGCTGAAGGCCCTGGCACACCCATTCTCTCTCTCTCTCTCTCTCTCTCTCTCTCTCTCTCTCTCTCCCTGCCTATTTTTGTATCTCTCTCTCTCAAATAAATTAAAAAAATTTTAAGTTAAAAAAATAGAATTATAGGTTAAGTAATGACTCAGACACTGCCTCTTTCATTCCCAACTATATTGGGATCTAAGGATGATGAAAGGATTGGCAGAATCAATTAAAAAAACAAACAAACAGACTATGGTGAAAGGAAAGGTTTGTATCAGTTTATTTGAATGGCAGGTTACTAAGGAAAGGGATAGAAAGAAGCCTTCATGGGGCATGTCGGCTCCTCCCAGCAGCCACCATGACTACTTGCTGTGCTGAGAGCCTGCCAGGTAGAATCAGGGGTTCGGTAAGGAGTTTGGAGACCCTTTGGTGGCATCTGTTGGTGGTTAAGGAGCACAGTGGGTACATGTGAACCACCTGATGCCAAGCTTGTGAGAAGAAAAGAATGAGAAGAAGACGGAAGGGGATCAAAGTAAAAAGTATTTTTACAAGCAGCCTTTCCACGGGATGATCTGAAGTGAGGCGCAAGCAGCAAGAGCGAGTTACCAAGAAGAAAGTTTCTTTTAAATAGAGAAGAAAAAGTCCACAGAGGACAGTGAGAGAGGACAACCCTACTCCTGGCAGAAACAGCTGGGTGGAGGTGGCAGAGGGCACAGGCGAGTCATCTAGTGGCCCTTGACTTGTTAGCACCAGGTGAGGATGCAGTTCCTGTGTCTCTCCCAGTCCCAACACAGGAATAAATACAGGCCACGGAAGTTCTCCAGGGTCTTTTTTTTTCCCCCACACGACCCCCCAAGCCAGGTCCTCAGCCTCATCACCCAAAGCTTCCAGCAATTTCTAGGGCCGGGCCAGGGGCGACACATTGTCAGGTAGACCAAACAGCAATTAGACGAACATAAGAAAAAAGGCCTTCAAGAGAGAGCAGAGAAAAAGCGGGCCTCAGCTGCTGTGTGTGGGGTGTGCATGCATGTGCACTGGCATGCTGCTGCCCAGCCTTCCTCTAAATGCAGACCGTGCCCTCAGTAATCCCATCTACCAAGCGGCCTCCTTGTATGCCAGCCAACCAGCAAAACACAGCCCCATTCTGCTCAGGAATGTGTTCTCAGAAACTTAATCTAACTGCTGAGTCTGGGCCAAATCCGCCAGTGGCATTAGCCCAAAGACAGCACCCTCTTTCTTGCCTTCCCGCCACCCTAATGCGGCCTCCCCTGGGCTTTGGAGACTTCAGTTCCACTCCACCAACTCCCTCTTCTGTGGGGGACCTCCCCAGCAGCCTGTTCTCTCCAGTTCCCTTCTAGTCAGGCCCCAACATCCCACTCCTGATTCATTGTGAATGACAAGCCAGTAGCTCTTGGCTTTCGCGCGAGACCCGCTCCACTCCTGCCCACCTTTCTTCTCGCGCGGTGCCTTCATGGGCTGCGACCAAACCCTTCCTTTGTCCTCTCCGCCAACCATGCCTCCCTTTAAGCACCAGATGAAAGCAGCAGCCAGGAATTTTTTTTTTTTTAAATAAAGGCCATAAATTGTCTCTCCTTGCACAAATACACCTTGAAGCAAAAGTTGGAATCCAAAGTCAGCCTGCCCCTCTCCAACTCCTCCTTCTCCAAATAAGAAGGGCAGGCTGGCTCCTTGTCAAGATGAACGAATGCTTGTGGAGTTTCTTGAGCTTCCACAGACACATGCTGACCCCCACAGATGAGATCTCCACTGGATGCCTTTAAAGGCACTTTAAATATATTTTTAATTTTTATTTATTTGAGAGTGACACAGAGAGAGAGAAAGAGGGAGAGAGGGAGAGAGAATGGGTGAGCCAGGGCCTCCAGCCACTGCAAACGAACTCCAGATGCGTGTGCCCCCTTGTGCATCTGACTGACGTGTGGGTCCTGGGGAATCGAGCCTTGAACCAGGGTCTTAGGCTTCACAGGCAAACACTTAACCGCTAAGCCATCTCTCCAGCCCCTTTAAAGGTGCTGAAAGGTGCACTGTGTTTGTGGTAATGAGCAGCAAAAGCAAGTTAACTGCCCAGCAGTGGGAAGAGCTTTTAGCACATCCACTTGGGGATGCTCTGGGGCCATCAGCGATTATGATCATGCTCTGCTGGGGGCCGAGGGGGGGTCGGCTAGCAAGGGGCATGATGCGATGTGCTGGAGTGATGGTTACGTGGTGTACATATGGAGAGACCCGCTGGGGTGTTCACTGAAGATGAACACACTTTCTGTGCTTTACTTTGCACTTTGTACCCATCCAAAGAGATGAATTAACTTATCACATAGTCGATGAAAATGCTTATCATCAAATTCTCTCCTGCTGGTGGTGGGGGGAGAGAATAAAATTAGAAACATCAGTAGCATCATAAGAACAATGTAAATATATAGGTGTGGGCAATGCCTGGATGGCTGGATGAAGATGGCAGGCTTAAGAGAGACATTGCTGTGTATATAGCCTAAATTTTCTATCATGTGATTCTAGTTTTTAAAAAAATCGAGGCGCTAGGGGGATGGCTCAGTGGGTAAGAGCACTTGCTGAGCAAGCATGAAGACCTGAGTTCGATCCCAGCACCCATGTAAAAAGCCGGGCATGACTGTGCATGTCTGTAACTCAGAACTAAGGGGGCAAAGACAAGGAGGATCCCTGACCTTCACTGGTCAGACAGCCTAGCTAAAAGCCGGAGAGCTCTAAGTTCACTGCGAGACACTGGCTCAAGGAAGTAAGGCGGAAGAGCGACGGAGGAGGACACCAGACATCTTTCTGGGGCCTCCATATATGTGCTCATGGAGTACATATATCTGCATCCACACAGATACACTACACACACACACACACACACACACACACACACCAAAATTGATATAAACAGAGGCAGGAAGTCCCTGATGGTAGGGAGGGCAATTCTGCCCTCAGTCCTTCTTGACTTGGTGAGACGAGCCCTCCCCACCTCGAGCCTCTTCTCCGAAGCCTCCCAGTGTCATGTCTAAAGAGAAGCACTCAGCTGCCCTCTGCCAGTGCTTGCCATGGTCCTCAGAGGTCTGGCACCCACATTCAACGGTGCTCCTTCTGCCACGAGGGAAGGACAGTGGCTTCCAGTGTGTGGGTGGTCCCCAGCTGCACCTCAGACGCCCCCTGACGCCTGAGGAAGGTGGCTCTGCCTATCCCCTTAGGAAAGAGCAGAGCTGCCTAACATCTCCCAAGAAAGCAGGAGTAGGCTGCAGCCTCCATTTCTTCCTCTCTCTTCTCTGTCTCTCTGTCTCTCTCTGAGTGAAGTCCTTCCAGGGGTCTAGGACCAGAGGAGGGGAGGGCTTTCCTCACTTGCTCTTCCACGTCCCCTTCGCTTGTCACTCTCTGTTCGGGACTCACATCTCACACACCCCGGAGACTGCAGCTCGAAGCATAATGCCTAAGTCTGCTGCCTCCCCAGGACCTGTGACACGGGACATTCACTACCTGGCACCATTATCGGAGGCTGGTGGTGAAGGTGACATAGATGCCAAAGAAAGGTTGTCAGAGATCAGGGGACTACTACTAAGTCATGAGAAAACAATTCCTGAAAATCATCCAAAGTTTATATCCAAATGCCATTAAAGTTTTGATGAGTTTTCTCTATTTCCTATATTTCAGGCCCCAAGCTGGAAGCAATTTTTTTTTTCTTTCATTTCCTGGCTTTAAGCTCAGCATATAAGATTGTGAGCAGGGGCTATTCTATAGGCTTCAGTGAAACATTGGATCAGTTGGTCGGTCTCAAGTTCCTGTATGTCAGAACAGAAAATCAGATCATGCATAGCCTGTAGGTGCATGGGACATTGCACACACGGCAATTATACAAAGGTAGTGTGTCACATGGTCCACTCCCAGCTGGCCGACCATAACAGGTGGAGAAGGGTACACACAGTGGCATTAGAAAATACCTGCCCCAGATAAGGTTCCTCTTCCAGATGTGCATGTCAAGCCACCTGGTTCTTGCTCTGCGCCACTGGATCCTCATATACTTAAATGATTTTGTCAAAA
The DNA here is from genome assembly GCA_036346955.1 of Dipus sagitta. Taxonomy (NCBI): domain Eukaryota; kingdom Metazoa; phylum Chordata; class Mammalia; order Rodentia; family Dipodidae; genus Dipus; species Dipus sagitta. Next base: position 179,205,748 of record CM070774.1, on the reverse strand, counting down.
CCATGCCTCCCTTTTCACAGGCATACGAGAAATAGAGCGGTTATGAAGACCATCTGGCAGGAAGTTACCAGGAAATTGAATCTACCCGAATTACCCCTTTGGGAGGGACCCTAGAGGCCATTGGGCCGGTGGTTTCCATATGTTGGCCTGAGGACCTATGTTCTTTGCTATGCGATAATCAGATAAAATAAAGATGAGATAACACTGTTACAAGGATCTCAATTAAACTCTCTGATGCTGAGTACAACAGTATAAATAAAAGGTAGGTGAAACTTGAAAGAGAGAAAGATAGGAAAGAAGAAAGGGGTAAGGAAACAATGGAGGGAGGGCAGGAAGCCTGAGGTCTTGGATTACACTGTCACCTAATCTCTTCCTTGTTTCTCTTTATCCCTTTGTAACACAGCTTCCTTTCCACTGAGTTCAAAAATGTGTGTCCCGGGTGTTTGGAATGTGCTAAGGTCTGGTCTGGGGTGGGCAGGCTCTGTTCATAACCCTCCTCCATTCGCTGACTGAAATCAATGTGAGAACAAACGAGAAGGTGGCAGGCACCAGGAGGGCAGCTAGCACACCTCACCTAAAACACAGCTGACCAAGTGGAGAGGTAGGGCATGGCCCAGCTCTGGACCCTAGGACAGCTCACCCTCTGTAGACATCCAACACTCCTGCTCAGACTGGAGCTTCTCTAGGGCACCACCATGTCCCACACCACTGGGGACCTTGGGTAGCTGCCACCTTCTGATTTGAAGTTTTAGCAATTAGGGTCCCCTTTTATGGTATGACTAATGATGGGTATGAATAATGGGGAGGGGGGAGAAAGTGAGAGATAGGAGGTGAGAAGGTACCACACAAAGTGACTAAGTGACTCACTGGCTAGTGTCACTGTGGCTGGCACGCTGGCCACAGCTCCCACAGGCATCCGGGCCACGCACTGGTACCGTCCCACGGTGTGGTTGTTGAGGGCAGCGATGACAAGGGTCCCGTGGGACAGGAGGACACCCAGAGCATCGTCTGATCCGTTCAGCTCCTTCCCGTTGAGGCGCCAGGTTACGTTCACCCACGGGGGTTCGACCACACAGCCCAGGATCACAGTTCCTCCGGGCTTCTGGACAGTGGATGCGGGCTGGACGGTGACCTGAGGGACCTCGACTGCAGAAGGAAACAGTGACATAGCAAGTTATGCCCTTAAGAAACCAAGGTCACCTTTTGAAAAGCACAGTACCCAGGCAGCCTTCCAGAGTGGAGCCGCTAGGGGGAGTCACTTTTCCTCCCAGTATCTCAGTTGCCCCTGCCCATGCCCCATCATGTCTGTTTCCGGAAAGTCAACTTGTAGCGGTAATGTGCTGTCAAGGCCCCATCCAGGCTCCGGAGTTAGACAGACCTGGGATGAACCACAGGGCCACTACTTCTGAGCCACGTAACTCTGGCCTCTTTGTCTATAAACTGAAACTAGTTATGCGTGAGTCACAGCATGGCTTTGAGGCTTACCATGTATGTGAATGGCCTGCTGTGGTCTCATATGATAAATGCACAAACAGAAAAGGCAATTGTTATTCCTCCTCCATTTCTAAATGGCTAAGACACAAACATGTAACCAATATCATATTGTGCTTTTTTTTTTTTTTTTAAGTTTTTGAGGTAGGGTCTCACTCTAGCCCAGACTGACTTGAAATTCACTCTGTACTCTCAGGGTGGCCTCAAACTCATGGTGCTTCTCCTACCTCTGCCTCCTGAGTGCTGGGATTAAAGGCATGTGCTTCCATGTCTGCCTTGTTTAAATAGCTTCATTTATTCATTTGTGAGGAGATAGAGAATGAGAATTGGCATGCCAGAGCCTCTTGCCACTGGAAACGAAATCCAAATGCATGTGCCACTTTGTACTTCTGGCTTTATGTGGGTACTGGGGGATTTGACCCAGGCTGGCAGACTGTGAGAGTAAGTGGCAAGTCATCTCCAGCCCCTCCACCTAATTTTTTTGAGGCAGAGTGTCTCTCCCTCTCTCTCTCTTGCTCTCTCTTTTTAGAGAGAGAGCAAGAGAGACAGAGAGGGAGAGAGAGAAAACTAGTGTGCCAGAGTCTCAGCCACTGCAATCGAACTCCAGATATTTGAGTCACCTAGCGGGCATGCGCGACCTTGCACTTGTCTCACCTTTGTGTCTGGTTTATGTGGGATCTGGAGAGTTGAACATGGGTCCTTCAGCTTCACTGGCAAGTGCCTTAACCACTTACCCATCTCTCCAGCCCAAGAGACAGGGTCTCTTACAGAACTCCAAGCTCACCAACTTGACTAGACCAGCCTAGCCAGCAATCTTTAGGGATCCTTCTGTCCCTGCCTCCCCAGGGCTGGCATTACAGGTATACACTGCCTGCCATGCCCAGTCTTTACATGGCAATGCTGAACCATCTCCCCATCCCCTCATCTTGTGTTCGTTCTTTTCTCAAAAGTGATATAGGGTGATTCAGCTTCCATAGGACCTCAGGGTAAAGGGCTGTTCTGGGAGGGCCAGGCTGAGAGCAGAAAGACACACTCACCCAAGTCAGCAAGGCAGCCTGCTGTGGCCAGGAGGATCCAAAGCAGTGTGTCCACCAGCCTCTCTCCTCTGTGCACAGCCATGGTCCCACGCAGCATGGTGTGTGAAAGGGTCCCAAGCCAATGTCCCATAGGCCACAGGTGACACTCGCAGAGATAATACAGTCCCCTGCAACACTGCTGTGAGAGAAAGGAGACAATGGCCCTGGTGAGAATGCCTGGGGCTTCGTCCCGCAACCCACTTCCATTACATCTTCTGGCAGAGTTCAAAGTGGAGGTCCAGATGTACCACTGAAAACCCAAAGATCCATCTCACGTCGTTTCTCACCTAATGAAGCCTCATTTTAAGTTACCCGCACCCCGTGCTAGAAGGTGACTTTCATCATGGTAAGAATGCTAGCGCTGGCCAAGACCATCTTTCTGAACTCCATCAGTACACTTTCGGGGTCCTTCAGAATATCTGCCCTCTCTGGGAGAGACCCTCTAACTGCCATATTTCTGTACCCCCATTCCACCGGAAGTAGTTCAAGATCTTACATCGTCATCCCCTTTCCTCTAACAGCAGCTAGAGTGTCTTCTCATGAGAGCGGGGTACAGTTAATTAGGGTGAGTGGACCCCTGAAAGTAAAAAGGGCAGGAAAGTCTGCACTTGCTAGAAATCAAAGATGATCTGATTTCTTAACTCTTGCCTAGTTCCCTAGACTTTTTTTTCCCATAAAAACAAGGACCCCTCCTGGGAGGGACATCTTTCATAGGATTTAAATATTGTGGTTGGTCAAATTCAGCGCCTGGAACTTGGTGTCAGGGCTAATCTCTTCCTGAGACAGCCCCTAGCCCTAACCAACCAGCTGTCCCTCTGGTTCACCTGAGCTAGAAGATAGCCCATCACTGTAAGGTTATAAATACCTTTGCAAGGGGAGGGCATGCTCTTTGACCACTTGGGAACTTCCAGCTATGGGTGAGATTTTCCCTCTGCTGGGCCTGGGCTGGCTTGGTTGAGCCAAGGGGAGGCCCCCCAGCCCATACTCTCCACATGGGTTCTTTGCCCCCTCCAACTCCCCACACAGCAGGAGCTCCTTGAACTTTCTTTTCTCTCTTTTCTTTCCACAGTTTTTCTAGGCCCTCTACGTGGGATTTCTAGCCACATGGATGCCTTTCCTTGGCTCTGTACACCCCTCCATAAATATAATATTTTAATAATTTTAAAAAAAGAATATGAGAGCTGGGCCAGGGAGATAGCTTAGTCAGTGAAGTGCTTGCCTCACAGACATGCGGGCCTGAGATCAAGGTAGTGTGTGCTTACAATCCTAGCACTGGTTGGTGGTGGAGACAGGCAGACAGATCTCTAGGATTCACTGGCAAGTCAGTCTAGCTTAATTAGGTGAGCTGTAAGCCAATGAGAGACTCTGGTCTGTGATGTTTATATGACTGTGAACTTGACAGGACCTAGCCTAATCTGAGAAAAGAGCCTCTGGACATGCCTGTGTGGGATATCTAGATGAAGTTAACCTTTGGGCTTGCCAGTAAGGGATTATTTTATTAGGTTAATTGAGGTAGAAGACCCACCTTAACCGTGGGCGGCACCATTCCGTGATCTGGAGTCCTGGACTGTATAGAATGAGAGAGCTGGCTGAGTTCTAGCATTTGTCTCTCTCTACTTCCAGACTATGGAGACAATATGACCAGACTTTTCATGTTCCTGTCACCATACCTTCCCTGTCACCATACAGCCACCATGGACTGTAACCATGAACTGTAAACCAAGTAAACCCTTTCCTCCCTCCCTTAAGCTGATTTATTTATTTACTTGTTTATTTTTATTTGAGAGAGAGCCTGGGGTGGGAGAGAGAAAGAGGCAGAGAGAGAATGGGCACGCCAGGGCCTCCAGCCACTGCAAACCAACTTCACATGCATGTACCACCTTGTGAATCTGGCTAACATGGGTCCTGCTGAATCAAACCTGGGTCCTTTGGCTTTGCAGGCAAGTGCCTTAACCACTAAGCCCCTTAAGCTGACTTTTGTCAGGTATTTTGTCCTAGCAATGAGGGAAAAAAAAAAAAAGCTAGTACTACATACACTGTCTTCTCAGGCCTCACAGACAAGCACCGTAACTGCTAAGCCATCTGTCCAGCAACTCCTTTGAGTTTTAATCCCACCTTCTGCCTCATGACTGTGACGTGGGAGGGCCTACAACACCCCTCCATCACCCTAGGAACTGCCAAGGGGACATTTCGGTTAAAGAAAAATGTTAAACAAGGTTTTCAAAAGTTCTCCCAGGCAATTCCAATGATGGCCGGCAGAAGAGAAAGCTTTTGCTCATGTTCCCATAGGGCAGCCCAGGGCAGGGCTGGCTGCACTCCCAGCCACGTGGCCCTCAGGAAGCCGCACTGGAGGCGAGTCCAGCCAGCCAGGGGAGGCAGCAGTGTGAGAAAGACAGGGCGTCTGCCCATTGAGCAATTTGCCCAAGGTGTCTCACAACTTTACATTAGCCCTGTGGGAGTCACTATCCCCGTTGTACCGGTGGGGAAACTGAGTTCCAAAGGTTATTTTGTCCATGGGTGAATGACTGAAACCCAGGCTGGGCTGACTCCAGAGCACTGTGCTTTTAGCCGCTAGAGACAGCAGGTGCTTGTTCAACCAGGGATCTAGACCCGGTGGGTGTTTAACAATGCTGGAATACAGGGGAGATAGAACAGTCATTTCCAGAGGAAACATTCATGCCCCAAAGTAAGCTTCTGACATCCTCTTAATGTTCCAGACACTTGTTTTAATTCTTACTCTCTTCCCCATTGAGATGATGTATTAAAATACAATGCTGCATGAACTCCATTACTTTTTTTTTTTTTTTTAGCTTTTTTAGTTTTTTAAGGTAGGGTCTTGTTGTAGCCCAGGCTGACCTGGAATTACTATGTCGTCTCAGGGTGGCCTCAAACTCACAGTGATCCTCCTACCTCTGCCTCCTGAGTGCTGGGATTACTTGTTACTTTTTTTTAACTTTAATTTTTTTTTTAATTTTCTTTATTTATTTGCAAGCAGAAAGAGAGAGATAGAAGAGAGACAGACAGAAAAAGAATGGGCACGCCAGGGCCTGTAGCCACTGCAAACAAACTCCAGATGCATGTGCCCCTTGTGCATCTGGTTTACGTGGATCCTGGGGAATCGAACCTGGGTCCTTTGGCTTCACAGGCAAATGCCTTAACTGCTAAGCCATCTCTCCAGTCCCACCTGTTACTTTAAAAAAATGTATTTTATTTATTTACTTGAGAGAGAGACAGAGGAAGAGGCAGAGAGAATGGGCGCACCAATGCCACCAGCCACTGACTCCAGACGCGTGCGCCCCCTTGTGCATCTGGCTTACGTGGGTCTTGGGGAATCAAACCCTGGTCCTTAGACTTAGCAGGCAAATGCCTTAGCCACTGAGCCATTTCCCCAGCCCCCCCTTCCCTCTTTTTTAAGGAAATAATTTACTCTTGACGTGCCCCAGTTTCCCCAGATCCTTACGGAGACTGATACCAGCTTTCTTCCTGGTCCCATAGGAAAGAGGCAGAGGAGCGGGTGAAAGGAAGGCAGACAGACAGGGAAGGAAGGAGAACCAACGTGAAGCAAAAAGAGGACGAGCTGACGAGGAAGGCAGGCAGGGCTGTTTCTCATCTGAGCGCAGGGCGGCTGCAGAGGTGTTTGGGTTGTAAAACGAACTAAGGTTTTACTGAGGAAATTCAGGCCAGATCCCCTCCTGCTTAACGAGGGCAACACAAACAATTCCTGTTACTTCTGCACCCTCTGTAATTTATAAGGTTCCAAGTGGAAACAGCGCTTACTGCTGCCAGCCACCAGCCTGCTTTTAAAATCAACAAGGAGAAAAGAACGTCGCAGGGGAGTGACGAGAGGCCAGAGAAAGCAGGTATCCACCGGAAACAGGAGAGCTAACTCACCTTCACTTCCACCTCACAGCAAGATTAGACCCCAGGCAGCATGCTGGGGTCTCATTCATGTCAAGTAGTACTGCAACAATTAAAAACAAATAAATAAATAGACATAAAAATGTAAAAGTATATGCCACTAAAGGTACTTCCTAGTTGGGGGACAGGGTTTTGGAGTTACTTGGTTTTGTTTTGTCTTTGAGTTAGGGTCTCACACTGTAGGTCTGATTGTCCTAGAACTCACTGTGTAGCCTTGAAGTCAGTCACAGCAATCGTCCTGTTTCAGCCCTGCCAAGGGCTTAAGGCAAGGCGTAAGTTAGACAACCTAGTCATAGTGTGACTGTGAGCGTGAAGTGAATATAAGTACAACTGCAAAGTTGGGGAAGACGTAAATAAGGTCTGTTGTATCTTTCTTGGCAATGTAAAATATGCCTGAGTCCTTATTTTCTTCTGCATTGTCTCAGAAAAAGAGAAAATGTCAAGAGAAAAAAAAAATCAAAGCCGGGCGTGGTGGTGCACGCCTTTAATCCCAGCACTTGGAAGGCAGAGGTAGGGGGATCGCCGTGAGTTCGAGGCCACCCTGAGACTCCATAGTGAATTCCAGGTCAGCCTGGGCTAGAGTGAGACCCCACCTAGAAAAAACAAAAACAAAAAAGCAAAGAGAAGAGAAAACAAATTCTTGCCATGAATACCTCACTGAGGTCTAGGTACTTGCCATTTTTAAGGGTAATTTGGACAGGAAAAGGAAAAGAAAATATTGTCCGAGATGTTTCACTGCGAACACACATGTTCTGCCACTGAAGCAATCGCCAACAAACAAACACTGCTGGAACCTTCCAGAAACAACAGCCAAACACACACTTCTGGGGCCAAGACCAAGCCTGAGAAACTGTCCCTTTGGAGTATTTATTTATTTATTTATTTTGAGAAAATGACAAACAACCAAGAGTCGGTCCTCAGGGGGAAGCCCGCTCTATCCACTACCCTCCAGCTGGGTGGCTGACTCCACGGTGGAGAGAACGGCCTTCCGCAAGGCCACAGCGTCCTCCCGGGACTGCCAGGCCACTGCTCGGGGGGCTGTGGACCTCGGAGCTCGCCCTCTGCTCGGCCTGGAGCCCAGGACCAAGATGAACTGAGCAGCACGCAGGGTGACCTTCTCGAAAACATCCTCTGATTGGCAAGTCTTTTGTTCCACTGGCTCAGAGAGGCCAGCTACCTAAAAAAAAAAATCAGTATGTCTGCCCCCAAGGAACATGTTTTTACATGCTTCCATTTTTATAGAGTAAGATTCCCTTCTCTCAATGGTCTGTGAAGACTCCTTGAGGGCACCCAGTGGCGGGGGGGGGGGGGGGTGCTGCCAGCCCCAGGCCTCAAGAGCGGGCAACTCTTGCACACAGTGGCCCTTGGGAAGATATTAGGAAAATATATGAATTTAATTCTCGGGGAGGTGAATATGTGAGTTTAGATGGATTCAGAAATTCTAAAACGCTATCAAAACATCACATGCGTGCCTTTAAAAATACATAGTAAAAAAGTTTATTTTTACTTAAAAAGTTGCACTTCATCCACAGAGCTAATTTAAAGAGACACTTTAGAGGCTGGAAAAATGGCTTAGTGATTACAGGTACTTGCTTGCAAAGCCTGAGTTTTCTATTAAAAATTGACATGGGGCTGAAGGGATGGCTTAACAGTTAAGGCATTTGCCTGCAAAGCCAAAGGACCAAGGTTTGATTCCCCAGGACCCACGTTAGCCAGATGCACAAGGGGGCGCGTGCGTCTGGAGTTCGTTTGCAGTGGCTGGAGGCCCTGGCATGCCCATTCTCTCTCTCTCTCTCTCTCCCTCCCTCTCCTTCTTTCTGTCAAATAAATAAAAATAAAATATTTAAAAATTGAAATGTATGAAGATTTATTATTAGAAAAAATATGGCTGTGATCTACCACTTGTAAGACTATATACAGACACTGTTAGTCATGGAACATAGATTCTATTATTACTTAGGAGATTAAAGCCAGCTTTGACATGAATTCACTAGTACCTATTTTCACAGCAAACATCGCTAAGTTCCTCTTCATTCCCAGCCTCCACCGCAGTTAACTTGAGGCCATGTGACTTGTGTTGGCCAGTGAAGTCAGGTGTCATGTGTCAATACTTGGCACAAGGCAGAGAAGAACTAGAAAGCCACCTTCATCTCTCCCTCTCTCAATTTGGTGACCACGTGTCAACATGTTTCAGAAGGCGTAACTACAAAATGGAAGGAAGAAGCCTCAGGTTGGAAGAGATGAGAAGAAATCACCCTTCCTCCGAAGTTCTGGGATCGTTCTCATTTAACCCCTCGGCACTCTTCATCCGAATCAGTCACACGTGGAAGGCAGCGGTGACAGAAGCAGGAAAGGCTTCCTGGATGGCACGTTTGGCCCTGGGCTCTGGGGTGTGTCTGCGCCGGGAGAAGGAAGGTGTGGAGGAAGGCGGCTCTGCTCGCGTGGGAAAGTGGGACTCACGTTGCAGGCCACTACAACTGCAGAAGCTTGTCTGGAACGGCGATCCTCACGTGTGTTTCTGATATATTCTCTTACAGGGTAGATATTTGAGGCAACCATTCCTAATATATGACTATTCGTTCATTTACTAATTAAACTGATGTCGTGCCGAACCAAAAAGTAGTTCAAAGCTAAAATCATATTAATAATGGCTTCTTTTCATTTTCTTTTTAAATATTTTCTTTACTTATTTGAGAGAAAGATAGAGAGAGGCAAATAGAGAGAGAGAGAGAGGGAGGGAGGGAGGATGGGTGCGCCAAGGCCTCCAGCCACTGCAAACGAACTCCAGACACATGCGCTACCTTGTGCATCTGGCTAATGGGGGTCCTGGGGAATCGAACCTGGGTCCTTAGGCTTTGCAGGTGAGCGCCTTTAACCTCTAAGCCATCTCTCCAGCCCAATGGCTTCTTTTTGACTCGTGTATGTGTGTATGTATGGGGATGCACATGTGTGGGTGCTTGTGAATGTGTGTGGAGGCGAGCGGTTGACTTGGGTGTCTTGGGCGAGGCAGGGTTTTTCATTTGAATCCACAGCTTGCAGATTCCCTAGTCTGGATGGCCCAGCGTACTCTGGGGATCCCCTGTCTCTTGCCTTCGGGATTCCAGGCACGCAGCCACACCCACCCAGTCATTACATGGGTGCTGGAGATCTGAACTCTGGTCCTCAGGCTTGTAAGGCCAAGTGCTTCATTCACTGAGCCATCTCCACAGGCACTTTAATGAGTTAATCATGATTGTTTTCTAATCATTAGCTAATACCAGAAGGACACGAGATCTGTTTGAGGTTAGGATCACTGCTATTAGTATGGATGTAATCTCTTTCAAACAGTCCGGTTGGACGTTAATTATTTTGTTGACTTTTCATCAGAGTTGTGATTCCATTATCAAAGCGGTCAGCTCTTAACGTGGCCTGAAAAGGGTCAGCTCTGCTGCTTCCCTCCCTGCTTGCATGAATTTAAGATTATCAGGGGTCTCTTCAACCCAGTTTAAGCCACTTAGTCTTTTGTGAGAGTTAATTTCATTAAATAATATAATCTGAAAATCCACTTACGGGAGAAAAGGAAAAATGGGGAGCGTGAATGAATGAGTGAGTGGGAGTCTGGAACTGCCTTGGCTGCAGAGCCCTCACTCATGCAGGCCTGATACACCCAAAGCACCACAGTCCAATCCTGTGTTAAGTATAAGCAAAGATGGACTCAAAAATGGACAGAAAGAAATGTGGACTCTGTACTGCTTGCTTCCAGCCCCCTCCGCGCCATGGGAGTGCTTGAATTTTCCCTTGGGAGTTTGCACCCCCATTTTGGAGACTAAGAGGCACAGGTGGGACACTGAGATTGAATCCCCGCTGTGGAAGACTGCAGAAAAGAGTCTGAATTTAACACGAAGACAGAGTGAAGCTACTGATGGGTTTTCTGAGCAACAGAATATATAATTAAGGGATAGTTGGAGGAGATTAAAGTGCGTGGGCTCCACTTACTGAAGCCACACTTTATAACAAGCTGTTAACAAACAGAGGTGATTTCCCCTTAGGCAGGAAACTCTGGGCAGCAAGCAGAAAGCAAAGGCATCTGGGTGGGTAGCTCAGAGACAGAACCCCTCCCCCACCCTCGCCCCCACCTATGAGAAAGGAGGGGCCCATCTCTTGATTTGTCCTCAGGGCTCCCGGTAAGTAATAAGTAAGATGCATGGGTCCAAGCCTCTTTCCCTTCTCTGGGCCCAAAGGAAGACGTTACCAGGGAGTTCCATTTCTTTGTCACGCATACTCCTTCCTGAAAATGGCCTCATTTCTCTAAAGAGAACTTTAAAAATATCTACGCATGGTGGGGGGGGGCGGAGATGGAAGCTACTTTACTGCTAAACTGGGAAAAGGGAGAAAGTAAAAACCACTTTTTTTTTTCTCTTCACTCCCTTCTTAATTCCCCCAACCCTATTCCATATAAATTCAATTTGACAACCCTGCTAATTGGATAAACGCAGCGCCTACACTCCTAGAAGCCCGTTCCCTTTTCTTTTCCTTTTCCTTTTTCTTTTTCTTTCTTTTTTTTTTTTTTGTTTTGTTTTGTTTTGTTTTGGAGGGCTCAAAACAGGGCGATTGTGCTGTTCTTTAACACGGATTCCATCTGCTTTATTTTTCTCTCCCCATTCAGGGCTCCTTCTGAATATTCATGAACCCTTCCTTCAGGCTTCGCCCCCCCCGCCCCCGCTTTCTGCCCCACCTCCTCCCTCCTCCCTCCTCCCCCTCCCGCCCCGCCCAGCCTCGGCCTCCTCCCCAGCTCTCAGAGCTGGGACAAAAACCTTCCCAATGCGGCCCCCCCACCTCCTTGCTTTAGATAAACACAGGCAGTGTCAAGTGTGAGGAGAAGGGGGAGGGAGAAGGGGGTTCAACTGCCAGTCAAGCCCCTGGCCTTCCATGCGGCCTGGGGGCCTCCCCTAATCTGCTGCATGCTTGCCATATGGGGGCTGGGTTGCCCCGGGAGACACTAACAGGCAGAACGGAGCTTAATAGAGTCCATATTCATTGTGATGTACTGAGGGAGCTGGGGGCACCACTGCCCCTTCTCTGGTTTCATTCTTCGGGCTCCCACTTTCTTTCTGGTTTTTTTTTTTTCCCCCTCTCTCTTTTTCTTTCTCTCTTCCTTTCAAAAACAGGGCCTGGTCTCCAGAGAGCTCTAATCTGGAGAAGCCTGGGCTACAGGAAAGACTGGACTGCTTAGGAGTGAGTTAGAGGATGGTGTGCGGTGAGCAGCGGGAGCAGAGGCGTGCTGCCAAGGGCACGGCTGAGAACGTGTGTGCGGGCCTGAGTGCGTGTGTGTGTGTGTGTGTGTGTGTGTGCGCACATGTGAGGCAGGGGTGGGGGCATGTAGGCTCACCTGTCGGGGGCCTTGGAGGGCAGAAACCTTGGTTATCTATTCAGCTGCCTATGCCTAGGTATTGCAAGCCCGCACCCCAGCCCATCGCAATCTCAATCACTTTGAACCTGTTAGAGCCAATGACGCCTGTGTCAGGGTGTCCAGAATGTGCTGACTCCCAGCATCCCAAGGTTCCCTTGAGAGGTCACAGGTGTGGAGGGATGAATCTCCTTCAGATATGTCCCTTGCCCACCACATAGCCAAGTTTGGCCCACTTCCTCCTCAGGCAAACTGAGGGCCCAACAGGCCTCTGCATTGAGGGAGTGGGTGGGCCAGCACGTTATGTCTTGCCCCAAGAGCTTGGGGCTCCTAGAGGTCAGAGGAGTTCTCTCTTGGGGCTCCCCAAATAAGGAGGGCCAGGGAATGTAGGAAAAGAACAAAGCACATTTCTCCTCACTTGACAGAGAAAGAAAAGTGCTAACTATGATATGGTAGAATTGCCCAAAGAATAGTTTCAGAAGTTGCAGAACACAAGGCTTTCTTTTTACTATTTTATTTTATTATTGACAACTTCCATAATTATAGACAATAAACCCTGATAATTCCCTCTCCCGCCCCCCACTTTCCCCTTCACAACTCCACTCTCCATCATATCCCCTACCCCTCTCAATCAAGCCTCTCTTTCATCTTGATGCCATCATCTCTTTCTCCTATTATACTGGTCTTGCGTGGAACATAAACCTTTTTGTTCTGTGACTATAAAAGCAATCAAAATGTCAAGGTATAAAGCAAACCTCTCAGAACTTACGTTTACTCTCCTATCATTGAAATTCAAAAGGTGGCTTCTGACAAGGAGTTTCACTATTACTAACAAAGACCTTGAAACTACCTGACAACCCGAGTCAGTGCTGGGGTGGGTGCAGATGCCTTTAGCAGGAGCAGAATTGCCACCATTGTGGTGCAGGGACGTCCCTACCGGAGACACTCACCTCCCTGCCACCACGAATGTCCTCGACTCAAGGTCCTACATCCCGACAAGCTGGTAGGGAATGGTACAAGGGTAGGTACAATTCAAAACCCAAGAAGCACTGGATTACCGAAAGTCTTACTCAGACGCCTACCTTAGGTCCCCATTCTTTTTCTCTCCCTGAAGAGTCCCAGAATCCTGGAAAGCCAGAATACATGAAGGTATACATTGGAGCAGTCTTAAGGACTCTGAACGAGAGGTCTTTCCATCCTTGGAGAAGTCTTCCTGCTCAATTTTTCCCTTCCTTCCCTTTCTCCTCTCCTCTCCCTTTTTATTTTTAATCTTCCCGACCTTCTCTTTTCTTTTCTCCTCTGAAAGTATGGATGCTCTGAACCTAGTGCATGCCAGCCATGTGGACCCTAAACATATGAGGAGTGGGTGAAGGGGACCTAACAAGTGTATAGGAATACATCCATGATATGAAGGGAGCTAGAATGACCCACTTAGAGGGGACAGCAGAGACTCTAGTTTAGACTAGATCTGTGCCTTTCTACAAGCCACCGCCTGGGAAACAGTCTTTAACGATCTGCTTTTGTGCAAACATGTGTTCAAGTTCAGCTACTCTTCCTGTCTTACAGTCATGAGAGCATTGCTCACCCACTCAGCTACCTGGATTTGGACCCACCTCTTCTCCTGCCTACCCCTGGTTCCCCAGCCCGTTTTGGATCAGCCATCTGAACTCGGAACTCTTGACATGAGCAGTGTACTCCTTATTTTTCCCACTTCTATGACAAAATACCTGACCGAAACAACCCAAGAGAGAAAAGATTTGTTTCAGGGGCTGGAGGGATTGATTAACAGTTAAGGCGTTTGCCTACTAAGCCAAAGGACCCAGGTTCGATTCCCCAGGGCCCACGTTAGCCAGATGCACAAGGGGGCGCACGTGTCTGGACTTCGTCTGCAGTGGCTGGAGGCCCTGGTGCGCCCATTCTCTCTCTCTTTCCCCCTTCGTTCTCTGTTAAATAAATAAATAAATAAATTTGTTTTAGCTCCTACGCACTTGGGCAGAACATCAGGGCAGAGCAGACAGGAGGTGGGGGGGGGGGGGAGACAGGAAAGAGCAAGATACACCCTCCAGTAAGCTACTTCCTCCAACTAGGCCTCACCTCCCACCACTCACCATCTCCTAGCCGTGCAGTCATATTATCAGCAGGAAAACTGGTGGCGCTGTTTGGAAATGTCCCAACCTTTAGGAGATGGAAGATTGTTGGAAGAAGTGGGGGGAGGGGGGGCTTAAAGTTATGTGACCTGGCCCTCTGTCCTGTTTGTTTGCCCTCTGCTTCCTGCTCTCCAGTGTGACTAGTTAGCGTGTTCTTCTCCATGCCTTGTCATAATGGAGCATTTCCCCACAAAATGTAAGCCTGGTTAAACCCTTGGTGCATCCCAATCCCATCAAGTTGGCAATCGTGGTTAGCCATCACAGGCAGTGTTGTCCAATAGAAATGCCATTCCAGGGCTGGAGAGATGGCTTAGCGGTTAAGATGTTTGCCTGCAAAGCCAAAGGACCTTGGTTCAATTCCCCAGGACCCACATAAGCCAGATACACAAGGGGGCGCATGCATCTGGAGTTCGTTTGTAGTGGCTGGAGGCCCTGGCACACCCATTCTCTCTCTCAAATAAATAAATAAAAATAAAGTTTTTTTTTAAAGAAACGTCATTCCATTTACATATGCACTTTTCTTCTGATATTGAAAACACCACTGAGAGCTGGAGAGATGGCTTAGCCTTTAAGGTGTTTGCCTGCAAAGCCAAAGGACCCAGGTTCAACTCCCCAGGACTCCCTAAACTAGATGCACAAGGGGGCACATGCGTCTGAAGTTTGTTTACAATGGCTGGAGGCCCTGAGCACCCATTCTCTATCTGCCTCTTTCTCTCTCTCAAATAAATAAATAAAAATATTAAGCTGGGCATGGTGGTGCATGCCTTTAATCCCAGCACTTGGGAGGCAGTAGGAGGTAGGAGGATTGCCATGAGTTCGAGGCCACCCTGAGACTACAGAGTAAATTCAGGTCAGCCCCGGCTAGAGTGAACCCTACCTTAAAAAACCAAAAAAAATAATAATAATAACAATAATAATAATAATAAATAAAAAATAAAAAATATTTTTAAAAAACATAGCTGAACCAAGTGTGGTGGCACACGCCTTTAATCCCAGCAGTCGGGAGGCAGAGGTAGGAGGATCGCCATGAGTTCGAGGCCACCCTGAGACTACATAGTGAATTCCAGATCAGCCTGGACTAGAGTGAAACCCTACCTCTAAAACAAAAACAAACAAACAAACAAACAAAAACAGCTGAAAATAAGTACCTTTTAACATGGTATATCCAGAATAATCATTACAATAAATGATAGCCACAACTTATGAATAAAATGCAGTGACATGACGTCTTATCCTGTCGTCTCAATCTTTGTGTATGTTATATTTGCTGCACTTAATTCAGTGCAGTCTAGTCACCTTTTAGCTGTTCAACAGCCACATGGACAAGAGGCTACTTGGTGGAACAGTTCAAGTCTAGAGCCTACAGTATGGCTATGTGAATCTCTCTTCTCATCTTTCTGTTTGTTTTGTTTTCTTGAGCCAGGGCTTTTGTTTTGTTTTGTTTGTTTGCTTTTTAAAAAAATATTTTTATTTTTATTTTTATTTAATTATTTGAGAGAGGGAGAGAGAGAGTGAATGGGCACGCCAGGGCTTCCAGCCACTGCAAACGAACTCTAGATGCATGCACCACCTTGTGCATCTGGCTTACGTGGGTCCTGGAGAATTGAACCAAGGTCCTTTGGCTTTGCAGGCAAGTGTCTTAACCACCAAGCCATCTCTCCAGCCTTTTTTTTTTTTTTTTTTTTTTAGCCCAGGCTCAGTGATCCTTCTGCCTCAGCCTGCCACGCACTGGGATGACAGCCGTGTGCCACCGCTCCTGGCTCTCTCTTCTTCTCCCCATCTCATCAGCCTCTGCTTCCATCCACCTTGTTTCTACAAGATCAAGCTCACCCAAATGGTGAAACATGATAAATGAGCAGCTACATTTGTTAAATAGGTGCCTCCTGGAGTTCATAGTAAGAATTTCTTCAGTTTGATATTCTCATGAGAATGGCCTTTTGTGAGGTAGGGGCATGGTGAGTCTATATTACTGATGAGGAAACTCAAGCTCAGTGTGATTAAATATCTTGTCCAGGATCGTCCAGATGGTAAACCTCAGTGCCAGGATCAAACCAGGCCTGCCTTGTTTTCATGCTAAAGAAGCTTTAACTAAGATATAAGAATCTATAGACTGTATGATTTTAGCCATTAATATAATTATAAAGATCAAGAAACCAAGTTGCAACATGAAAATAGATATTCATGAGGCGGGAAAATGATATAGGTTCCATTTTGTCAAAAGATGCAGAGGAATTATGAGTGATGTTTTTACCCTTTTGAGTTCATTTTAGGAAGAAAAAAAAAAAAAAGGAAATGGGTGAACAGACTCACCTTTGATAGTTCCCCAACTGAGAATGATTTAAAAAGTTCAAAGGCCTTTGCACAACCTTTCCTGATCTTTATACTTGACCTCCGGTCAACCTCCTGACTTCCTCCCATCTGCTCCAAACTCTCAGCAAACTCCATTTTAATGCATTGGCACATCTCTTCCCCTGACCTAAAACTGTAAACTCCTCGAGGCCAGAATGTGTACAATATATCTTGAAATCCCTTGGCACTTCCTGCAGCCATATTCCGTATTTGCTGAAAGACAAAGTTGAGCCCAGTTAGAAATGTGAGATCTAAGGGGGGGGGGTGGTGGGAGAACTGGTTTAGCAGTTAAGGCTTATGCCTGTGAAGCTTAAGGATCAGGTTCGATTCCCCAGAATCCATGTCAGCCAGATGCACAAGGTGGCACATGTGTTTGGAGTTTGCAGTGGCTGGAGGCCCTGGCACACCCATTCTCTCTGTGTGCCTCTTTCTCTCACTCTTTGATCAATCAATCAATCAATAAAACGTTTTAAAGAAACCTGAGATTGAAGAAGACAGTTAATGTGACTCATGGACATGGACATACCGAGGGATACACTGTTAGCAGTGGTGGAACCAAGGGATTTTTCTGAGAGGAAATGACTACAACACTGGCCATTCTTTCCTTTTTCTTTTTCTTTTTTTAATTTTTATTTATTTATTTGCAAGCAGAGAGCGAGAGATATAGAGAGAAGAGAGACAGACAGACAGAGAATGTGCATGTCAGGGCCTGTAGCCACTGCAAAGGAACTCCAGACGCATGTGCCCCTTTTGCATCTGGCTTACGTGGGTCCTGGGGAATCGAACCTGGGTCCCTTGGCTTCCCAGGCAAATGCCTTAACCACTAAGCCATCTTTCCAGCCCTGGCCATTCTTTTCTAACACCGAACGTTTCCAGCCAGTGTGGCCGTAGCTGGAGGGAGCTGAGTGCTCAGGTGGCTCTGAGTCCCTAAGAAAAGAGACTGCACCTCTGCGGCTTGCCCCCCTCAAGGAGCCTCATTTGTCGTCCCTCTCATGTCCTCTCCTTGTCAGCTTAGGGCCTGTTGCAGCGCTGGGCAGAATCTGGTCTAACTGACAGACACATGCTTGTGCCGCCGGCACCGCGCCCTCAGCTCCAGGATGGGTGGGAGGAGACTGGTGGAGAGGGAGGGAGAGAAACAGGAAAGGTGTTGAGTCAGACAGAGAGGTACAGGTCTGGGCCTGAGGAGTTAATTCCAGGAACGAGCAGGAGGAGGGAAAGGGGGCCAGAACGGAGATGTGGGAAAGTGAACTGAATGTTCTGAGCTCCGCTCCTGGCCGCGTCACATCCATCTCCAGCCCCGCGTGGATGCTTCATTGAAACCCTCCGTGGGAGCCAGGCGTGGTGGCGCACGCCTTTAATCCCGGCACTCGGGAGGCAGAGGGAGGAGGATCGCTGTGAGTTCGAGGCCACCCTGAGACTATAGAGTGAATTCCAGGTCAGCCTGGACAAAAGTGAGACCCTACCTCGAAAAACCAGAAAATAAAAATAAAAAATAAATAAAAGCTTCCATGACAGTTTGCCACGGCAAGACTTCAGGTCTCATCTCAAATTTGTACTGTAGGGGAAACTTCTCTAGTCACTGACAATGTTGGTTCGCAGCAGGGTCAAGTACTGAACAGTGGTCAGCCTTAGGCTCAGCTAGGAGCTCTGCTGCTTCTGCCCTTGCTTAGGGGAGTTTTTAATCTCTTCAAGCCTCGGTTGACTCTCTGGGGATGAGTACTTTGATGAGCCACTAAACAGAGTTAATGAGATAATGTGCAAACACGACCTGGCACAGCCACGGTGCAGTCAGCGTGGGGTCGTGAACTTTCTACCGAGCACCAGTGGAGATCCGGTTTCCTGCAGTGGCATTGCCACCTGGTGGGCTTTTCAATTACTGTCCCTTTAGACCAAAGACGCTCTGTTGCATTTGAACAACTCTAGACACTGGGGAATGTCCTGTTTCCTCTCTGTGGCATGTGGTGCACAGTTACGCGGTGGGCAGGCTCGTGTATCTGAAGGTCAAGGAGGGATCTGCAAACGACAAGCAATGCATTTTATACGGTGTGCAGAACCCCACAGAACCCTGGTTTCGAATCCCTGGAGAGTGCTATGGGGTTGCCAAGTTTGTGGCCAGGCTTAGTTTTTAATGCTCAATCTCTACCCAGCCCTAGTCAACATCTAATATAACTTTAAGCTAATGACCTCCTCCCTCCACTTAACGCCTTTCTGCAGCATACTCTTGATGATGATAATGACAATAATGATCGTAATTTCTCCCCAGTGTGTCTCTACTTGTTCAGGGAGAAAGGGGAAGATATCCCATCCAAGAGTAAGTCGTTCGGGACCAGAAGTTCTGGAGGAGTGTTTACAGAAAGGCAAAGAGGTCTGTAACTGCTCTCAACTCCACTCCCAGCTCCAGAAAGGAGCTCAATCCTGACCTTACTCAGGGAATGACGACAGCCATGAGGTAAAAACACCTGGCCTCGTCCACCTCCCTGTTTCCAGTGACCACTTGTGACCAGGAATGTCCCCACACGTGTCACACAAACATGAGTTAAATCACTAGGTCAAGACTGGGCAGGAAACAGGTCCACATACTTCCAACCCTTCTGGTGTTTGGAGTGGGTAAAACAACCAATGAGAAAGGAATTATGTCAGAGTCTGGGTAGATGGTACAAACCAGTCCAAGGCCTGAACCTGAGGCAGACCTTTAAAGCCTCAGTCTTGGGCTGGAGAGATGGCTTAGCGGTTAAGGCGTTTGCCTGCAAAGCCAAAGGATCCTGGTTCAATTCTCCAGGATCCACGTAAGCCAGATGCACAAGGGGGCTCATGCATCTGGAGTTCCTTTGCAGTGGCTGGAGGCCCTGGCGCACCCATTCTCTCCCTCTATCTTTCTCTCTCAAATATATATTATTTCTCAAGGCAAAGGAATCCCGTGTGAAAGCACAAACCTTACACAGGGCTTAGAGAAAGTTCAACACACAGATTCTAAACACAAGGGAGGCCGGAGCACACGGTGGTGTTGCTCCAGGAAATGCTCCCGGGAATCAAGCCAGCACTCTGCTTACATTCATACACAGGACCCCAGAAAAGGTGTTCCCCTCAAGTCGTCCAGAAGGCCCCCAGGGCATGGCTTAGGGAGGAAGCAGGAAAGCCAGGGCATCCTGCTTGGTGAACAAGCTGAGAAGAGGAGACAGACCGGCTGCGGGCACCCTGAAGCCACAGCGAGCCCCCACGGGGGTGCACACACCCAGGGCCGAGGTGGAACACAGGGCAAGCTCCCAGAGAGCGTAGGCTGAGCTCTGCCCTCTTTTTCTTCCGTCAAATTTAAAAGTCCTGTACGACTTCAAGGAGAGCTGAGTCACAAGATAAACTGCGGCTTTAGTCACTAAGCGCAGGAGCCAGCTCCACCAGCAAAGCGCGGGAGGAAGGGAAGAAGAGATGTGCCCACGTCCCTGCGCACACTCAGGCCAAGGCAGCTCTCCAGCGCCGCCACGTTCATAAATCCTGAAAGAATCCCCTTTTCTCTTATCCATGTTCATTCCTTCCCCGGTACTGAAGAGTCATTCAAGTCCATCAGTTAGGACAGCAGGAAGAGGCTGGGGCCAATGGAAGCTTGCCTGGGGTGGTGAGTGGGCTTATGAAAGAAGTAGGGAGGGCTTGAGAGATGGCTTAGTGGTCAAGGCGTTTCCCTGCAAAGCCAAAGGACCCAGGTTCGATTCCCCAGGACCCACATAAGCCAGACGCACAAGGTGGTGCATGCGTGTGGAGTTCATTTTACAGAGGCACTGGCACGCCCATTCCTTCTCTCTCTTCTATCTGCCTTTCTCTCTCTCACTCAAGTAAATAAATAAAAACAAACTATTTTTAAGAACGGGGAGAGGAGAACATAAAGAGAAGCAGGAGCCTGAGGACAGGTATGTCCCAAGTACCAAGTACTTGCCCTGTGTCAGGTGCTTTGGTGGTTGAGGGACCCAGCCCTTCATTCCTCCTGAGTCCTTCATTCACACAGGTTGTCGTCTGTGTCTGCCTGCCTGGTAGACTAACACTCCGCAGACGCGGTGCTGTCAATCACAAGGCCATCTGCAGCCTGGAAACATCTCTAGGCATTTCGCAGACACCTGTGGAATGAACCAGTAGGGCCCTAAGACGAATTCACACGGACTGTTTCGTCAGTAGAAGCATAAAACTCGGGGAGACTTGGGAATCACAGACGGTGACTCTGTTATTTAGACAACACAGTGATCCCTGTTCTAATTAAGCAGTCACTTGCAGTCATTTTCTGTGGCCCATCCTCACGGTGATTAGGCAGCCAGCGCGCCAGGCCCACACTGAAACCCTCCACGTGACTCAGAGAGGTCTCGGGTTCTGTGACCCACGCTGAATGAGGATCAGTCCGCTTCCTGACCTCTCTGGTTCTGGGGCAGATTCAATCAAATGTCAGGCAGAGTCAGCCCCAAGCCCCTTACCCCAATTCTAATGAGCATACTCGGGCGTGCACAAGCTTGCAGGAAATCTGAAGCGTTCAAACCAAGAGCGAAGCCTTGGTGTAAAATGGCCAAGGCGCCGAAGGCTCCCACTCTTGGGAGCGCACACCCTACCTCCCTGTGTCAGGGTAACCCTTCCTCCTCCTTTCCCTGAATTTACAGAGGGAGCAGCTCGGGGTACGACCACAGAGTCTGTCTCTGTAGGATGCTGAAGGAAATATAGCTTATATTAGTAGAACATCTAGAGTTATGAGACTGGCATAAAGTAAGATGTTCAATGACAGTGACTTTTTTAATTTTTAATTTTTAATTTTTAATTTTTATTTATTTGAGAGTGACAGAGAGAAAGGCAGAGAGAGAGAGAGAGAGGGAGGGAGAAAACGGGCCCGCCAGAGCCTCCGGCCACTGCAAACGATCTCCAGACGCGTGCGCCCCCTTGTGCATCTGGCTAACGTGGGTCCTGGGGAATTGAGCCCCTGACTGGGGTCCTTAGGCTTCACAGGCAAGCGCTTAACCGCTAAGCCATCTCTCCAGCCCAATAGTGACTTTTAAAAAAATATATATTTTTGTTCATTTTTATTTATTTGAGAGCAACAGACACAGAGAGAAAGGCAGATAGAGAGAGAATGGGTGTGTCAGGGCCTTCAGCCACTGCAAATGAAGTCCAGATGCATACGCCACCCTGTGCATCTGGCTTACATGGGTCCTGGGGAATCAAGCCTCGAACCGAGGTCCTTAGGCTTCACAGGCAAGCACTTAACCGCTAAGCCATCTCTCCAGCCCCCAATAGTAGCTTTAGCAGTCTGAATAACTCCTTTTAGGATCAGTGTGAGGAACATTTAAATTATTATCTAGCCCAGCATCTGCAATATCCTATCTTGGACGTGTGCACCCACTGCCCGTAAGACCGATCTGTAGTGACACACACAGAGAGAGAGAGAGAGAGAGAGAGCGCAAACAGCTGTAGCTCCAGCTGGTAAGTTTGCTGTGGAATCATGACAGTTTATCTTCCCATCTGACCTCATTCAAATCCACTTTCTTCACCACGTCCCGGAGCCCCAAATACACAGAGTTCCCACCCCACTGCCACTTTTACTTTCCTCAGTTTCCAAACTTTGAAACCACCCGAAAGTTACATAAATAACCATGTGAATGTAAAGCATGCTGTAGTCTGTCGGCCAGTCACCCTCAGTCCCTCACCAGCCCCCACCAGCTCTCCCCAAACTGGCGAAGTCCCTCTGGTGGCTTTGGCACAAGGCTGGCACACAGAGTGAAAACAAACAGGACTCCGGGAGAGTGAGGAAAGGAAGGGTAGAGGTGGTGGGGTAACTCCAGCCTCCTGCACCTAGGCTCCACCACCTGCAAAGAGGACCCCCCTGCATAGGTTCTGCCACTCCCAGGTGTAGGCAGGGCACCAAGCCTTTGTGGCTGTGACTAATGCCATCTCCACGCTGCAGGCAGACCGTGCATGTCCTGGAGGGCAGACAGCCTGCCTCTCTCTCATTGTAGACCAGCCAGCACAATCACAGTGTGTGGCACAGGGCAGGAGCACAGTGGGGATCTGCTGATGACCTGACTGGATGAGCTGTTTTCCTGCCTGTCCCACGAGGTTGCAGACGGGCGGGCGGTGGGGGACAGTTGTGGGGAGGGTTAATGAGGACTGCCTGCCTAAGACAACACTTCAGAAAGCCTACCAGATGTTAAAAGATGGTACAGAGCTATAAATATAACTTAGGGAAATGTTATGTTACGAAAATCCAGTCAGATTTCAGTACTGCAGTCCTTCTTGAATCCTTTAATAAGCTATTATACAGCACAAATCACCAAGATGGGGACATGAGTTGTAACCGCAAGCTTGAACTTACAAGCCCATGAGCCTGGAATCATCTGACAGTGTCATTTTCCCCCCTCCTGAGTAGCGTTTGTGATGAGAACTTTGCCAAATACACTTTTGGAAATGCTAGCCTAATTAAAAAAAAGTTACACATAAGTTTGTTGTATATAGTCATTTGGATGTCACAGGAAAAATTCAGGACACAAGTTTTAAGATCAATTATCTCTGAAGACGAGAGGATTTGTACTTTTCATTCCAAACACTTTAGAAATAGCCAAGGTGGGGCTGGAGGGATGGCTTAGCGGTTAAGGCACTTGCCTACAAAGCCAAAGGACCCAGGTTCAATTCCCCAGGACCCACATTAGCCAGATACACAAGGGGGCGCACACATGCGGAGTTCGTTTGCAGTGGCTGAAGGCCCTGGTACACCCATTCTCTCTAGGGCGCGCCCTCTCCCTCTTTCTCTGTCAAATAAAAAAATAAATAAAAAAATATTTTTAAAAAGAAATAGCCAAGGTGCATTTGTATTATCACTTTTATAATTAAGAGGACAAAATTTTAAAAAAACATTTTATTTATTTGTTTACTTGCAAGCCGTGGGAGACAGAGAGAAGAGAAACACAGAAAAAGAGAGAGAGACACATACACACAGAGATAATGGGCATGACAGAGCAAAGTCAGGTGTGGTGGCACACGCCTTTAATCCCAGCACTTGGGAGGCAGAGGTAGGAGGATCGCCATGAGTTCAAGGCCACCCTGAGACTCCATAGTGAATTCCAGGTCAGCCTGAGGTACAGTGAGACCCTACCTCGAAAAACCAAAAAAAAAAAAAAAAAAAAAAAAAAGAGAGAGAGAGAGAAACAGAAAGAGAGAGAGAAAGAAGAAGGGAGGGAGGGAGAGAATGGGCATGCCAGGGCCTCCAGCCACCACAAATGAACTCCAGATGCATGCATCACATTAGGCATCTGGCCTTACATGGGTACTACAAGTGCCTTAACCACTAAGCCATCTCTCCATCCCAAGAAGATAAATATGAAAGAATAAAACAACCTATTGTAAAATACTATTCTGTCATCACTGGTCTTCTATGTTCCCTAGATCTCATGGCTTCAGTTCCCAATAACCTGTTGGACCACAAAACGTTGGTTTTTTTGTTGTTGTTGTTTTTGTCACATCAAGGAGTTTGCTGTGCCTGATTCCAACATTCAGCTCTTCCTGATTACAAATAACCCCCCTGATCCTAATATTCCACTGCTTTCACACAGTGTGGCCACGGATTTTGCAAAAAGTGAAAACGTTTTGCTTGATACTTTTGCTGACCAACTTTAAAGATCCTATACTCTGTATAAAATATACCATATAGTACTTATTCTCCTGAAACTGTCAGGTTGAGACTATTAACACTCAAAGACTGTCTTTGGAGCTGGGGATATGGCTCTGTAGGCAGAGTGCTTGCCTTGCATGTATGGAGCCCTGGGTTCGATCCCCATCACTGCCTAAAGCCAGGCAGGGTGGCCTGTAATCCTAGCGCTCAGATAGAGGCAAAAGGATCAGGACTTCAAGGTCATCCTTGGCTATGTGGTTTGAGAGTCAAAGTTAAATTTGAGTTGGAGACACACACTAGCCACTAAATGTCAGGATGCATGAGCCTGACAGATTCCCATGATGCACTCTGCCTCCAAGCTCCTGCATCTATGCTGTCTACCTGCCCGTCTGAAAGTTCCCCGTCCTCACCTAGATTCAGTTGCAGCACTGATAGCACTGAGTTGAGTCTGAGTTCCAAGTTATATGCACAGGGATGTACCAAGACAGACAATGCAGTTCTTCCCACTTCTTCTTTTTACAAATGTATTTATTTGAGAGAGAGAGAAGAGGAGAGAGAGAGAGAGAAAACGAGAGAATGGATGTGCCAGGGCCTCCAGACACTGCAAAGGAACTCCAGACACATGCGCCACCTTGTGCATCTGGCTTACGTGGATCCTTGGGAATGGGACCTGGGTCCTTAGGCTTTGCAAGCGCCTTAACAGCTCAGCCGTCTCTCCAGCTCCCATTTCTTCTTAATTCTGTTCTTACATAGCACCAGCTAACGGTGGCAGCTTTGGGGAACACAGGACAATCAACTGGGAAAACAAAACACAGCACTGTCTCGGCAGCACCTCAGGCAAATGCCAGCCCTAGGGGAGAGGCACCGTGGCACCAGAGTTTTCAACTTTGCCAACTGTGATGTGCAGCCTGTGCAGGTGTTGCTGGTATGGGTTTGGGGCCCATTTTGGTTAAGAATGTCTCCACCAGAGAAGCTTTGGTTGCACTGGACTAACTGACTGACATAGAGTTTTGACCAAAGATGTTCCTTGCTTTAACATTTAAAAGAAATTTGTTTTTTGTTGGTGGTGTTTTTTTTTGTTTTTTTTTTTTTTTTTTTTTTTTTTTTGGCTTTTCGAGGTAGGGTCTCACTCATTTTATTATTTGTTTGCAAGGAGAGAGGGAGGGAGTGAAATGGGCACACCAGGGCCATTGGCTACTGCAAACAAACTCCAGTTGCACGCGCCACTCTGGGCATCTGGCTTTTCCACATAGGTACCAAGACATTGAACCTGGGCCATCAGTTCAGTGCCCAGAACCACGGAGCCATCTCTCCAGGCCCAGGAAATTCTTATAACTTTAAAACTAAAGTAACTTTTTTTCCTCCTTCCACAAGTTGAATTTCTTAATACATTTCAACTAAGAAGAAAGTTCCCTCCCGCACCCTAAAAGTTTCTCCTTGTTTCCCCCAGATTATTTTCTGTGCTTTCAGACTCCTAGTAGTCTCTTATTCACCCAAATAAATATCAAAGAAGATGCTACCATTGCAAAGAGTTACCTACGTTGGGGGTCAGGATGGGGATTCTCAAGCCAGTCTCAGTCACTTACTTCTGGGAGCATGGGGCCTTGGCACCAAGGTAGACTTCAGAAGGGAAGGGATGTGTTTCCAAGCATATGAAAGCAAAATTGAATGCTTGCTCTTTAAAGCCCAAGAAACCATGACGACTCCCTTCACAAAGCTGGAGGAGACTTGTCCAGGGGGTCCACAGACCCCCTAGGAAACGCAGCAGGCTTCGGCTATCCATGTGTCCCACTGGAACCTGGCTTGCCAGTCCAGAGAATTAACAACTCAGCTTTAGATTCCTTTGGCCTCCTTGGTCCCCATTTCCATACGGGGTTTAGAGCCCAGTGCAGCCCAGCCCCCCACCCTCCTAAGCCCTCCCACTCCAAGAATGAAGCGGCCTGCTGCCCAACATATACCCAGATTGGTTTCATCTGCATCCAAATCCATTTTGTGTCTTAACTCCTGCCAAGAATAAAAATTTAAACACACACATCGTGTATGCATGGGAGGGAGGATCAGGCTGGAACTTTAAACAGAAAAAGACAAGTCAGAGAGAGGAGGGGCAGGCTGGTCGCTAAAAGCCAGGGCTTGGAGACGACTCCTGAGGGCAGTTCTGGGGCTGGCACACCATGCCTGAGGTCTGTGCCTGCTGTAGATCCCAGGGTCACAGCTGAGGAGAGGTGTTTGAAGTATGACCCCCCCACTCCTGCCTCTCCAACCCCCCCATCTTGTATACGTCAACTGCCCATCCCACCCAGCTCTGCCCCAGAGGGGCTCAGGGCAGCCCAGCTGCATGTCCTACACAAGCAGGAACCAGATCTTTGTCCCCCAACACTTGGAAGAGCTCTGTTCCTTGCTTGACCTCCCTTGGCAACTCCAAAACGAATGGAACAGGGCTGAATTGGCACGTGGCTCCCGGTGGTACAAGCGGCTTGCGGCCATGTGGCAAAACAGGTCTGGAGATGGAGCTGTGTCTCGGGATCCTGTCCCACCTCCTCCAGGAGGCAGACAACTTGAATCTTAGGACCAGAATTGCTGCTTTGCTCTGGGAACCATGAGAGTCTATGAGGTCCCATCCTTTCTACCCAGTATCCCCCGTGGTTGTAGGGTTGGAATAGCGGCCCTCCCTCACCTCTCTGGTATTCCATATTCTCATTCTGTCCAAAGGAAACACACAGTGCTCACACGTCACCTGTTAAGTACTGGGCCCTTCATCCACAGATGAAGTTTAGGCTCAGCCTCTGTCAAGAAATAGAACCATTGGCAGGAACCAGTGGTGTTGAACCCCATCCGAGTGCCTAGGGCGATGTTCTACCCTTTCTGCTCCTAGGTCAGGAGGTGGAAAGACTGGATCACAGCCTGTGTTCACCCTTGTCTCATCTCGCACACAGAACCCAGTAACAACAGAGCAATATTTGCAAAGGAAAAAAAAAAAAAACTTTCATCTTGATAACTATTTTTTTTGTTTTGTTTTGTTTTTCGAGGTAGGGTCTCACTCTGGTCCAGGCTGACCTGGAATTCACTATGTAGTCTCAGGGTGGCCTCGAACTCTCGGTGATCCTCCTACCTCTGCCTCCCGAGTGCTGGGATTAAAGGCATGCGCCACCACACCTGGCTTACATCTTGATAACTATTGAATGTGGGTGATAGGCATAGGGGAAAGTAAGATATTCCACCCCAAAATAGATGCCTGGTATATTTTAAGTTAGCTATTCAGAGAAACCGTGGGCATCTGTAGACAGAGAAATAGCTCTGCAAAGCCGCCCTGGTTTTTGTTGGGTTTGATTCACTGTGTAGCTCAGGATGTTCCACAACTTGGACCTTGTTACACAGTTCAAGCAAGCCTGGAACTTTTGATCTGCCTGCCTCAGCCTCTGGAGGGCCGGGATGACAGGTGTGTACTGCCATGCCTCACAAAGCCGTGCTTTCGTAAAAGGAGGTGCTTCTGTCTACATCAGTAAACCGCGGGTGCAGGCATGAGCCTCCCTATCTGCTACCGGACTCCTTCCTACCACCCTTAAGAAGAGGTTGGGCTCTAACATCTGCTCAGACACAGCTAACCGCAGGTGGCTGTTGCCTGGGAGACTTTATCTGCATGAGACAACCTCTGGTCAACGTGCACATCTTTTCTCCTGCCTTCTAGAGCCCATGCCTGCCGCCAGAAGCCACGTCCTTTTCCCTGTGCTAAGTTCTAAGGTTCAGTCAGCCCTCTTGCCCTCTTTGAGTGTCATCCTCTAGTCCTCTGAGGCATGTAATAAACTCTGAAACTCTTTTCCATGTTTCTGTCTTTTGTTAAATAACAGTAATTAAAAAACATATATGAATCGGATAACTAAGGCAAGATACTCATGTCAATCCTGCACTGACTTCTAGGAACTCCCACCGCCCAATGTCCTCTCATCTCAGTTAAAGCAAACGGCACTGCCAGATTACTTTCATCCAGCGCTCAGGTTCAGGTGTGTGTGGGGGGAGGGGTGTGTGCACCCTTTCTGACCTTTCGGGTTCATTAGGCCAAGAGGCAGATCTATCCCTTCAGACCACAGCTGCTGACCATGGCCGGAGGAGCCCCTGAGGAAGCCATTTCCCTTGGCCCTGGACCACAGCCAGCTGCCTCCTGCCCATAACACATGCACACACTCTTCCTTTCGAGAGCGTCCCTGTGCAGGTCGGGACTTGACCCAGGACCCTGGGAACACCTCACCAGTGACGACACGTCACCATCTCTG
This sequence comes from Dipus sagitta, assembly GCA_036346955.1. Lineage (NCBI taxonomy): Eukaryota > Metazoa > Chordata > Mammalia > Rodentia > Dipodidae > Dipus > Dipus sagitta. The sequence goes on along the minus strand of CM070774.1, from coordinate 179,177,486 downwards.
GTTGGCTTTGCTCTGACTGCAGAACCAAGTTATAGGCCTCAAGGCCCAATTTGTAGACTGAGGAAACCAGCCAGTTGGGACATGTGAGCCTGTCATTTCTCCACGGGCCTTCACTTCTCTGTCTATATAATTCTAAAACACACCATAACTAACAAAACTGTTGATTTTAATTTTTTTTTCAAGGCAGGGTGTCACTCTAGCTCAGGCTGACCTGGAATTCACTCTGTAGTTTAAGGGTGGCTTTGAATTCATGGTGATCCTCCTTCCCTTGCTCCCCCCCGCCCCCGTCGCCCCAGTGCTGGGATTAAAGGTGTGCACCACCACAACAGGCTTTTTATTTTATTTTATTTTATTTATTTATTTGAGAGAGAGAAAGAAGCAGAGAAAAAGAGAGACAGATAGAAAGAGAATGGGTGTGCCAGGGCCTCCAGCCACTGCAAATGAACTCCAGATGCGTGCGCCCCCTTGTGCATCTGGCTTACGTGGGTCCTGGGGAATCGAGCCTTGAACCCCAGTCCTTAGGCTTCACAGGCAAGCTCTTAACTGCTAAGCCATCTCTCCAGCCCTCCACCTGCATTTTTGAGTTGAGTCTCTTGTTCTATGGCTGTGTGCACAGTCTAATTGGCCTGTGAGCTTCTGGATTCTCCTGGCTCTGCCTCTCATTGCCATAGAAGCATAGCCTGAGCCTATTTTTTTTTTAATATACCAATTGGATAGCTGTATTTCTTCTTTCTACCATTGTAAATCATGTGCCTGTTTTTAAAGGTTGGATTGTTTGTTTTTATTATTGTTTGTGCGTCCTTTCTATTCTGAGTTAATCCTGTGTCACATAATAGCTGGCAAATATTTTTTCTCTTCCCGCAAGCTGCCTCTTCCCTCTGCTCGCTGTTTCCTTTGCTGTGCGGTTGGCTTTCTGCTTTAGTTTGATGTGATCCCAACTTTCAACTGACAAAACTCTGTAAGTAGCCAGATATTCCAAGAATATGGGTTCTTGGGAGATCATTTTCAGTTAGTGAACCATCCCAGGCCAAAGCACTAATGATATGATACAATATGATATGATATGATGATGATGATAGAGGAGGAAGAGGAGAAAACGAAGAAGAAAGGTGGCCGTTTGAGTGTCTGTTACAGTTGGTATCCTAAAATTCCCCTTAGGTCCATATGCTAAAGGTTTAGTCACCAGCCTGTGGAGCTCGCGGGAAGTGGGGGGACCTTCAGGAATTGAGGCCTAGTAGGAGGAAATTAGGTCATTGGTCACTTGCTCTTGAAAAGGACCTTGGGACCCATGCTGCTTCCACTCGCTTTTTGCTTCCCGGCCAACACAAGGTGAGAGATTTTCCTCCATGACATTCTACCTCACCGTAGGCTGATGTGATGGAGACACCTGACTATAGGCTGAGACCTCTGAAATGATAAGCCAATCCCCCTCCAACTTTTCTCCTTTCAAGTTGAATATTTCTTTTTGTTTGTTCATTTGCTTTTAGAGGCAGGATCTCACTCTAGCCCAGGCTGACCTGGAATTCACTATGGAGTCTCAGGGTGGCCTCAAACTCTCAGCGATCCTCCTACCTCTGCCTCCTGAGTGCTGGGATTAAAGGCGTGCACCACCACGCCCGGCGAGTATGTCAGGTGTCTTGTCACAGCCATAGAAAGCAAATACAGACTCACACACCACACCAAGCACTCCGTAAGGAGCGAAGGTGGATAATGTGAAATAAACCCGTTTTGATTCGGAAATCTTCATGGGGTGTAAGCATCTTGAGGACAGGAGACACGGTTACTCAATGAGGGTCTGCTGGCTGACCAATTGGAAGGCCTCTCTGATGAACGCTGAAGAGTCATGTGTGTGCTGTGCTGTGCTGTGAGAAGTCTTCCTGGACACGAGCGGGGGGGGGTGCTGAGTGGTGAGTGGTCACAGCTCAGGCAGTGGGAAACCTCAAGTGACTGACAGTGAGGCCTCCGTGGGGGTCATAAGTTCTTCACACCGCGCACGGCACGCCCCCTGCCTGGGGAGGGATATGTGCCTCTTTGTGGCGGAGAGGCGAAGTTCAAGGTCCCTGCCTTTCCCCACCCAAACCAGGGGCATTATCCTGGTTTTTTTTTTTTTTTTTTTTTGATTAATTTCAAGTGTGGGAAAAATTAGTTCTGCCTGCCTGAGATTCCACTTCAATTGGCCACGCAAGACCCTTTTCACTTCCTAACTTTCAAAGCATGCAGAACTTAATTATCCAGGAGCCTCTCTGTTCTACTGCCCTGGGGGCTGGATTTCTTGGGAGAGGGTTGGGGAATGGGAAGTAAAATTGAGAGCTTGGTCTCCATTTTTGCAGATTGCTATGAAACACAAGTAAGGGAGAAGCCTTAGACCACACCAGAAACATCCTTCCCACACCCACTCCATGTGCAGGAAGGTCCACCCTGTGCCACCGTGCACCTCTGACCACAGGGACAACCTGACAACCATCAAGAGGATCTGGAATGGTCCCACTGTGCCTTGTGCTAAAGGCAAGTTTTAATGTTATCGCCTAATAATTTATAAAGTCAGTCTTTCTGAGTTTCCCCCCTCACACACACACACACACACCAACCTCAGAATAGAAACCAAATGCTTTGTCAAATCATGCATTACTCTTTTGGGTCCTCAAAGGTAGTCCTTGGGGGCTGGGAAGATAGCTTAGTGGTTAAAGGGCCTTGTTTGCAAAGCCTGCTGGTTTGACTCTCCAGCCACCCACAGAAAGCTGGACCAGCATTTGTATGCGGTGGTGAGAGACTTTGGTACATCCATACACATGTGTGCGCTTGCACACACACATACACACACTCGTGCATGCGCACACACATAAGTAAACAACTAAAATTTTTTTAAATAAAAAGAAAAGGCTACTCCTGCTTGTAGACACAGGCATATACCTACAGAAACTAGTCTGGATTCTGTGTCAGCATTCTTACTGTCCCTCCCCGCATGTGTGTGTGTGTGTGTGTGTGTGTGTCAGGTCCCACACCAACTCAGGCCTACAGATCTATCTTCTACCGCCCCAGGCAAACTGATGCAAAGGCCAGGGCTTCTAGATGGCTCTCTGACTCTGGAGTTATACCCCAGAAGACATTCCAGGAGGCTCTGCCCAGGAGCTATAATTAACAACCAGAGGAAGCAGGACAGTTTGACCGTAGAGAGTTGTCTAAAATTAATCACTTCACACAGTGCATTGCATTAGTGCCCGCAGTGTTGGGGACAAAGCTTGGACAGGTCTTATTAGTCCAAACACACAAGGGATGGCTGGGCAGAGCACTGCGGGACAGTCCACAGCCCTACGGGAAGCAGTCACTGGTCGGGCTATAGATAGGAATGTGAACCGGAAAAGGGAAAACCAGAAGGAGGATCGTGGGGTGTAGATCTTCAGCACGGGATTTCCAGTCTAAAAGCTGACTTCCCAGGACATCTGGGGAGTCTTATTCACTTCCTGGTTCAGAATCTGACCCACTGGCTGGCATCTTTCAACGTGAGAAAGTACCAGCTCATTATCAGCTCTGTCCATTCCAAACAGGATTAGAAGCCAAACCAGGGTCTAAATTTAAGCCACTGTTCCCCGGGCTTGGAACTCACTCTGCCTGGTGTATCTCAGCTCCTCGGCCCATGGAGTGTGTCAGCCTGCTTCAGGTGGTATACACGTTCTCCCACTCACCTGCCCTTCCTTTCCCCTAAATGTGGTTCCAGGCCCGGAGTGTGACTCAGGGTGCACCATTATATTCCCCTATGTCAAATCAATCCCAAACCAAGCATAGTGGCGCATGCCTTTAATCCCAGCACTCGGGAGGCAGAGGTAGGAGGATCGCCATGAGTTCGAGGCCACCCTGAGACTCCACAGAGAATTCCAGTCAGCCTGAGCTAGAGTGAGACCCTACCTCGAAAAACCAAAACAAAAGAAATATATATATATATATATCAATCCCATTTACCTGTTCTCCAGAAAGCCTCACTGTTTGGAGTAACTGCTGAGTGTCCTGAATACTGGGGGTTCTGTCCTGAACTCTCCAGGAATCCTAGTGTTCAAGGCTGACTCAAGAAGAAGTCCCTTTCAGCAGGAAAAGTGTCCTCGTTGCGTCTGGTTGACCTTCCTCTTTAGTAACCACAAAAGAGGCCTGAGGCTCCATCACTCTGGGGGCGGACAGACAAAACTGGAACCTGGGTGGGGCTGACAGACGCTAGTGTGCAGGGGCAGTGGACTCGCGCTTCCCCACACTGGCCTGCAGCTCCCAAGTCAGTAAAACACACTCCGAAGAAGACGACAGCCCCATGCGCTCCCTCTGTTTACACGTGCGACGGCAAGCTCTGAACAGCTGATCCTTCCAGATGTGGAACCCAAACACATGCAGCTCCTGACAGTTTACCAGCCTGAGTTAGACACCGGTAGCACGAAGGTCAGGCAAGTTCAGCAGCTATTAGGTGTCCCTCTGCAAAGCCCAGTGCTTTGAGCGCCTGCCTTCCCAGTCCTCATTCCCTAGCTAGATATGCATAGGGGGCCAGAAAGAGAGAGAAAGCCATGGTTAAAACAGAGGAAAGGGCTGGAGAGATGGCTTAGCCATTAAGGTACTTGTCTGCAAAGCCAAAGGACCCAGGTTCGATTCCCCAAGACCCACGTAAAGCCAGATGCACAAGGTGACACATGCATCTGGAATTTGTTTGCAGTGGCTAGAGGCCCTGGCATGCCCATTCTCCCTCCCTCCCTCTGATAAATAAATAAATAATATTAAAAAAAAAAAACAGGAAGTTTGCCAAATCCAAGAACCAGATCTGAAAGGACTGGGCCCCACGTGGTTCCAACTACCTGACCTTGAAATGGGGACGCTACAGATAATGAAAGGGTCAGTGCTGCCAGGAGTCTGGAGGAGGGAAAGATGAATAAAAGAAGGGGTGATTTTGTGGTAGGGGAACTATCGTTCTCTATGATTCTGGGATGGCAGATACATGACACTAGATTTGTTAAAACCTAGAAAACATATCACCCAAAGTCTAAGCCCCAAAATAACCTATGAACTTTCGTTAGTAACAGTAGGCCAACAATTGGCTCATCAGTTGTAGCAAATATGACACCAGCAGAAGGTGTTAATTACAGAAGAAATTCATAGGGCTCAGTTAACAGGGCTAACTTGGTACAGTAATTTTCTATATTTTTTGCTTGATTTTTTTTTTTGTAATTCTAAAACTACTCAAAAATTAGGTTTCTAATTTTATTTTTTATTTATTTATTTATTTTTATTTATTATTATTATTATTTTTTTGGCTTTGCAAGGTAGGGTTTCACTCTAGCCCAGGCTGACCTGGAATTCACTATGGAGTCTCAGGGTGGCCTCGAACTCATGGCGACCCTCCTACCTCTGCCTCCCAAGTGCTGGGATTAAAGGCGTGCGCCACCACGCCCGGCTAGGTTTCTAATTTTAAATAATAGTCATTTCTTAAATGGAAAAGGTGTTAGAGAGGCATGTGCTATTCCCCCATCCCCACTTGACACACTTTTATGCTCTCAGGCTCTTGTCTACCTCTGTGGCCAGAACCAGACTTCCTGGGGGCTTTACCCTAACGATTAAAAAAAAAAAAAAAAAGGTTTTATTCCTTTTTTGCATCTAAATCTAGAACCAATCCAGAAATGAGAGAAGCAATTTGTAGATACATGCCACTCTGAGTGGACACCTAGCCTGTTCCTTACTCTCAACAGCTGGAACCTTCTATGTCACTCACGTGCCCAGCACTGATTCCCACCAGACCCCCCCTCCCCCCCCCCCCCCCCCGTGTGTGAGGAGCCGAACCATTCTCAAATCCATCCCATAACCAGCCACCAGATCGGAGAGCTCTCCAATTCAAGTCAGGTTACTAGAAGCGGGCAGCAGCAACGGTGGGGGGGGGGGGGGGGTGACCCAGGCCCAGAGCAAATCCCAGGCAAACAAACACTCTACAAACGGGGCAAGATGAAGATTGGACTTCTCCATGCCTCCCAGGCAGGTGGTGCGGTGCTGGGCACAGAGCAGATACTCAACAAGTTCTTCTAAAGTGAGGAGGAAGGAGCAGAGGGGACACCCTTTCTTATGTCTCTCTTAAAGATGGGACACCTGTGGGCATTCCTGGAATCAGTCACCTTGAGGAGGAAGAAAGAAAGAACTGAGCCTCTCTGTTGTAGCTTTGCACACCGACCATTTCTGGGAGTTTCGACAGACACACTAGCTCTTCTTACTAGAACGTTCAGTGTCTCACCATGATAACCCCCAATACATCAGTCCCAGGATGCATATCCTTATAGGAGCCAAGTGAATTATAGTTGGTCCCTCAACATCCATGTGGGACTGGTTCCAGGAGCCATCTAATAAAAAAGCTCTGGGTGTTCAAGTCCCTTATCCAAAGTGGTGTGAATAGTATTTGCAGGTAACTTAATCCTCCCATGTACTTAAGTCATCTCTAGATTACATATAATGCTCAATATAATGCAAGTGCTCTGTAAACAGCTGGTACATTGTGGTGTTCAGGGAATGATGACAAGAAATGGCTGACATGTTCAGCACAGAGGTGATTCTTTTTTTTTTCTAATCTTGATTAAATGTCTACTAGATCCACAGGTATAGAACCTTTGGATACCAAAGACTGTTTCTCATCGTGTGACATTCCTTTTGAGATTTCGAAGGAGAAAGATAAAAATTCAAGAGAGGTGGCAGATTCTACTGTAGACACAGGAGGGTGGTCAGGAACTAAACCCTTACCTCATGCATATTTCTAGTTCTAGAGGGCAAGGAGGCCATATGCAAATTAACAAATAAGTGTACATCAGGAGGTAACAGCAATGGCGAAACAGAAATTAGTTACAAAGGGGCTGGAGAGATGACTTAGTGGTTAAGGCGCTTGCCTGCGAAGCCTAAGGATCCAGGTTCGATTCTCTAGGACCCACATAAGGCAGATGCACAAGGCGGTGCGTGCGCCTGGAGTTTATTTGCAGTGGTTGGAGGCCCTGGCACGCCCATTCTCTCTCACCTGCCTCTCTGGCATACTCAAGTAAATAAGTAAATAAAAATTAAAAGAAATTAGTTAGAAAGGATGAGAAGATGATGGTGGGAGCGCTATTTAATAAAGAAAGCATGACCAGGCCAGGGTCACAGGGGAGCAGGGATCCCACTGACATGAGGGAAGGAGCTGTTCAGGACCCTGGGGGAGGAAGAACCTTCCTGACAGAGGGCCAAGCCAGTGCAAAGCTCCAGAGGAGGTATGGTGCTCAGCTAGTTTGAGGAGCCATGGAGGCCATGCAGGGGTGTGGGTAAGACGTCCAGGTGAGGTAAATGCATGAAAGGGTGGGGCTAAAGGCACCGTAAAGTACTTAAACTTTCTCTGAATGAACCAAGAGCCACAGAGTTTCAAGCAAAGAAATATCTCCACAGTGCAGTTCGGGAAGATTGGCAGGAGACTAAGGGGTAAGAAGTCACAGGATCCTACAAATACTTGAAGGGATTATTTGATAAATTGAAGTGGAATATCAAGGCTGGGGACGTGGTCCCATGGTAGAGCACTCCCCTAGCATGTGTGAGGTCCTAGGTTCAGTCCCCAGAAGTGCAGATAGACAGTGAATGAATAAATAAATAATAAGAATAAGATGGAGTGTGAGATAAAGCAGAGTCAAAGATGACACCAAGCTTTTTGGTACAACTGATCGGTAGTCTGAGACATTCTATGTTGGAAAGGACCAAGAGAGGAAGGCTGGTGGGAGGGTTATCCACTCAGTGAGCAGCCATGACCCCACATATGCTCCTCTTTCTCACCACCCTCATTCCTTCCCCTCAGTAGACCTGCAGTCAGCAGACTCCATGGCAGGCTCTTCCACCTGACATCCTCACCTTTCCTTCTGTTCCGTTTTCCTCATAACAACACCACTGCTACTGAGTGGCTCCAGAGTGTTCTATGGAGTTTTATTTATTTATTTATTTATTTGAGAAAGAGAGAGAGAGAGAGAGAGAGAATTGGTGCGCCAGGGCCTCAGCCACTGCAATGGAACTCCAGACGTTTGTGCCACCTAGTGGGTGTGTGCGACGGTTGCAGTCAGGTTTGCATTGCTGATAGAAATCACCCAACCAAGAGCAGCTGTGGGAAAAAGAGGTTTATTTTGGCTTACAGGCGCGAGAAGAAGCTTCAAAATGGCAGGGAAAAGGATGGCATAAGCAGAAGGTGGATATCGGCCCCTGGCCAACATAAGGTGTACCATAGCAACAGGAGAGTGTGCCAAACACTGGCAAGGGGACACTGGCTATAACACCCATAAGCCCGCCCCCAACAGCACACTGCCTTCAGGAGGATTCAATTCCCAAATCTCCATCAGTTGGGAACCTAGCATTCAGAACACCTAAGTTTATGGGGGACGCCTGAATCGAGCCACCACAGCGACCTTGCGCCTGCCTCACTTTTGTGCGTCTGGCTTACATGGGATCTGGAAAGTTGAACATGGGTCTTTAGGCTTCACAGGCAAGAGCCTGGGCCGCTAAGCCATCTCTCCAGCCCACATTCCACGGGGTGTACATGGATCACCTTGTGTTTCTTTCACCAACCTTAAGAAACTGGGGTGTGGGTATTTAAGCAATTTGGGCAGGGTCACACATCGAGTGATTGGCAAAGCCACAGCTAAGCCCAAGTTGGCTGCCTTTTCCAGGACGCCACACAACCTCACACCTGGAATGACTCCAGACACGCTGTGCACCCCTGCAAACTATCTTTCCCCCTCTCTCTAGCACATCACCTTCTAATAAGATTCCCTGAAGATGTGCAGCCTCAGAGGATTCCAAACAATGCACTAGACTCCGACCCCTCCCAATTTCAGTGAAATATGTTACCCAGAATTCTGTTGCCAGGGTTCTTTTCCTGTCCAACGTCTGCCATACCTTGAGACCCTTCCTTGCCTTTTTCTCAAAAGGGAGGGAAAGAAAGGTGGTCTGGAGGGAGCCAGTAGAGTTTTTGACAGCACCAACAAATCGCCTTCTACCTAGGATCTTGCAATAACAAAACAACATGGGCTGGAGAGATGGCTTAGCAGTTAAGACGCTTGCCTGCAAAGCTAAAGGACCCAGGTTTGATTCCTCAGGACCCACATAAGCCAGATCCACACGGTGGCACATGCATCTGGAGTTTGTTTGCAGTGGCTAAAGGCCGTGGTGTGCCCATTCTCTCTCTAATAAATGAAATTAGAAAGAAAGAAGGAACAAAAAAATACACCCACAGAAGCAAGTACATCCCTTTCTACCCAGCGTCTGACCACTGACAAATTCCCTAGAACTTTTCTTTTCTTTTTTAATATTTTATTTTTATTTATTTATTTGAGATAGAGAGGGGGGGGCAGCCAGGGCCTCGAGCCACTACAAACGAACTCCCGATGCATGCGCCTCCTTGTGCATCTGGCTTATGTGGGTCCTGGGGAGTCGAACCTGGCTCCTTTGGCTTTGCAGGCAAGTGCCTTAACCGCTAAGCCATCTCTCCAGCCCCTAGAACGTTTCTCTTAACTCATGGTAGGTGAGCACTGATGCTGCAGGCAGCAGGAACATCTTCAATGTAAGTGCTCCCTTTGCATCGCGTCACGAAATCCACGAGAGATACCATGAGAAGTCAGCTTGCAAGGACGCACACATGGCTTCCGTGACTCCCTTGTCTAGTCACAGCACTACATCTTAAACCCAGAACCAGAATAGCTCTGGCTTCAGGCATCCCGTGTGTTTGCTAAGAGAAACAGAGAACAAGAGTGAGTGACTACGCATCCTCTGGAACTAAACTGCCAACATAATCCCGAGCCTGGAGGGAGAGGGGTGTTTTGCACTTCTGCAGGTAAGTACCTGTCCAACTCTTTCTGCTGGCTGCCTTCTGAGTGTTCGCCTGCGAGAAAGCATCTCCCTTCAGTTACCTGTCTGTCAAAGTTGCTACTTCCTTCCCCAGGGTATTTTTCGGTACAAGCTGCCACTTCTCCTGACCAGGAAATGTATCTACTGGGCCAAACAGCTGCCCGCCCCCCGCACCCCACTGTGTTCCACTCACCCCGCCAGGGGCACGGAGGACCTGCTTGATCAGACTTGCACAGATCCCAGGTGCAAATGGATTCACCTGGCAGTGGCCTTGGGAGCTGGGATACGGGACAGTGTCCCAGAGGAGGGGAAAAGTATCGAAAGACATGTAGTAAGATAAAACCCCAGGGTGGAAGTCCTCTTACCACTGCCTACAAAGGCCAGCTCCACAAAGCCTGGCTTTCCTGGTACTGTGACTGCTGAGCCATTCAAAAACCTCCTAGTGCTGACCCTGTATTTATATCATGTAAGGAGCGTGTCATTAAGACTCCCACTGCCCCTTACTTACAGTTGGTTGCAGAAGAAACAGCTCTCAGGCTGCAGAGATGGCTTAGCATTTAAGGAGCTTCCCCGCGAAACCAAAGGACCCAGGTTTTGATTCCCCAGGACCCACGTAAGCCAGATGCACAAGGTGGCACATGCTTCTGGAGTATGTTTGCAGTAGCTGAAGGCCCTGGCGCACCCATTCTCTCTCTCTCTTAAATAAGTTAATTTAAAAAAAAAAAACGGGCTGGAGAGATGGCTTAGCGGTTTAAGCACTTGCCTGTGAAGCCTAAGGACCCCAGTTCGAGGCTCGGCTCTCCAGGACCCACGTTAGCCAGATGCACAAGAGGGTGCACACATCTGGAGTTTGCAGTGGCTGGAGGCCCTGGTGCATCCATTCCCTCTCTCTTTCTCTCTGTCGCTCTCAAATAAATAAATAAAAATAAACAAAAAAAATTAAAAAACAACAACAACAACACGGTTCTCCCACGTTAAGGGGCTACACTCTGAGGAAGAGCCTATCTACTTTTTTGTTTATAGACTGGAGCTTTAGTCAGCAGACCTGCAATGAAACCTTGGCTCCTTATCAGCTGTGAGACCAGAACAAATCAGTACAAGTATATAGGCTTCAACTCCCTTATCTACAGAGTAGGGGGAAGGTGCCCACCTTCACAGGGCCTGTGAGGCTGGGAGGGTGTGGGAATAATGCTTGGAGAGCTTAGCCCAGGGCCTGGCACACAGTGGGTGCTCACTCAACAGCAGTAGGTACTTTGCCCATCTCTGGAAGGAGTTGGAGACACTGAGATGAGGGCCTGTCCTCCTCTTGCCCACTGCAGGGTCTAGAGAGGTGAGAAGCTAGGTGAGGAGGTGTGTCTGTCCGAGCAGAGCGACAATCTTTCTGTCACTTGATGAAGGGCACCTGCTGCCGGCACCGACAAAGGAGGCTTGCCACCTCATTGCAAATTCAGGGGCACAGAAATTAACCCACCATAATGTCACCTGCAGGCAATTTTCTCCACTCTTTTCCACTGCACTCCAGACCTGGATGGAGTTTCAGTGACAAGAAACTGACTTATAAAAAGCCACCATGGGGCTGGAGAGATGGCTTAGCGGTTAAGGCGTTTGCCTGCAAAGCCAAAGGATCCTGGTTTGATTTTCCAGGACCCACGTTTGCCAGATGCACAAGGGGGCGCACGCATCTGAAGTTCGTTTGCAGTGGCTGGAGGCCCTGGCATGCCCATTCTCCCCTCTCTCTCTCGCTCTCACTCTGTCTCTTCCTCTCTCTCAAATAAATAAATAAAATATATTTAAAATAAAAAAGGCTCCATAATATTCCCTTTTTGGGGAGGAGAGCTAAGCTCCTTCACTGCCCCCTCCCCTTCTTTCTTTCTTTCTTTCTTTTTTTTTTTTAGTCAAAGACCACCCACTAAAACTTGTTGGCAAGCTGCCACAGTCCAGGAGGGCCTACTCCACACTCCCAGCCTCCATGTCTGCAACAGAAGTCACTAGAAGGAAACTCACCTGGCTGGGGCTGTCACCTGGGGCTGACTCAGCCTTCAAGGTAGGTGCCAGACCACCAAAGGTCTCAAGGAAGGGTTGCAGACACCTGCCCACTGGGTGATGCATTAGAATCCAATGCTTACAGATTAGTCTATAACTTGCTCACTACAAAACACTGCTTCATTATGCCAAAGATAAACAGTTGTGAATTTCCATCACTGTATGTGGTCACACTGGCAAAAGAAGGCAAGGCGCTCACCGAGGTGTTAATAAACCTTCCCCTGCGTGGGCCAAGCTATGGAAAAGAAAAGGAAGAGCTCACTGTAGAGTGCAGAGAGACGGCGGAGTGGGAGAGATGATTTGTGAAATAAGTAAGAGCAGCCTCTGCTTTCACAGAAAACCAATAAACCCAGAACCCCCAAATTTTCCTCTCCAATTAACTGTGACCCACACCTAATAAACCTGCTGAGACTGTGATGTTAGAAAAATACAGACTAGTAAAGGCTCTTGGCTTTGATTAATCTGGAAAAACATTGGCAGAGCCAGGAAAGGGTGGGGAAGGGCTCTCTTCAAGAATCCAGTTCCAGGGCTGGAGAGATGGTTCAGTAGTTAAAGGTACTTGCTTGCTTGCAAAGCCTGATGGTGCGGGTTCAACTCCCCAGTAATCCATGTAAGGTCAGGTGCACAAAGTGGCACATGTATCTGGAGTTCCTTTGCAGTGGCAAAAGAGCCTGGCCCCGCCCATGCCCCTCTCATTCTCTCTTTCTTCTCTATCTGCTTGCACATAAATAAATATTTTTTAAAATCCATTTCCAAGCTGGGCGTGGTGGCGCACGCCTTTAATCCCAGCACTCATTCAGGAGGCTGAGGTAGGAGGACTGCTGTGAGTCTGAGGCTAGCCTGGGACTATGCAGTGAATTCCAGGTCAGCCTGAACTAGAGTGAGACCCTACCTCAAAAAAAATTTTTTTTTAATCCATTTCCAGCCTAGTGTGGGTGTTGGGTCTCCCAGGAGCCCTCCTTCCCTACCTGTGGCTTTTAGCCCGTGTTTCCCTCTTAGCAGCTTTGGAGGTTTCTGGACAACTGGAAAGCTCTGTGATTTGACTGTCCCTGAAATACATCTCCTCTCATCTGCTACTCTAGGAATGATTTCAGAGCCACCCAAACTTACTGCAAACAGAAGAATGATGGGTGGGCTGGAGACATGGCTTAGCAGTTAAGGCACTTGTTTGTGAAGCCTAAGAACCCAGGTTCAATCCTCCAGGACCCACAAAAGTGAGATGCACAATGTGGTGCATGCATCTGGAGTTTGTTTGCAGTGACTAGAGGCCTTGGTGCACCAATTCTTACTCTGACTCTCTCTCTCTCTCTCTCTTTCTCTCTCTCAAATAAATAAATTAAATTAAACTTTAAAAATAGAACAATGGACAAATTGAATTGAAATGCAAAATAAAATAAAATAAAATAAAGCCTGAATTCAGACATGGGTTTCTAAAATTTTCAGCCAAATGAGAAAGAAAAAAAATCACTCACTTTTCTGTTTCCCTCTGAAAACTATTCAATAACTGTTTTTGGAAATGTGTCCAAGACTCAGACTTCTGAGATTCTGCTTTGTATTTGGAAATTCTAGGTCTTGGGGCTGGAGATGGCTCAGCAGTTAAAGGCACTTGCTTGCAAAGCCTACTTGTCCAGGTTCAATTCCCCAGCACCCCGTAAAACCAGATACAAAAAGAGGCGCAGGCACCTAGCATTCATTTGCAGTGGCCACAGACCCTGTCACACACAATACACATACATGTAAACAAATAAAAATGTTTATTAAGAAGAAATTCTAGGGTGATTCACAAATTCATGAAGTGTTCCATATTTTTTTGAGAAAACAAAACAAAACAAAAAATAAATAAACCAACACACCTTTAATCCCAGCACTTGGGAGGCAGAGGTAGGAGGATCACTGTGAGTTTGAGGCCACCCTGGGACTACAGAGTGAGTTCCAGGTCAGCCTGGGCTAGAGTGAGACCTACCTCTAAACACCACCAACAACAAGAACATTCAGCCACTGGTCCCATCTGTGGCTTTAAGTTTTTTTTCCCCCTCTCTCAGTAAGTCTTCTCTTCTTCCTTCCCCCCCCCCTCGTTTTTTTTTAATGTGCCTGTGGTGGGCATGCATGTAAATGCATGTTCACATGTTCTTATGTTGGTGTCGGGTGCACACAGAGGGTAGAGGATGACACTGGGTGTCTTCCTCAGTTACTTTCTATCTTATTTCTTTATTTATTTTTAGAAAGACGGAGAGACCAAGAGACAATTGGCACACCAGGGCCTCAGCCACTGCAATCAAATCCCGGAAGCTTGCGCCACCTAGTGGGCATGTGCTACCTTGCGTTTGCCTCACCTTTGTGCGTCTGGCTAACGTGGGATCTGGAGAGTTGAACATGGGTCCTTAGGCTTCGCAGGCAAGCACCTTACCCGCTAAGCCATCTCTCTAGCCCTGTCTTATGTTTTGGAGGTGGGATTTCTTGTTACACCTAGAGCTCAGTGATTCAGTTAAACTAGCTAGCTAGTGTTGTGATAGCAGGTCACACCACAGCGCCCAGTTTCCACATGAGTGTGAGGGACGTGGACTTAGATCCCTCACACTCGCATAGCAAGCACTTGACTGACTGAGGCAGCTTCCCAGCCCCAGGAAGTCTCTGTCAACTGATCCACCGCAAATACACTTACACTAGAGTTGGCATGGATGGCACTGCCCCACACTTCCCTTCCTAGCAGCAATGGAATTCTGGATGCCATGGACTCTGGGGCTGATCTCTGCCAGCTCATGCCATGACGCCAGGCTCACAGCATGTGCTCTGTAAAGGCCTGATGAAAGGATGACGGCTCCAGCCTGCACACACTTCATTCTCATCTTGCCCATCGCTGTCCAAACTCATCTCCTGGAAGACTAACATTCGCTTGCTATACTTTCACTGCTGAGCTCCTTTTGTGGCCTCAGACTGCTTACTACTACTTCAGAGCCACTTATCCTGCCTGCGTTCTACGTAGTTTATCAACATTTTCTCTGGCAACTGGATTAAGTCAATTGTGTGCTGCTGGCTATGGTCCTTCTGCCATGATTTCTTCTTACTGCCCAGTAATCCTGTCCCAGACATCAAAAGTTTTCTTTGAAGGGCTGCAGAGATGGCTTAGCGGTTAAGCGCTTGCCTGTGAAGCCTAAGGGCCCCAGTTCGAGGCTCCATTCCCCAGGACCCATGTTAGCCAGATGCACAAGGGGGTGCACACGTCTGGAGTTTGTTTGCAGTGGCTGGAGGCCCTGGTGCACCCATTCTCTCTATCTGCCTCTTTCTCTCTATGTCTGTCACTCTCAAATAAATAAATAAAAATAAACAAAAATTAAAAAAAAAAGTTTTCTTTGAAGATAAGGCCAAATTCATCATTAGGAAGAGAAGTTACTCCTCAGCTATATTTCAGAAGATGGTAAGAAGTGGAGTCCCTCTGGCTGGTTTTTTGTGTGAGATAAACAATGCCTGGTACGTCAGACCATAAGGCATTTGCTGTAATACCACTGAAAGAGACATAAACACTAGGCTTTCCTCGCTCAAACCGAAGCAGGACTTTTCCACAGCAAGCTTAGGCTCCAAATCTCTTAGTTAATGGTTTGTCTCCAATACGTCTGCCAGAGTTTGCCTTGGGGTATGAGGGCTTACATGGCCACCACAGGCTTTGACTACGAGGAGATCCACCTCTAGAACCAACCCAGAATCCAGATTCCAGTCACAGCTGGGCTCTTCCAATGCTAAAGGATGAGAAACACTGTCTTCTAGTGGTAACACGGAGCACGAAACAACAGCTGACTCAACAGGCAGATGGCAGACTGAGCAGAAAACCTACCTATGTCTTCTATTTCTTTGCTGCCACCCTCAGCTGGTGCGAATGTTGACAAGACTTCATTGGTCATGGGTTCCAGGAAGCCTGTTCCAAGACTGAAGAAAAAGAGAACCGTTTTATCTTTTGAACAACAAAATAAAAGAGTTCTCAAGTACATGGTTTTTATAAAGTGCATTACTATGAGCCAAAGTAATCATTTATTATTCCATTTTATGAATAAGATAACAAAGAAAAAAATTTTTTTTCTATGATCACAGGCCCCTTTACATATTCCTGCCTCCTTTCTAGAACTGGGATAAACAGAAAGGGACCAGGATTACATTTATAGCACTGCACTTTTATTAATATCCACCAAATATTTCTTAAAGACACATCAACAGCTCTCCCTCATACACAATAAAGTGGGCTTACAGGGCAGGGGTCTTGGGCAATAGGCAAGGAATGGACTTATCAGCCATCAAAGACCACCTACTATGTGGTCACCCTGGAGCAGAAGACATACACTGAGGCAGTGTCACTGTGAAGTGGGATGGAGCCACATATAAAAGGTTGAGAAATTTGGATTTTTTTATGCGACGACTCCTATATGATGTATCTACAATGAAGAGGGTGAGGTGGTGACAGGCGGACGGACAGGAAGGCTCAGCCATGTGTTAGCAGCAACTGTCAAGGGCACTGCCACTAAGCACAGTGGTAGTGGGAACGGAAAGGACGGTGCGGATGGCGGCATAGCAAGCGGGGACGACTGGGCAAGTCTGGGGAAGGAGTCTCACTCCGTGGGGCTGCAGGGCTAGATGAGTGTAGCAGTTGGAAGCTGTGCGACTGGACACGAGAGGCAGAACTGGCTCTTCAATCTAACGCTAAGGACATCACCATCTGAAATGGATCCTTTCAACCTTCCTTCCTGAATTCCTCCTTCCCTCCTCTACCCATGACCAGCGCCAAGAGCTTCAAGGAGGCCATATTCTTCCCTAGGAAAGCTTTTGTTTTTGTTTCTGTTTTTCCAGGTAGGGTCTCACTCTAGCTCAGGCTGACCTGGAATTCACTATGGAGTCTCAGGGTGGCCTCAAACTCACAGCGATCCTCCTACCTCTGCCTCCCAAGGGCTGGGATTAAAGGCGTGCGCCACCACGCCCAGCTAGGAAGGCTTTTGTAAGTCAGGTTTTCTAGACTCAAACATAGCATGCTCCTCATCCCCAAATAGTTGATTCGGGTTCCAATTATGAAAATACTACATGTTAGGACTCTATCCATGAGCACACATAGAATCTGGCTCACTACCCCACAGCAACAAGGTTAAGTATTTATAATCTCTTTCTTTTGAGAGATACCTCAGGGTTATCTGATGACTACAGACTACATTTTTTTAAATCATAGCTATGTAAAGAGTACATGTGCACATGGATAAACAACACAAAGGTGTGTTATAGGATAGGATTATGGATAATTGCAAAAATGCTTTTGTAATGAGAATAAATACTTGTTTAATAAGCGAAAATTAAAGGAGATCTGACACAAGGAAAACTCCCATCCTGGTGTCTGACGCACCACAAATATCTGTTGAGATGAAGAGTGGAAGTGACTAGAAGTTCCATACGCAAGAGTAAATAGGTTCCTAAGTGGACCATGTCACTGTCATTCTTCACCCCGCCCTCATTTCCATTCCCTTCCCAGATAAGAAGGGGTCTTAGAGTTTGGAGAAAAGGAAACAAACTCGTAATGCATTTTTTTTTTTTTTTTTTTTTTTTTTTTTGGTGCCTAGTTAATACTTCCTGACTCAGAGCGCGGAAACTAGACAACAATTAGCTGGTGCAATTGGATCTTTCCTTGCTGTTTGAAAGACACAGAGCCAAAACCTCCATTCATTAAGTCTATCAGTGACTGCTAAAATTTGAACCCAGATCCCCCCGCCCCTGCAGGGGCTTTGGAACACTATGGTCTTCAGGTTCACTTCCTGCCCTGCTTTCTTAAACCCTGGAAGTATGTGAGGAAGTCAACAGAATGATTTCATGAGTAAAATCTCCTATTCAACATAGGCCATGGAGACCTCAGAGCTCCCCCCCCCCCCCCCACTCCCAGGAGAGTGAGGATCTCCTTACAGTTGAAAAGGCTCTTCAAAGAAAGTAAAATCTCTGGGCCCATTTGGGGGGTGGACAGGAACATAAATAACACGCCTTATCATGAATTGGCCTGCCAATTAGCAGCTAAGCAAGGTCCTCTCTGTCTCCCCTCCATTCACACCCTCCCTTCCTCCCTCCTCCTTCCCTCCCTCCCCAGCTGTGGTCCAAGACCTGCCCATCCTGGCCTTGGCAACCTCTGCTCAAAACTGCCTATGGGATGAGCCTCTTTTCCTGAGTGATGGTTCCTGCAAGGTTGTGTTTCTAAGATAACTTGAAAGAGGGTAAGAGGGGAAGTGTTTGAGGTCTCAAGTGTCAGCCACCATACATGTCAGCAGTCTCTAGCATCCTGACTACTAAACCCTGCCTAACCCATCTCCAGGCAGGCAGTGTCAATAAGGAGGCACAGGGTGGAAGCCAGACCTTCTTTCATTTTGACCTCTTTGCATAAAACTTAACTCCAAAAACTCATCTGGAAGGAAAATCGTAATCCTACTGCTGTTTCCATCCTGGCTCTGTCCCGCTGACCCCAAAGTGCTTCAAGATTACCATGGGAACCTTCTGGGTCTCAATTATGTGACCATTTAAAAAGTACCAATTATAAGACCTCAGAAATGCTCCTGGGAAACCTGTTACACACCTCAAAATGGCCAGCCTCTTGCCTCAGACTTGCTTTAAGTAATGCTCAGAAATCACTGAAAACCAGATTGTATGAGCATCCCAGCCTCCCCCACTCACTTTGGTCTAACAGGGTTGTAGACTAATATTTCCCATGCTACCCTGCAGAAAATGGAGACAGATTTATTGCCTGTATCCATCACTGCTTAGAACATAGTGGCAGAAAAAAAAACGGAAGTGTTTACATATTCAAGAGTCTTTAAAACTATATTCACTAAATGGCCTATGCCTGCAAAGCTCCAACAGAGCACTAGGTGACAAACGTACTAGTAAGGGGTATCTGGAGGTGACCCATGGATCTGACCCCAAAACTTGGTCCATGCAGAGGTAACTCGGGGTCAGAACTTATGGGCACCCATTCAGGCTTGCAGAAACGGGACAGAGAGTGGCAGAACACCTCACCACACCCAAAGTGCCTGTTTGGGATGCTGGTGTGTGGTTTGTGTATTCTTAGCTCTAACTGCCACATCTCTGCAGTCACACGACTCTTGTTTCAAGGACTCGACCTCTGCCACCCTCAAAACACAACATAACCCACCTCCCTGGCCCCTGTAGGCTCTCAAGGTCGGCTTGCCCCCTCTCCCTCCCCCACCAACACCACAACAACTTTCAAAGTTCTCCTGTCACCTGGAAAAGCAAACGGACACTGAGCACCTGAAAGTCACACAGGCCCTTCAAAACTCCAGCAGCAAATTCCTCTGCCTGCCTTCCCCACCCTCCCTACAAAACTCCTTCCCACTAGTCCCAGAAGGTCACTTGCCAACCTTCTCACAATTACACAAATCAAACCCCCAAGAGAATACGCCCTCCAGAGGGACGCTGAAATACACACACACACACACACACACACACACACACACACACACACACCTTCCCTCTTGATGATGCGCCCCAGACCTACAGACACCCCTCTGGACACTGGACACTTCAGCCTAGCCCATCTACCCGCCCAGGGAGGTAGGGCGTTCAGAGGCCCCTCGTTTTAGGTTTGTCCTTTTAAAATGTCATTAGAAACTTCAACCCCACAGAGGCAAATGGGTGTTGAATGTTCAACGGAATCGCCGACCCCGGTGGCAGGCTTGTCCTCCAAGGCCTGTCTCGGGAGCCGTGGCACGGAGTCAGCCTTTGGGGGAGGGGGTGCAAATTTGGGAGAATGTCCGTGCCCTCCTTCTACTGTAGCCGCTTCCGGCAACTGCGGGCGCGAAACGACCCAGACCCGGCTAGGGAGCGCAGCACCGCGGCCCTGGGCCCGGCGACGGCCCGGGAACTTCGGCGTGCAAAGCCCGGAGCGCCCAGAGCCCAGTCCGAGCCCCAATCCGCCTCCGGAGCCCTGAGCCCCTATCCCCGGCCGGAGCCCTGAGCTCCTATCACCGCCGGAGCCCAGCCCAGATTCCCCGATCACCCTCTAGAGCCCTGAGCCCTGATCCCTGGCCGGAGCCCTGAGCCCTGATCCCCGCCGAAGCCCAGTCTTGAGCCCCGATCCTCGATCCCGGCTGGAGCTGGTGCCACACATCCCCGCAGCGTCAGCTCTCCGGAGCGCACTCGCCATCGCCCAGCCCCGGGACGCCTCCCGCCCACTCCTCTCCCCAAACCAACAAATAAACAAAACTTTTTTTTTTTTTTTTTTTTTTAATGAAAAGCAAACAAACTGGAGCGGCGTGACTCACCTCGGCTGCAGCCGGCGGCTGGGAAGGCTGAGCTGGGGCTCGGGGAGGGGACCCGCGTGGCCACCCGGCCCGGCGCCGCACCGGCGCTCCGCACGCGCGCACAGCGGCACGGTGACACCCGGGGACTCGCCGCACCCGAGGGAGGCCGCAGCGGGAGCAACAGGAGAGCCCGGGGGACCCGAGACGCTGCCGGGCCCCGGGGAGAGGGGGGCGAGGTGCGGGCTTGCGCGCGCGTGCGCCCCCGGCTGACACCCGCGAGCCGGGTCTCAGGGTCCCCGCGGCGGGAAGCGGGAGCCGCGGCGGCCGCGGCAGCAGGAGGAGGACCAGGCAGGGGACGCCGATCCCTCCATATGGAAGAAGCCTTTTTGGATGACTGAGCTCGCAAACAATTCCTTCCTTTTGCTTCTCCAGCCTAGGAGCCCTCCCATCGCCGCGCGCGGGGAAGGGGGGTGGCAGCCCAGGAGGCGGGGAGGAGGGGGAGGAGCGCAAGGGAGCAAAGAAAAAGTCTTGGAAAGGAAACTGGGGGGGGGGGGACCTATAGTCTCCCTCCCCCCAACTCTAGGACAGTTTTCCCCTAGGTCACCCACTTTCCTGCGCGTGTTACACTCGCGATCTCTTCCAACTTCTTTCCCTTCCCCACACCAAAAATGTCTTTCTTCCACTCCAGGGGCTCCCCACACCCACTTCTGCTTCACCTTGGACCCGACCCTTCCCTCCTGGGTTGGGGGGGTCGCCTCTTCTCCCTTCACCCTTTCTGGGACCCACTTCTCAATGTCACTTGTATTTTGTAAACAAACTATTGGATAAATCAGTAAGAGCAAACTTTTACTAACCTCCCAGCACCCTCCTCCTCAAAAAGAAAAGAAAAGAAAAGAAAAGAAAAGAAAAGAAAAGAAAAGAAAAGAAAAGAAAAGAAAAGAAAAGAGAGGAAGGGGTAAATTGAGAAAGCGATAAGGAAACGTATCTCAACAAAGCCACGAGGCTGGCTTCCTAGAGCCACTGGCTCGGCTGGGGAGGGTTTGCCATGACCACTTACCCTGGGCTGACAGCGCGCTGACCTCTATTCGTCATGTCAGGGTGGAGAGGGGACAGTAGTCACACAGAGAACTTAGCTACCTCCGTGCGAGGAGGGGGGCGTGGACAGAAAATAGTCCATGCAGGAATTCTCACTAGGAGTATAGCTAAGCACCTCTTTGGAAAGTTTGTTGCAATGCAGATTGCTGGGTCCTGATGTTTTGATTCAGTCGGTCTAGGCTGGGCGAAAATTTGTGTAATTCCCAGGAGATCTGAAGTTGCTGTCAACCAACTGTCCACATTTCTTAAAAAAAATAAATAAATAAAATAAGGAGGTGGGGTGCTGGAGAGACGGCTTAGCAGTTAAGGCATTTGCCTGCAAAGCCAGAGATCCTGGTTCGATTCTCCAGGATTCAGGTAGGCCAGATGCACAAGGGGGTGCATGCATCTGGAGTTCCTTTGCAGTTGCTGGAGGCCCTGGTGTGCCCCATTCATTCTCTCCCTCCCCCCCCCTCTTTCTCTCTGCCCCTTTCTCTCTCTCTCTCTCTCTCTCTCTCTCTTTTTTTTTTTTTTTTTTTTTTGAGGTAGGGTCTAACTCTGGCCCAGGCTGACCTGGAATTCACTATGGAGTCTCAGGGTGGCCTCGAACTCACGGTGATCCTCCTACCTCTGCCTCCCGAGTGCTGGGATTAAAGGCGTGTGCCACCACGCCCGGCTCTCTCTCTCTCTTAAATAAATAAACAAATAAAATATTTTTAAACCCACTTTGATAGAGAAGACTTGAGAAGGCAGATGCCAAGTTGGTGACACTGTAATGGGCATCTAGCTTAGCTAGGGAAGGCTCATTAGCCCTTACACTGGGCTAACTTAGACCGGTTATGTCAGGTGTTCCCTGTCAGAGAGCCAAGGAGGCTGCCCTTGGAGTTGGTCTGGAAGGCAAAGGAAGGAAGAATGGACGCGCTGCCTTCCCCGTGTGGCAAAATAGCTTCTGTGGGACTTGGAAAAGCTGTTATGTGACTCTGAGAAAAGTCGCTTAACTTTCATGGGCAATGGTTTTGTTTTCTGTTGTTTGGGTTCCCCTCAGTAAAAATACAAACTTTAGACTGAGTATATGATTCTAATTGAATCAGACAGAAGGAGGGAGAGAGGCCAGAGGAGGGAGAAAAGGAGGGTGAATGGAATGCATTCTACTCAGTGAGTGTTTCGCAGCCGCTCAGTTCCTCCTGCATTTGTTAACTAAAGCAGGAGACCATTTCTACATTGATTTAGCTGATAAGTTCCAGATAAATCGAACTCCATGTGCCTGGATTGGTGTGCCTGTGCCAAAAATGGATCAAGTGGATGAATATACGTATCTATATATGTTTACCTAGGTATAGTTATTTGGTGGGTGTGGCGTATGCCCATGTGTGCGGCTGAGTGCAGAAGCTGGAGGAATTCGGACGCCTTCCTCCTCTATCACACTCTGCCTTCTTTTCCTAAGATAAAGCCTCTCACTGGACCTGGAGCTTCTTCCTGTTTTTCAGTTGAACTGGCTTACCAGAGAGTCCTAGCAGTCCTCCAGTCTACACAACTCGCCGTTAGCCCTGGAGTTACCCCAGGGTAAGTGTTGGGAATTGAACTCATGCTTACACAGCAAGCGCTCTTACATTACCCCAGCCCCATGATGTAATATTTTTGACAAGGTCAAGAGGCTCTGAATGCCCTCTTTGAACCTCCCACCCACGCCCCACCCTCCACTTTCCTTCTGTTTTGAACCTCCCAAGAAGCTCCTAGAGTATTCTGAGACCTGTTTTCCTCCCTATTCAATGACAACGTTAGCTTTTGCCATCGCACAGTCCTCCTTCTGTGGCACAATTCAGGACTACATGACTTGGGGACAACCCTGGGTACAGAACTCTTAATTCCACAAGGAAATGGGTATGCCACTCTTCCAGTGTTGTGCCAACACCACCTCTCTCTAGAGCCTCAAGCGAGGGAACCATCTTTCTAAAGATGGTTTCCAACTGCCACTCTCATTGGCAACATTGAGATCCAATAAGAACAAGGCACTTGAAATTCAAATTTCTATGTTCCTACACATGCAGATTCATTGTTCAACATGGCAAAGATGTCCCCTACTCCTTCATGCTCTCTTTCTCCTTGAACATTTTCTCCACTCTGGTCTTTAGGTCCACACCGTCAGTTCTTACCAACGCTGTTTAGCCAGGAGAGGGACCCTTGCTCCTCTGATCATCATGGCTGCTTGTCTACAGTATAATTTAAACAGAATGCAGATCACAGTGTAACAGAGAGGATTTAATTCTGCCACCAGCATCAAGCACACTGTTGGCACCTCAGATTGTTTATTGTTTCTATGGTTCTCAGTGTGGATGCGATAGTGTTTGTTATTACAACTCTCAGAAGCACACCGTACCTCAGAACTCTTCCTTCCCCACTCAATCACACTTCTTGCCCTCTCGTAGTCTTCCTCTCAGTTTCTAACCCTCTCCCACAGGGTGGCCAGCTCAGCATCCCAGATGGCGCAGAGCAGCGAGCTGGACATGAGCTTTGTGTGATACTCTTGGCTATTCCCCATTTTGTACACGGTGGTTCGCCTCTGACATCCTGTTGTGGGGAGACTTTATGGGCACCCACCCAGAAAAAAAAAGCAATTAATATGGAACTGGCCACTGCATTTATGCTTCTGGAAATGGAGAGAGTGGGCAGGGACTGTAGTTTCTATTGGTCACTGTCGGTAAGCTGTACAGAATAAATTGAAAGAATTCTGGGATGAGACATAAAAAAACATGTTGCTCCCTCTTGGGGGTACTGTGGACATCCTGTGACATAAACAGATACCTACAGGAGATTGTGCCGAGAAAACTACTAAGGTATATACAAAGAAGGACAGGGAACTGACCTTTTCCTTTGTTTTAATATCAACCTGTTTTGCTGCATAGGAAGCATGCGCACTGAAGCAAGCTCAGAGGATGTAGAACTGCACAGATGCAGGAGGGAGAGTCCCATGAAGCCTACAGTCAGAGGATAAAATGCTTAACACAGTAAAGTGTTTCTCTTTTTACTCATTTTTCTGCTTGCTTTTGGTTCTCATCAATACAAACACATACTTTTCTCTAAGTACATGATTTTTCATTTAATTAGAATTGGAAGACATTTAAAGGGCAATAGAATTGGAGACATTCATTAGGTGTTTGTATTGGCTTTTTAAAATATTTTTTTAATTTATTTGCAAGCAGAGAAGGGGAGGGAGCAAGAGCCTCTAGCCACTACAAACAGACTCCAGATGCATGTGCTACTTTGTGCATCTGGCTTTATGTGGGTACTGGGGAATCAAATTTGGGTCAATAGGCTTTGCAGGCAGGTGCCTTAACCACTGAGCTATCTTCCCAGCCCCTATATTAGTTTTTTTTCTTATGCATTTAGTAATTTAGGCAGGATCCAATTTCTTTATTGATTTATCTGGTACTTTTATATTTTTCCAAATTGAGTATGTTTTCACATATTGCTTTTTAAGTTTAACATTCAAACATGATTATTTTCTTTTTTACCTTGAATCTTCTTCAAAGTTTGCCTAAAACAGCTGTGAACTATTCCACCAAAAGAGAAGTTATTGGGGCTGGGGAGATAGCTCAGTGGATAAAGTGATTGCCGCACAAACATAAGGATCTGAGTTCCGATCTCTAGCACCACATAAAAGCTGGATGTGGTGGCACACTCCTGTAACCCTGTCTCAAAAAACAAGTGGAGGGCTGGAGAGATGGCTTAGTGGTTAAGCGCTTGCCTGTGAAGCTTAAGGACCCTGGTTTGAGGCTCGATTCCCCAGGACCCACGTTAGCCAGATGCACAAGTGGGCTCACGCGTCTGGAGTTTGTTTGCAGTGGCTGGAGGCCCTGGCGCGCCCATTCTCTCTCTCTCTCTCTCTCTGTGTCGCTCTCAAATAAATAAATAAAAATTTTAAAAAGTAGAGAGCAATTAAGGAAGACGCTTGACTGATCTTTGGCCTCCTCACTCAGATACACACATATGTACCCACACACATGTAAACATGCATACATATATGTACTCACATGTGCAGACACACAAAGAGATATTGTCTAATTATTCTTCTATTGCCATACATTAAATGGCTTTTATTTGTGTTATTATTTTTTGTTTTGCTTTGTTTTTTTGAGGTGAGGTCTCACTCTATAGCCCAGGCTGGCCTCAAACTCATGGTGATTCTCCTACTTCTGTCTCCCAAGTGCTAGGATTTAAAGGTGTATGCCACCACTCCCAGCTCTTACTTGTATATTATCCTGCATTGCAGTAGACCAAACATCTTACGTAAAACTTTTTTTATTCTGATTATTTCCTAAGGGTGGATTTCTAAGAGAAAGAGTTTTGGGTCAATGGATAGGATCTAGCATTTTAAAGGCTTTGGGTTGGTGTTGCAAAATTGTGCTCCAATGGTGCCAGTTACCATCTCTTGGGTTATTTTGATCAAAATAACAATGATGTCATTGAACATAAGGCCACAGGTGGAGACATGATTGGATTATCCATGTTTTTGGAGGCTTGTGCTTGCCAGCTAAAGAAAACAAGTGTCAGGTATTCAGTGGACACAGCACTCAAGTGTGAGAGCTGAACAATAACTTCTGACTAGGAGAACTCAATTATATTGCGATTGTGATCTTTAACCTTTCCAACAGCCCTCTGAGAAATAAGCTACTGGTGACTGGGCGCTCTCCTCTCCCAGCCTCGGCTGGAGTCTGTATATATATTCCGTTTTGAGTCATCGTAACAACTCCTTGGTGTAGATTCAATCTTCTCCATTTTACAGATAAGGAAAATTGTGTAACTTGCCTGAGATCTCTAACAACCAATTCTGGTACTCATTCCAAACAGTGTATTATGCGTTATTTTCTCATAGCTGTTTCATGAGTCATAGGCTACTTCTTGGAATAATAAAGGTACATTTATGGTAGGTGTGGTGGAACATGTCTGTGATTCTAGCACTCTGGAGGCTGAGGAAGGGGGATCGGGAATTCTAGACCAGCCTTGGTTATGTAACAAGGCTCTACCTGGAAAAAAACTAAAGTGCCACGTGGGCATGCATATCCATGTGCTCTACATGCACACGAACACAAAAGCAAGCACACAACGCACATACACACACGCGTGTGCTAAAACTAAACAAAAAAAGAAGGCACGTTTTGAAACTGCTTGAATTTTGGCAAACTATTGAGAAAATTTTTTATTGGGTTTTTCAAGGATACAAATCTATGTGCATTCAAAGAGCTAAGGTGATTTGCTAATTGTAGTTAATATTAGAGTCTAAGGGTTGTATATTGTAAGAGGATAGAGTTCTGATGTTTGAATTAAGATTCAAGGCTAGATACCAAACTTCACTACTAACCATAATTAATTAATACATTGAATTTTGTATACATTCCTAATCTCAAAGCTAATGTTTGACTACGGGTGTTTTATCTTGATAGGAGGTATAAAAATTGACATTCTAGTGAATTCCACTTCCTGATTTAAAATTCTAACTGCTGAATATGTAAAGCCTTTATTTATTAAGGCATTATCTGAAAACAGTTTCAGAATGAAAACATAACTTAATCCATTGGTTTAGAAGTAGGAAAATCCATGGGGGCACACGCCTTTAATCCCAGCACTCGGGAGGCAGAGGTAGGAGGATCACCGTGAGTTCTAGGCCAGCTTGAGACTACAGAGTGAATTCCAGGTCAGCGTGAGCTAGAGTGAGACTCTACCTTGAAAAACCAAAAAAGAAAAAAAAAAAAAAAAACTAGGGAAACCTGCCCTCATCAATTTGCTCATTAGCAGGCTGTCTGAATTTGCCCACCTCTCCATGCTGGGTATGACAAGGGCTGCTGGACAAGGAATATGCCAACTGCTCTAGAATATTTGTTGACTAAACGGAGAATGATAACTGAAAGCACAAGATTGACCTATGCAACAATTAGTAACCAATGCAAGACAGCATGTAATTAAAGCCTAAATTGCATGGTTCGGGTAGGATTACAGGTGAGCCCGGCACAGTGCCATCTATGCCTCATACAAGTTGAGCAGCCTGGGTCTGACTTCTGTAGTCCTGAGCTGTCAGCTCAGGATTGCTGTGGCCATATATTCTGCTGCCTTTAATGAGTAATCAGCAAATTTTCATCAGGCTGCTTATGACAAGGGTCCCCTAGGAGGAGGGTGACATGCAATGAAAAGGGGGGCATTCTGGAGTCAAGGTAAATCTACACTTGAATCCAATCTTCCAAGCTGGGTGAGTTTGAATGAACCTTCATCTTTCTATCTGTGAAGATTAGAAATCAGATATATAATGTCCCAGTACCTGTGGGTTGCCTGCTACAACTACACTAGCTACTGATTGGTCAGTTCCTATGCTATGCTGTTGTGACATACATTTTTAAAAAAGATTTTATTTTTTATTTATTTATTAAGAGAGAGAGAAAGAGAGAGAAAGAGACAGAGAGAATAGTCATGCCAGAGACTCTAGCCACTGCAAACAAACTCCAGACGCATGTGCTACCATGTGCATCTGGTATACATGGGACCTGGAGAATGGAATCTGGGTCCTGAAGCTTCACAGGTAAGCGCCTTAACTGCGAAGCCATCTCTCTAGCCTGGGACATACATTTTTAAAAAATCATTTACTTATTTATTTATTTGAGAGCAGAAGACAGAGAGAGAAAGAGGCATATAGATAGAGAGAGAGAGAATGGGCGTGCCAGGGCCTCCAGCCACTGCAAACAAACTCCAGACACGTGCACCCCCTTGTGCATCTGGCTAGCGTGGGTTCTGGGGAATGGAGCCTCGAACCTGGGGTCCTTAGGCTTCACAGGCAAGCGCTTAACCACTAAGCCATCTCTCCAGCCCATGACATACATTTTTAATTAAACCTTTGGTAGGCACGTCATAAAGATCTATTTATTACTGAAGATGTGTGGCTGAACTAGAGAAATGGAAAGTAGGGCATTTAGTCCCAGGCCGTTTCTGTTACCCAAGCTGCTTGCTTAAGCAATTTTGCACACTTCTTAAGCCTGCAGACAAATAAAATCTGTCTGCCGACACTGAGTTCCGCTTTTCGAGGTATCAGATTCTCTGAAGCAAGCTGTGCCCCCACTGAGACCCCCACGAAACCCCCACCTTCCACAACTGCCTCCATCTGTTCTTCCCTGCCCCCCACCTCCTCACGTGTGAGGCTGAGAATCTGGGATTCTGGAGCTGCCTAGACTCCAGCTGTTTGATATTGTGTGGCAGCCTCAGTGAGGAGGCAGGGGAGAGATTCCAGATGAAAGCGAAAACTCAAAGAGAACTGGTCCTCGGACTTTGATACCAAACTCAGTGGGTAACAACCTCCGTTAAATTTGTTCAGTCAGCCATTCAGGAGGGAAGGAGTTTCTCACACACCCCTTGAGGGTTGTCAGTGAGGGGATGCTACTGTGGAAGGAAGCCATGTTCCAGGCAAGGCAGACTCTAATGCCAGTCCTCCTGTTGCAAACGTATAGACAGGGAGCGTGCTTGCTGGTGTTTCTTCAAGAGTGTCATATGTGGGGGCTGCAGAGATGGCTTAGCGGTTAAGGTGCTTGCCTGTGAAGCCAAAGGACCTCGGTTGGATTCCCCAGGACCCACGTAAACCAGATGTACAAGGTGGTACACACATCTGGAGTTCATTTGCAGTGGCTGAAAGCCCTGGCGTGCCCATTCTCTCTCTCTCTCTCTCTCTCTCTCTCTCTCGCTCTCGCTCTTAAATAAATGAATAAAATAAAATACTTTAAAATAAGACATTAAAAGCTTTCTGTCAGCAGGGCATGGTGGCTCAGTCCTTTGGTTCCAGCACTAGTGAGGCAGAGGTACAAGTTTGAGGGCAGCCTGGAGCTGCAGAGTAAGTTCCAGGTCAGCCTGGGCTACAGTGAGACCCTGACTCAAAAAAAATTTGAAAGAAAGAAAAAAGAAAAAAGAAAAAAAGAAACGAATGCCATGTGCTCTTCCTCATAAGCTACTGGGGAGTTGCCGGAACCCGACCTCTCCAGCCCTGTACTCACAGGCAGAATTTAACAAGGATCCTCAAGCTATGAGCGACCTGAGCGTGAGAGGGACAGACTGACCTCTCTGGACAGTGGTTGGAAGGTCTCTGAGAAGTCCAGGCAGGGCTACAAGGAAGGGAAGGGAGGAGAGGAAGGCAGAGGCTGGGCCCGTGTTGGCAGATCCTCACTCCTACCTCTCTGCCTCAGAGTCAGAAACCAGTTCCATCATCTTTGCCTCTCACTGGTTGAATTTACCAACCAGGAAATGGAGTAGCTTGAGGCTTGGTAGGCCTAACTTAAGAAGTGTGTTCCTTATGAACATCTTCCTGACATAGGAAGTGCTAAGAAACGAATCACACAATTCACTGACTTGCAATCCTTCCTTCCTTCCTTTTTTCCTTTCTAGTTTTTAAAAGCATTTTATATTTATTTATTTATTTATCTACATACTGTTTTTTTCGAGGTAGGGTCTCACTCTAGCTCAGGCTGACCTGGAATTCACTATGTAGTCTCAGGGTGGCCTCGAACTCATGGAGGTCCTCCTACCTCTACCTCCCGAGTGCTGGGATTAAAGGCATGCGCCACCACGCCTGGCTCAACATCCCACTTCTTATAGCTCCCTGCTGGCCCACTTTCTGTCCTTACACTTCTCTGTCCTCTAACTTACTCTTAAGGCTTCCCTGTGACATCAGCGTTTCTAGGAAGACCTACCTGAGCCTCCCTCCCAACTCATCTAGTGCAGCTCTCTTCCCATGGAACCCTTCTCTTGCCATCATCTTGACTCTATTATGTGCGTTACAATTGTAGTGTTAACTGTGGGTCTAATTTGTCTTTTTCTTGGCTGGAAAGCCAATCTTTGTTTATTTCATTTTTGTATTCCCACTGTTCAGCACAACACATGAACAGTATATAAATATAGCAAATGAGGGCTGGAGAGATGGCTTAGCAGTTAAGGCCCTTGCCTGAAAAGCCTAAGGACCCATTTTCAACTCTCCAGGTCCCATGTAAGCCAGATGCACAATGAGACACAAGCATGCAAGGTCGCAATGTGCACAAGGTGACACACGTGTCTGGAGTTCGATTATAGTGGCTGGAAGGCATGGTGCACCAATTCTCTCTCTCTCTCTCTCCCTCACACACACACACATAAAAAGGCCAGTCTTGGGGCTTGAGCGATGGCTTAGTGGTTAAGGTGTATGGCTGTGAAGCCCAAGGACCCAGATTCGATTTTCTAGGTCCCACATAAGCCAGATGCACGTGGTGGTGCATGTGTCTGGAGTTCATTTGCAGTGGCTGGAGGCTCTGGCGTGCCCATTCTCTCTCTCTCTCCCTCTCTCTGTGTCAAATAAATAAATGTTAAAAAAAAAGGCCAGTCTTTTGGGCTTGTCTATCTATCTATCTATCTATCTATCTATCTATCTATCTATCTAGCAAATGAATGAATAAATTAATAAAATCAAATATCCCTGACTCTGCAGTTAAGTCTGGAAGACCTGTGTGGCTTGAAATGTTGAAAAGTTTCCAGTAAGGGAGGCCTCAAATAAAACCATACCCTTGAAAACCAAAGACCAAGCTCTTAGCTAAGTTAAGCAAGCTAAGACTGGTTTCTCTTAGATATAAAGTTGTATGACTATTTTATTCTGCATTTAGATGCTAATGGTATGCAGGAAATGACTTTTTAGCTACATTGGTTGTAAGAAATACTGACATGGATATCTCCTATACTTTTCATCTAATTCTCACCCAACTATAGCACAATAGCCCTTAGAATTATAATACAATGTCTTTTAAAAAAATTTTTTTTTTGTTTTTATTTATTTATTTGAGAGTGACAGACAGAGAGAGGAAGAGGCAGATAGAGACAGAGAGAGAGAATGGGCGTGCCAGGGCTTCCAGCCACTGCAAACGAACTCCAGACGCGTGTGCCCCCTTGTGCATCTGGCTAACGTGGGTCCTGAGGAATCGAGCCTCAAACCGGGGTCCTTAGGCTTCACAGGCAAGCACTTAACCGCTAAGCCATCTCTCCAGCCCAATACAATGTCTTAATAATTAACATGATACAATCACCAACTTTATTCATATTTTGTCAGGTTTACATGCATACTCATTTGTGAGTGCTTGAATGTTTTAAAAAATGTGGGCAGGAGAGATTGCTCAGTGGTTAAGGCACTTGCCTGCAAAGCCCCAGTAACCCATGTAAAGCCAGATGCACAAAGTGGCAGATGTGTCTAGAGTTCATTTGCAATGGCTAGAGGCCCTGGTGCATCCATTCTCTGTCTTTCTTCTCTCTGTCTCTCTCTGCCTGCAAATAAAATAAAATCAAGAAAATATTGTTGAAAGAAATAAATTTAAAAATGTCTGTGGGATCAGAATAAATCTACAGATTTAATACAACCTATATCAAAATACCAGTAGAGCTAGAAAAGCTATTTTAAAAGCCATATGAGGGTTGGAGAGATGGCTTAGCAGTTAGGCACTTGCCTGTGAAGCCTAAGGACCCCAGTGCAAAGCTCAACTTCCCAGGACCCATGTTAGCCAGATGCACAAGAGGGAGTACATGTCTGGAGTTCGTTTGCAGTGGCTGAAGGCCCTGGCGCGCCCATTCTCCCTCTCTCTCTATTTGCCTCTTTCTCTCTCTGTCTGTCACTCTTAAATAAATAAATAAATAAATAAATTTAAAAAATATATTTTAAAAAAAAAGCCATATGATCCGGGCGTGGTGTCACACGCCTTTAATCCCAGCATTTGGGAGGCAGAGATAGGAGGATCACCGTGAGTTTGAGGCCACCCTGAGACTACATAGTGAATTCTAGGTCAGCCTAAGCCAGAGTGAAACCCTACTTTGAAAACAACCAAAACAAACAAACAAAAAAGTCATGTGAACTCTCAAGGGACTCTGAATGTCCAACATTATCTTGAGAAAGAACAAAACTGCAGGCTATACGCTCTTTGATGTCAATATTCTACTAAGCAATAGTGTTGCAGTTACCTTTTTTTATAAAAAATTATTTATTTATTTGACAAAGAGAGAGAGGAAGAGGCAGAGAGAAAGATAGAATGTGTGTACCAGGGCCTCCAGCCACTGCAAACGAACTCCAGATGCATGTGCCCCCTTGTACATCTGACTTACATGGGCCCTGGGGAATCAAACCAGGATCCTTAGGCTTCACAGGCAAACACCTTAACTGCTAAGCCATTTCCCCAGCCCTGCAGTTACCTTTGCATTACTGAAACACCCAACCAGAAGCAGCTTATGGGGGGTGGGTATTTCAGGCTTAAAGACTCCAGGGGAAGCTTCATCGTGGTGGATGAAGTTGCCTTCCTTTACATACATGCACAGCAGAGGGGAAACCACTAGGACCAGCAAGCACGAGCTGACTGGAAACACCTTAGGGGCTGGACTCAAGAGCCATCCCCAGTGACACACCTCTTCCAGCAGGGCTCTGCCTGCTGGAGACTCAAGTAGGAAGCTGGGCATGGTGGCACACTCCTTTAATCCCAGCACTCAAGAGGCAAAGGTAGGAGTGCCGTGCGTTGGAGGCCTCTCTGAGACTACATAGTGAATACCAGGTCAGGCTGGGCTAGAGCGAGACCCTATTTTGAAAAGAAAGAAAGAAAGAAAGAAAAAAAGAAAAAAAAAGTACCTGAGGTTATGAGGGACATTTACATTTAAACCACCATAAATAGTAATTAAGGCGCTATTAGAGTGTATAATAATAGACATATCAGTGCAGAGACCCCCCCCCCAAAAAAAACTCTTGTATATAGCTGAACAATCTTTGACATGGTTGTCAAGACTAAAGAAAGAAGAATTATTTAACAAATGGTAATGAGAAAACTGTATATCTATAAGAGATTGAAGTTGGACCCTCACCTTACACCATATATAAAAGTTAACTCAAAATCATTAAACACTTAAAAACACAAGCTATTAAACATCTAAAAGAAACCATAGAGGAAAAGCTTCGGGATATTGGGTCTGGAAACTTCTTGAATATGATAGCAAAGACACAGATAACAAATAAAAATAGCCAAGCAGGACTGCATCAAACTGACAAACTTCTGTATATCAAAGCAAACAATCAACAGAGTGAAAGGTAATCTACAGAAGTCGTGTATTAGAAAGGGATTAATATCCAGAATATGTAAGGAACTTCTACAAGTTATCAGTAAGATAACCTAATTACGGGCTGAAGGAATGGCTTAGCAGTTAAGGTGTTTACCTGCAAAGCCAAAGGACCCAGGTTCGATTCCCCAGGACCCACATTAGCCAGATGCACAAGGGAGCACATGTGTCTGGAGTTCGTTTGCAGTGGCTGTAGGCCCTAGCGTGCCCATTCTCTCTCTCTCTCTCCCTCTTTCTCTGTCAAATAAATAAATAATTTTAAGTTAAAAAATAAAAGAAAATAACCTAATTAGAAAATAGACAAATGAAGCCAGTGGTGGCTCACACCTATAATTCCAGCACTCAGGAGGGAGGCTGAGGTAGGAGGACTGCTGTGAATTCAAGACAAGCCTGGGCTATAGAGTGAGTTCCAGATCAGCCTGGGGTTAGAGTGAAACCTCTACCTCAAACAAGAAAGAAAGAAACCAAGGAAGGAGGAAAGAAAGGAAGGAAGAGGAAAGAAAAAAAGAAAACAAAGAATATGTAAATGATCAATGCACATCTGAAAAGGTGTTTAACATCTTTTAATTATTAGGAAAATGCAAATCAAAACCACAATAAGATATTATCTCACATTCCAAAGTGGTCATTATAAACACATGTGCATATATGCACATGCACACACACACACACACACACACACAGAGAGAGAGAGAGAGAGAGAGAGAGAAATGTTAGCAAGGATATAGAGAACTTTTTAAAAATAAATTTATTTATTTGAAAGCAGAGAGAGAGAGAGAGCGCCAGACACAGAGATAATGGGTGTGCCAGGACCTCTAGCCACTACAAACAAATTTCATGTGCCCCTTGTGCATCTGGCTTACTTGGGTCCTGGGGAATCGAACCTAGGTCATTCGGCTTCGCAGGCAAACGCCTTAACCGCTAAGCCATCTCTCCAGCCCAATATAGAGAACTTTTGTGCATTGTTGTTAGGAATGTAAATGGTATAATCATTATGAAAAACAGCATGGATGTCCCTCAAAATGTTAAAAATGGAATTATATAACCTAACAATCCCAGTTCTAAGTTGATAGCCAAAAGAATTAAAATTAAGATCTCAAAGACATAGTCGCACATCTATGTTCATGGAAGCATTTAACCACAACAGCCAAAAGAGAAAAGCAACGCAAAATGTCCATGGAGGAGACATGGATAGATAAAGAAAACACGGTACATACATATAATGAAATACTATGCAGGCTTAACAAAAGCAGTTCTGCTACATACTCCAGCATGGACGAATCTGGAGGATAGTAAGCTAAGCAAATTTCCAGTCAGGAAAGAATAAATACTGTATGACTCCACCCCCAGGAAGCACGTAATGTAGTAAAAACCACAGAAACAGACAGCAGACCCGTGATTACTCAGGGCGGTGGAAAAGGTTTGGGGGGAATTAGTGGCCAGTGGATATAGACCAGCAAGAAGTTCTAGGTTTGCAACACAGCGACGTGAACCTATGTATCACTGCTGATCTCTGCACTGAAAATGGTGAAGATAGTGAATTTAAAGCTGTGGTTTTTCTTTTACTACGATAATAATAAAGAAGAAAGGATCTGTGATTTGTGTGTCACTGTGCAGCCCAGCTCCTGAATGCCTGGCCAAGGTCAGTAGGAGTCAGGATCCTGCCTGGTGACCCATTAAAAAAAAAAGTCTTCAGTCATCTCTCCCAGAAAGTAGTAAGAAAGCCATAATTCTTGACCTAGTCTCTGGTTGCTTGAGCCCTCCAAAGCTCCTCTTCTAATAACACAGGGAAGGACTGGTTTCCTAAAGGACGTGTAATGAGCTGGGCTACTTCCATCCACCATTTCTTCCATTTGCTACCAGTCCAGGGGCGCTGCCATAGCATGGTAGGGTTTGTGACCCTCAGTAAGTCACATGCTGCAAGCTTGGTCCCCAGTGTGATGGTGTCAAGGAGAAACCTTGAAGAGGTAGAGGGATAGTAGGAGGTAGCCACTGGGGGTCACAGCCTTGGGAAGGTGTTAAGGTAGTTTTTACAGGATCCCTAGTTACCTAGTTAGTTCCTGTAAGAATACATACTTTTTTTTTTTTTTTTTGGTTCTTCAAGGTAGGATCTCAGTCTAGCCCAGGCTGATGAGGAATTCACTATGTAATCTCAGGGTGATTTTGAGCTCATGACGATCCTCCTACCTCTGCCTCCCAAGAGCTGGGATTAAAGGTGTGCCCCACCATGCTTGGCCACACCTTTTTTTTTTTTTTTTTTCTGAGGCAAGCCCAACAGATTGGCCTATGTTTTTACTCAAGAGAAAGAGACACAGAGAGAGAATCAGCATACCAGGCCCTCCAGCCACTGTATTCGAACTCCAGGTGCGTGTGCCACCTTGTGTGCATGTGTGCTCTTGCCTCACTCACCTTGTGCATCTGGCTTGCATGGGATCTGGAGAGTCGAACATGGCTCCTTAGGCTTCGCTAGCAAATGCCTTAACCACTAAGCCATCTCTCCAGCCCCACACTTTTTATTAAAAGAGCAAAACTGGGGCTGGAGAGATGGCTTAGCGGTTAAGGCGCATACCTGCGAAGCCTAAGGTCCCAGGTTCAATTTTCCAGGTCCCACATAAGCCAGATGCACATGGTGGCACATGCGTCTGGAGTTTGTTTGCAGTGGCTAGAGGCCCTGGCATGCCCATTCTCACTCTCTCTCTCTCTCTCTCTCTCTGTCTCAAATAAATAAATAAATAAATAAATAAATAAATAAATGTAAATCTTAAAAAAATGACAAAAAATAAATCAATAAAATATTTTTTTTAAAAAAGGGCTGGAGAGATGGCTTAGCAGTTAAGCACTTGCCTGTGAAGCCTAAGGACCCCGGTTTGAGGCTCGATTCCCCAGGACCCACGTTAGCCAGATGCACAAGGGGGCGCAAGCATCTGGAGTTCATTTGCAGTAGCTAGAAGCCCTGGCGCGCCCACTCTCCTCTCTCTCTGCGTCTTTTTCTCTCTGTCTGTCACAACAACAACAACAAAAAAAAAAAAATTTAAAAAAAAAAAAGAGTAGGCTGGGTGTGGTGGCACACGCCTTTAATCCCAGCACTTGGGAGGCAGAGGTAGGAGGATCACCTGTGAGTTCAAGGCCACCCTGAGACTACATAGTGAATTCCAGGTCAGCCTGAGCTACAGTGAGACCCTACCTCGAAAAACCAAAAAAAAAAGAGCGAAGCTGGTTGTTATTTCCTCTTACTTTCTATCTTGCCACACGGTGATGTGGTTGCTCTCCTCTCTTGATACGCTCCCACCATGACAGCATTTCCCATGTCACAATGCAGCCAGGGGACCCCTCACCGGAGGCTGGACAGATGGGACTGCCTGATGTTGGGAACTTAAGCCAAACAGAGATAGATAACCCTCTTCACCAAGCACTCAACTTTAGGTGTTTTAGGGAAGTCACGGAAAACTGACAGAGACAGTGGCCTACCTAATTTTAGCAACAAGCAATTCCACGAGAGAAACAAAGTCAGCCTCCTCTTCTCACAATGCACAAGAGACAGGTGACCCTTCACAGAGATGTGCTAAGGAATGGGATAGAGGCCACTGCCCAGCCACCTGTTCAATGTGCTACGGAACTGCCGGTTGGAAGGACAGCTACTACTGTACTCTAATTTTTTTTTGTTTGTTTCTTGAGGTATGGTCTCTTTCTAGTCCTGGCTAACCTGTAATTTCAGGGTGGCCTCAAACTCACAGTGATCCTCCTACCTCTGCCTCCTGCGTGCCGGGATTAAAGGCGTGCGCCACCACGCCCGGCTAACTACTGTGCTCTTGCTTGAGGTAAGTAGGGTGCTTCCCTTGCTCCAACCCTCCCCACATCTGCACTCAGCGCCTCACTAGGGGCAGAGGGTGGCTCAGGTCATAGAGCAAGGGAGGTAAGGAAGAGGCCATGGGAATCCAGGTGCTCCAAGTTCAAGAGTAACCGGTTGAGAACCTGTTCCATGAAGGAGGAAGGCAGTGGGAGGCAGGACCACGTTGACCTGGGTCTCCAAGCTCTAATGCATGCTCCATTGCCCCACTGAACTAGACATACAAAACAAATCCATGGGGGTGAAATCCCAGGTGTAAGTCTATGAAACTGACCGAACACAGCAAATTAAAACGTGTCTGAGATTGTAACCAACCCCTCATACCCTTGGGACTGCGATCCTGTCCTTCTCCAGGAGGGGCTGGCGGTGATGAGAGCACAGAAACTTTCTTACATTTCGTTCTTTCCTCAGGGAATAGCAGTAATGGGGAAATCCCACTCAAAATAAAGGGCCCCTTTGTCTAGGGGTTTACGTTTTCAAATTAGTTCTATATCAAATTACCTTAGCAATACCACAGCTGCCAAGCTGACTGAGACACAACATTTTCTTTCTCCCTTTGCTATATGATTCACATACAGCAGTCACCAACTCCAATAGGCGCTGCATTCTAGATCACTCCAGAATCTAACAGTCGCACTCAGACCTTTCTAAAATTGCCCCAATGCTGACCTTCATCACCCTACACAGGAGCTTTTCAATGAATCTCCTTCCCACCCATCCGTCTCCATCAACGGTCCATTCTTCACGTTCCTGATGGATATGTCAATAGAATGGCAAGTTTCAATTTCCAGTGCCACAAAGACCAAAGAGGCGAGGGAAAGGGGGGAGAAGGAAAAGGAAAAAAAAAAAAGAAGGGAAGAAGAAGATTAAAAAAAGAAATTTGGTTATGTCAGATACCTTCTCCTAAACTTGTTCATTGACCCAACTGACTGCTTTTAGGATGAAATTAAACTCCTTAGCCAAGCACACGAGAGCTATCATGCTTAATGGTGATTCCTTAACCAAAAGGTTGATGGTAACATCATGAGTCAAAGGACACTATAGATACTATGTACCCGCAATAAGACATTCCAGGAGAATCACTTCCATGGTATTTGTGTCCTCAAATAGAAATGATCACACCAAATTAAAGAAGTCAAAATAATTGGCCAATGTGTGAAGATCAAGAAATTGTGGGTTTAAGGCCAGCCTGAGCTATGGAGTGAGTCCGGATCAACCTGTGTTAGAGTGAGACCCTGTAAGGAAGGAAGGAAGGAAGGAAAGAAGGGAGGAGGAAGAAAATATGATAAACTAAGTGAAGACTACATCAGAGCTCGCTGTAGTATATTTGCAACTTTTCTGTGAGTCTAAAATTGTTAAGATAAGAACTTTAAAAAACTAAGTAGAAAGCCAGATGTGGTGGCGCACGCCTTTAATCCCAGTACCCGGGGAGGCAGAGGTAGGAGGATTGCCATGAATTTGAGGCCACGCTGACACTACATAGTGAATTCCAGGTCAGCCTATGCTAGAGAAAAGGAGAGACAGCAACAGATTTAAAATTCTCTGAAAGAAAGCAAAATATACTGTGGGGAGACACTTTTTTTTTAACTTTTCTTTAAGAAGAGCACACCAAAAATATTATTTGTTGTGGGAACATCTCTTACTATCTATCTGTTCCACTTAGTTGTATAGTTAAATTCTTGTGACACTACTGTTTCCAGGTTTTTGAGAGAAACTTTTAGTTCAAAGTTTTGAACTGGCAAGTCTAAATAAAAACTGTTGTTGCCCCCATCACTAGCTCTGCTCTCTAGCCAGCCCTGGGCTTTGATGTGACACTCTGTCCCCATCCACCTCTCCCTCAGTGGAGGACTTTTGAAATGAATGAAATGTGAAGACCATCGAGAGATCCTTAAGTCTTGCATCTTGGGACCCACCAGAAAGCCCGAGGTTGATGTTTGGCACTAGAATTTCAATCGCGTGGCATTAAATAACCACTAAGCTTGCAATTTGTTTTCTGGTGTGTGAGGTGGAGATAATGCTAATAGAAGCTCTCAAGATTACTTTGAGGAGGAAAGAAAATATTCCATGTGAAAGTACTCTTTAAAGAGCGAAACACATTATGAATGTTAATTTTAATTTCACTGTCTGAATACAATTAAACATATGGCATTTTTTAATGTAGAAAAGAGCCCACAAGGCACAAATTTGCAGGAACAATTTCAGTAAAGCAATTCTTTTTTTTTTTTTTTAACCTAAACCATATTTTTCAACATTTGGCTATGCAGTCAGATGTGTGATGTTTCTTTTCCATAGTCTTTAGCAATCGAGCCAGTCTGGTTTCAGGCCCATAAAAATAGGCTGTTGATCATTAGCGTGTGTAAAACATAACACTTGGGCATCTCACTTGGAGCTCGCTTTTTAACTTGCTTCAAGAGGTGGCGCTTAAAACTGAAGAGACTATTGTATACTTGAATGAGTGCACCAAAACACCAGGCCGGACCCGGGGGTAGGCACCCACTTATGTGTGCAACTGCCTCTTTTTTTTTTTTTTTTAACCTAATTAATCCTCTCCTTGCAAGCCTGAACGTAGCCTGTGAACTTTGCATTCTACTGGTAACTGGAACCCGGGATCCTAAAAAACCTGTGGGCTTTCATGGGACATGATTTGTTCAGGGCTCTTGAAGCAATGATATCTAATGGAGCAGAAGCAAAGAGAAAATGACCTGGGCTTTGGTGAGAACAGTTGATTTTCATCACAGATCTGGCCCTGTCACTTCCCTGCTTAGAAACCTTGCAGGGCCCCCCTCCTGGACAGACTCCAAGATCTCCTTCAGGCAACTCTGGTTTCTTTTTCCACAGACGTCACTCGGCAGCCCTTCCTTCCCCCCACCCCCCCCCAGTGGGGGGGAACCCCTGGTCTGCCAGACTGACTACCTGTAAGAAAATGAATGGCAGAGCTTGTACAAACTGCAGATGCTCCCACTGCAGCTCAGAATGCCTGGGCGTGGAGACCTGCACGTCCCCACTCTTCCAGCAACTTTCAAGAGACACCCCCACCACTGATCTAGCCACACTCAACGAATGAATGCTCTCTTCCTTGGGGCAGCCTGGATTTTATTTCTCAGGCCCATTAATGGCCTCTTCTTTTCCTCTCCACTGATTCACCCAGCTTCCTTCACTAGGCACAGTCCCAGTGCCCAACGCAGGCAAGTACATCAAGGGTTCACCTTCTCTGTGGGTTTTCCGGCGCTGACCTCAGGTCAACAACCATTAACTGAGCACCTACTAGTCATCAGGAACGACGCACAGGGATGGGCATAGACGTAAACTGGATTCGATCTTGATCCCCAACATGCCCACTCAACGCGCCTCTCTGTGTCTGCTCTCTCAAATGATGGACCAGGCTTTGGGGTGAGCCTTAGAGTGGAGGCTTAGCAGTGTCACAGGGAGGCACATTGAGGGCCAAAGACATAACTGGATTTCCTTGCGTGCTAGGGGAGGACTCCTATCTTTCTAGACTAGTCTGAGAGGAAGCTGAGCGTGGAACTGAGAAGTTGCAGAGTCTATCACGGCATGGAGCCTGCTTACGAAAGCCCCCCCCCCCCCATAGAGGAGGTGGTTCACTCTGGCTCCCCAACACCCGTAGGCATGCTGGGCACGACGGTGGGTAATTGTGAACCCAGGTGGATCCCCAGCTGGCATCTGGGCGGGTAGGTAAGCTTCGGATTCAACGAGACTGTGTCTTAGCAAATAAAGTGGAAAGCAACTGAGGAAGACTGGTGTCTGACTTTGACCTCCATACGCATCTGCACGTGCGCACGCGCACACACGTGTGCCCACCCACATATGGACATGCATATATGCATGTACACCACACACACACAGACAGACACACACACACACACACACACACAAACACATACGTGGGAAAAAAAAGACCCTCCATAAACATGTGCCAATACAATTTTGAAAACTTCTAAAACAAATAGAACGCTAGCCTGCAGTTTGAGTCTCTGAGATCTGACAAGGAATGCCCCTTATATTCTAGGACCTTCTTCTTCTTTTTTTTTTTTTCCTTCTTTTTTTTTAGCTTAAAATTGTTCAAGCTGTCTATTTCCCTAGTTTTGCAAATTAGTTTGCTCCCCCCCGCCCTCCCCTCTCCCTCCGCCCCTTTCTGGGCCTCTCACTTGGTACTTTCAGTGTTTCCTTTTCTCTTCTCACCTATTTTCCAGCTCTCATCACCCCTCCCTCCTTCTCTGAGACTCCTCCCTCCCTCCCGGCGCCCACATCCTGAGTATGAATGCGGGCAGGATTAATCCAGCAAGGAGCACAATGTCTGTGAGCCCCGGCAGGCGCACCAAAGCGTGCAGCGGTGATAAAAGGCAGCTCCCAGGGGCCCTGCCCCAAATCCTCAGAGACATTGACAGGAACCATTTGCTAACCCTTCTCCTGGCTCCAGGCCCCTGTAGCCCACAAGGGATCACACCTAGAAAAATCCAGAGAGAGAGAGAAAAGCGGCGGACTGCACACGGTAGACCCCTCAGGGCCCAACTTCTCCAACTCCCTACCTGAAAACCCTGGGTTCAGACTCCTGAGTCGCCAAAGCTCATGTAAGCTCAAGGTGGCTGAAGGAGTGATTTTAAGGTATTTTGGGAGAACTGGGTAATGGGAGAATTGGGTAACCTACTTCTGGCTGGCATAGAGAAGGAAGAGCTAAGAGCCAGCTATCTCTTTAGTGCTGTATCTAATACAATACCCAGGTGTATGTGCATGTGTGTACACGTGTGTATACACACACACACACACACATACTTACCTTCCAGTTCTTCTCCAAGATCATTCAATTAATGACGATCCGCTGAACTTGCAGTTGTAGGCCTGCACGTCGGGAAATGGTTTATTAGTAAATTTGGTCTACTATACCCAACGAAACTACACTTGCTTTGACCTAACTAACTAAATAAGAACTGTCTCCATGGCTTAGCCCGTGAAAGTGCCTTCCTGTCAACAAATAATGATTGCTATACCCGATATAGGGGAGATGGAGTGATCAAAGTAACTCTCAGTATTTATTCATATTTACTTGTTTTGTTTGGTCCCAGGAGACTGCATTCTACTCCTTAGACGCACCTTCTACCACCCATGCCACCATTATGAATGCTTGGCGTTTTTTGGTTTTTGTCTGTTTGTTTGTTTGTTTTGCAAGATAGGGTCTCACTCTAGCCTAGGCTGACCTGGCACTCACTCTGTAGTCCCAGGCTGAACTTGAACTCTTGGCAATCCTCTTACCGCTGCCCAAGTGCCAGGATAAAAGGCATGCATCACCATGCCCAGCCTAATGCTGAGCTTTTATTTTTTTTGGAGGTGGGGGTGTTTCATGGTAGCATCTTGCTCTAGCTCATGCTGACTGGGAATTCACTATGTAGTCTCAGGGTGGCCTCGAACTCACAGTGATCCTCCTCTCTCTGCCTCCCGAGTGCCAGGATTAAAGGCGTGCGCCACCACTCCCGGCCTAATGCTGAGCTTTTTAAGCGTTGATCACCACCCTTGTTTCATTGTAGTCTAGTTATCTAAACATGGCCCTGCCTGTGCTGTCTCTGTACCATTTCTCTCTAGCCTCTTTTAGTTTCCCTAGTCCCCCTACCCAGATAG
This sequence comes from Dipus sagitta, assembly GCA_036346955.1. Classification (NCBI taxonomy): domain Eukaryota; kingdom Metazoa; phylum Chordata; class Mammalia; order Rodentia; family Dipodidae; genus Dipus; species Dipus sagitta. The sequence continues at coordinate 179,134,640 of CM070774.1, read as the reverse complement.
GCAAGGACCCAGTGTGGCTAAGGGGTGACCGTTGGGTCTTTAGAGATAAGAGAGGTTGGGTTTCTAAACAGCCTCAGATCAAAAACTTGGCCCTTCCTGGGAACCTGAATTTCAGCCCTTTCCCAGTTAGCACTTTAGCATAAATTACTTTATCAGATTTAGCTGATTGATAATAGGCACTTTAAAGTTTTCCCAGGAAAAAAATATGGCAGCAATAATATCCACTCATTCACAAAGTGATTTAAAAAAAAAAAATCTTGTACCAAGTAGTAAATGCAGTGGGCAGAGGTCCAAATGGCAGCTAGAGAAGGAAGCTGCCTCTTCAAGAGACAGAAAACTACTGTTTTCCAGCTGCTTGCTTGCTGGTGGAGACATAGAGTAAATGGGCAGGTTCCCCCCACCCTGGCCCCCAGGAAGCTCAAATGGGCCTTCCAGGACGTTATGAAAGACTCTCACCCGGAGTTTGGAAGGCACTAGAAGTCATGAGGAGGGGTGAAGAAAATCTGTGAAGTCTTCTGGGCAGAGGAGGTTACACTTTAGCTGGAGTGCAAACAAAGGAAATAAAGGATGAGACATCTAGGGCTTAGTGGTGCACACTTGTTTGTCGTGAGTTCGAGGCCAACCTGGGCTACATAGTAAGTCCAAGGAGCCAGTCTGAATTTCAGAGTGAGACATTGTGTGTGTGAGACAGACAGACAGAGAGAGAGAGAGATCAAATTGAGAGGTGGGAAATGGAGATGTTCTATTCCGAAAGAGGAAGGCTGACACTCACATTGTTTTAGCATCTCTCTCCTGCTTTGCAAGCCAGAAGTAGGCTACGACAGCCCAGGACTGACTGCCAAGGAGACACTGAATTTTAGGCAAACCTGCGTTTTTCTTTTTTCCTTATTCAATTTTAATTTTAGTTATTTATTTGAGAGAGAGAAAGGTGGGAGAGAGAGAGAGAGAGAGGGGGAGAGAGAGAGACAGATAAAGAGAATGGGCATACCAGGGCCTTCAGCCACTGCAAACAAACTCTAGACGCATGTGCCACATTGTGCATCTGGCTTACATGCATCCTGGGGAATTGAACCTAGGTTCTTTGGCATTGCAGGCAAGTGCCTTAACCACTAAGCCATTTCTCCAGCCCAAACTTGCATTTTTCTTTCCCTGCCTTTGGGAAGCAGTAAAGGGTTTTTATCAGGAAAGTGACATGATTTGAATTGTGTTTCATGGAAGATGGGTGACAAGTTAGGAAATTTTTGTATCAACCTAGATGAATTGTACTTTGTCTCCACTGGATAGTGGACTTGGGGATGAAGAGAAAAAGTGAACATGGGACATGAGATTCAGAGTGTTATAGGTGACTTATTGGTAGGCAAACAATAATGAGGCTTCAGAAAATAAAAGATAGATAGTAAGAGAGGAACCTTGGCTTCATATGGTTGGTTGAGCATATGCTTTTATGTCTTACTGTTAAATGATATGAAAGAAATAATTTAAAAAATCATCAGTAGAAGAGAGACTAGTTGGAAAGAAGAGGGGGGGGGGCTGGAGAGATGGCTTAGCTGTTAAGGTGCTTGCCTGTGAAATCGAAGGACTCAGGTTCAGTTCCCCAGATCCCATGTAAGCCAGATGCACATGGCAGTGCATGTGTCTGGAGCTTGTTTGCCCTGGCATGCCCATTCTCTCTCTCTTGCTCTCACTCTTTCATAAATATGTAAGTAAATAAATATAATAAAATATATATATTTTTAAATCCTGGGAAAGAAGAATGGATTCAGTAGAGGGAGGGTTTGGGAATGGGAAAGGGATGTGGTGGAAGGGGATTATGATCTGTATAGAGAACTGAGAAGAACTTAGCGTTTTTCCAGTCTCAGCCGCAGTCCCTGGTATGCACCTCCACTGGCAGAGAGAAACAGTTCTTGTCTGACCGTGACCTGCTGTGGAGACCAGGCCTGAGTGACACAGAGCAGCTGCTGTGGTACCTGGCACGGCCTGTTCCGTGGAGGGTCGAGGCTGGTACCACTGACTCACCAGAGAACAACTGCTACCGGCCCCTCACTGCTGCTGGGGCTGCCAGAGCTAGAAACCGTGGCTAGTAGCAAATCTAGCCTCAGAAGTGTGCGGAAAACCCTACAGTGCAACAGAGATCACTTCCATTTCAGAAGAAGCCACGCCATGGCTACCTCACAGCCATGCTGTCTGCGTCACACCTGCTTTAACTGCCAGGGTGTCCCTACTCTTGTATGGCTTGTAGAGACAGACGGTCTCTCCAACTTTGCTACACCACACACTGTGCCCAAAGTCATTGGTCAAAGTGAAAGAAACTATGGGGAGATCACACTGTGGTACTTAAAATGAACATTGCCTAACAAACCAATGCCCCAAAGCACATCATTAGGAGGATGCTGCTGACTAAAAGTCCACATAAAAGTGGTATAGATACTGTGGTGGTTTGAATAGATGGCCCCCAACATATTCAGTTTTTTATTTGTTTGTAGTTTGCATCTGCAGCCACCTGGCTGGAGGCAGTGTCACTGGGTGGATCTTAAGGTATGGTGGTGGGTTTCAGATTTCAATCTAAATATATGCAAAGTGTGCCTAGCGGGAGTTACTGAAGTGTGTTATGGCTTTTGGCTGGTGATTCCTCTCTCTGCTTCATCCTGAGAAAGCAGGCAAGCTTCTTCTGCCACTTAGGAACTTCCCCTGGATCTGTAAGCTTCAATAAATATCCCTTCCTTCATAACTGTGCCTGGTCTGAAAGTTCATCTCAGCAAACCTGAAGCTGTCTGCTACAGATACCTTTCTACCAGTTGTGTAAATCTCAAGGTAGGATCATGTGTTAGTAACTTTTCTCATTTCTGTGGTAGGATACCTGACAAGCAACTGTGCAGATGAAGTCGTTATCAAGGCCCATGGGTGTTAAATACTTGCTTCTCCAGCTGGTAGCAATTTGGGAGGTAGAGCTTTGGGAGAGGAGATGTGTTGCTAGGGTCAGGCTTAGAGATGTTATAGCCCTGTTCTCCTTGCCAGTAGGAGCTCAGCTCACTCTTGCTGCTATCTGTCAGCTGCTATGGCAAGATGTGATGCCAAGCCTTTGCTCTACCATCCTTTCCTTGCCACAATGAAGTTTCCCCTCAAGACTGGAAGCCAAAATAAACCCTTTCCTCTGATCAGCTGGTTTTGGTCATATGTTTTGTCCCAGCAAGGCAAAGGTAACTACAAGGGGACATAGCCATTCATGATGGAGAAGGTATGGTGGTTGAAATGTCTTGGACCGTGGTGTCCAGAGCTTGTGGTGTAAATTCATACATTTCACTTCCCAGGAAACAGAGAGCTTGGGTCAGAAGCAAGTCAGGCTATAACCTCAAGTCCTTCCTCACCGTGACCTGCCTCCTCCAGCTAGGCTGTACCTCCCAAAGTTCACAACCTCCCAAAGTATCACCACCAACTTAGGATCAAGTGTTCAGACACGTGAGCCTACAGGGGCATTTTACATTCAAACCATGTCATTCCGAGCCTGGTCCCTGGAGGTCACAGTCATTTCATTATGCAAAATACAGCCAGTCCCACTCCAAGAGTCTTAGAATGAACCAAGAATAATCCTTATCTCTCTTTTTTTAATTTAAGAATTTTTTGTTTTATTTTTATTTATTTGAGAGTGACAGACAGAGAGAAAGAAGCAGATAGATAGAGAGAATGAGCATGCAAGAAAGCACATTTGACCACTAAGCCATCCCCCCAGCCTCAATCCTTAAATCCTCAGTTGCTTCCGTTAAGTATTCCATAGCATTCTATCACAGCCATGAGAAGAGATTTGCATATCTGGCAGATTGGGCACTTCTTATCACTTTTATGTGGCCTGAAGTATTGGTTTATGATACAATGCTAGTTTTCCGTACCACAGTGTAGTCTCTCTATAGCTTCTTTGGCCATATGACTAATAAGTTTGGATATAATGAGAGTCTTAGCAGTCTGAAGACTATGGAAAAGTTCAAAGTCTCTTCTGAGACTCAAGGCAAACTCTTAGCTCTGAGCCATTGTAAAATCAGAAATCAAGTTATATGCTTTCAATATACAGTGGTTCAGGGGTAAACATTCCCATTCCAACAGGGAAGAACAGGAGGCTATCAAGGAAATACTGGATCAAAGCAAGGCTGAAATCCAACAGGGTAAACATTAAACTCGTAACTTTGTGTCTGGCTGGAGCTCATGGTGTCCCCTGAGCTTCAGTGCGCTCGGGAAGCCTTTCTCCTCTGTTACCGGAAGCAATTGTATGTGTGTGTCTCTCTCTCTCTTAGCATGGCTCCACTCAGCACCTGAAAAGGAATCTCTGAATTTGAAGACAGGTCTTTTGAAATGTTCTAGTCATGGGGGGTGGAGGGGAGAAGAAGAGGAGGAGAGGAGAGGTGATGATAGGAAAGGAGAGAAAGAGAACTCAATACCTTTGGGACATCATTAAAGTAGCCAATAGCCACGTTTTCAGCATAACCCAAAGTGAAGGGAAAATCTTCACAGTATATTATATTCAAACTGCCAAAAACAGAAAAAAAAAGTAAAATCTACATGAGATAAGTGCCAAGTCACATTTAAGATAATCTGCAAGATTATTGTGTATTTCTTAGCAGGAATACTACAGTTTGAAGGGAATGGAATGATTTATGACAAGTCTTGAAACAAAATAACTACCAACCGAGACTTCTATACCTATCGAAAATATCCTTCATAAATGCAGGATAAATAAAGTCCTTCCAAGACAAGTGAAAACATGACCACCAGACTAGTATCGTAAAATATACTTGAAGGGAGTTCTACATGCAGAAGTGAAGGAAAAACTACCACTATGATGGGCTAGAAGTTAGCTCAGTTGGGGGAGTGCTTGTCTAGCATGCATAAAGTAGCTATAATCGCACAAACCTGTGATCTCAGCACTTGGGAGGTAGAAAAAGGAGGTCAGAAGTTCAAGGGCATCCTCAGACATGGTGAGTTCGAGGCCAGCCTAGGCTACATGAGTCTCTGTGTGTGATTCAGGTGTCTCCCATAAACTTAGGTGTTCTGAATGCTAGGTCCCCAGCTGATGGCAATTTGGAAATCAAAGCCTCCTGGAGAGAGTGTATTGTTGTGGGTGGGCTTATGGGTGTTATAGCCAGTTTCCCCATGCCAGTGTTTGGCACACTCTCCTGTTGCTGTTGTCCACCTTATGTTGGCCAGGGGGTGATGTCCACCCTCTGCTCATGCCATCATTTCCCCCTGCCATTATGGTGCTTCCCCTCAAATCTGTAAGTCAAAATAAACCTCTTTTCCCCACAAGCTGCTCTTGGTCAGGTGTTTTCTGCCAGCAATGCGAACCTGACTGCAACACACTGTCTCAAAGAAAAAAAAAAAAAAACAATACTAACATCACAAAAGCATGTGATATGTGGATCTCACTGGAAGAGTTGACACATAAGGGGACTGGAAGATACTCAGACCTCATGAAGACAATAAGGCACCAGGCCTTAGAGATGAACAATGGAGGAAGCAAGAATGCCCACCACAGCTAAAGGAAGTCAACAAAATGACAGGAATAAGTCTTTTCCTACCAATAAATTCTTGAGTGTAAGTGGAATAAATTCTCCTGGTAAAAGATATGAAATGGCTGAGTGGGAAACCACTGTACCTCCAAGCCCCAGCAACATGCCACCTGCAAGAATTTTCAAGGTAAGCTGGATGCTATAACTGCTGCCCTCTTGGGTTCTGGTGTTGTTTCTTCCTGGAATCAGTGTCTGAATTGATGATAGACAATTTTTAGGTGCCTCATTTGCCCAGTCCTAGCAGCGTTTCTTCTCTTAGCCTTGGCACTCCAAGTCTACTTCCTCTTGAATTTGGCAAGCTCACCTTATTTGCCATAGGCTGACGTCTGAAGGTGACACAGTGTGTGTGTGTGTGTGTGTGTGTGTGTGTGTGTGTGTGTGTCTTACTGAGATGTTTTCTAAACAATGACTTTCCTTTTTCTCACCTCAGATTTGTGATCTTCCTGCCTCAGCCTCGGAAGTACTGGGGTTACAGATGTGTGCTAATGTGCTTGGCCAAGAGGGAAGTTTATAGCAATAAGGGAATACATCAAAAAAAGAAAACTTTAGGGCTGGAGAAATGGCTTAGTGGTTAAGGCATTTGCCTGCAAAACTGAAGGATCCAGGTTCGATTACCAGGACCCACATAAGCCAGATGCACAAGGTGGTGCATGCATCTGGAGTTTGTTTGCAGCAGCTGGAGGCCCTGGTGTGCCCATTTTCTCTCTAGCTCTTCTCCCCTCTCTCTACCTCTTCTCTCTCAAATAAATAAATAGAAATGAAATATTTAATAAAGAAAACTTTAAATGAGCAACTATTGTAGTTACTTTCTTGTCTCTTGGACAAACACCCAACCAGAAGTAGTTTGTGGGAGGACAAGGTTTATTTTAGGCTTCCAGAATCTAGGGGAAACACAATTAGTGGTGGATGTATAGCACAGAGACATCACCAAACAGCCAGGAAACAGGAATAGCCAGAGCTTGGCTCTGTACACAAGATCCACCCCCTCCCCCCCAGTGACACACCACTGCCCCAACAGGGCTCTGCCCACTGAAGATTTAAGTTACAAACTGAATCTTAATCAAAACTCCCTGAGGCCATGGGGGACATACATTCACATTTAAACTTTCACAGCAACCTAATGATGGATCTCAAGAATTTAAAAAAAAATAAAAAATCAAGAACAAATCAAACTCAAAATTAACTGAAGGAATGAAGTAAAGATCAAAGCAGAAGTAAACAAAAATAGAGTCTAAAAAATACAAATTATCAATAAAAATAAAAGGTTAGTTTCTTGTTTCTTGTTTTTTTGTTTTCTTTCTTTCTTTCTTTCTCCCCCCTCCCCCAAGGTAGGGTCTCAGAGCTCTAGCCCAGGCTGATCTGGAATTCACTATGTAGTCTCAGGATGGCCTCAAACTCACAACAATCCTCCTACCTCTGCTTCCCAAGTGCTGGAACTAAAGGCATGCACCACAACATCTGGTTCAAAAGGTTAGATTTTGAAAAGATAAAATTGATAAAAAGTTAGCGACAATTAAACAAGAAAGCAGACAAGCCCTAAATAAATAGGACCAGAAGTGAAAATGGAGACATTATAACTGCTACTAAGAAATACAAAGGATCATTAGGGATTATTAAAAGCAATATGGGGGCTGGAGATATGGCTTAGGGGTTAAGGCGTCTGCCTGTGAAGCCAAAGGACCCAGGTTCAATTCCCCAGGAACCATGTAAGCCAGATGCACAAGGGGCACATGTGTCTGGAGTTCGTTTGCAGTGGCTAGAAGCCCTACTAGCATGCCCATTCTCTATCTGTCTCTCTTCTATCTCTCTTTCTCTGTTTACAAATACATTTTTAAAAAAATTTTTAAAGAAAATCTGGACGACATAACTTTTTTGGTTTTGTTGTAGTGCTAGGCATTGAATCCAGGTTCTCATGCATACTGGATAAGTGCTATACTAATAAGCTACATTCCTAGTCCTTGGGTAGTTAAAAAAAAAAGGTTATTTATTTATTTATGTGTACGTGATGTGTGCACCCCAGGATCTTTTGTACTGAAAACAAATGTTTGTCCAGCTTTATCTGTATGGCTGGTGAATTGAACCGTAGCCAGAAGGCTTTGTAAGCAACTGCTTTTAAATGTTGAGCCATCTCCTCAGCCCCAATAATTTCTTTATTATAAGAAAAAGAGAGGGAGATAGAAGAAAGAGTCAGGAAAAAATAGTAGTAAGAGAAATAAGCTGAACTCTGAAAAATAAGGTAATAATATTCATTGAAAACTATCACTAATTACCAAAGTATTTCTAAGAAGTGGGAAATATATTTAACAGCTAATGAAGCTAAGAGTTAAAGTGTTAAAGGAAGTATCTTTTAAAAAATATTTCTTTAGATTTATTTTTATTTATTTATTAGAGACAGAGAGAAAGAGGAAGAGAGAGAGAGAGAGAGAGAATGGGCACGCCAGGGCCTCTAGCCACTGCCAATGAACTCCAGATGCATGTGCTAATATGTGCATCTGGCTTATGTGGGACATAGAGAATCGAACCTGGGTCCTTAGGCTTTGTAGGCATGTGCCTTGGCCCCTAAGCCAGCTCTCCAGCCCAAAGGAAGTATCTTTCTTATGAACTCATATGCAACATGTGCCAGAGGCTGCATTTGAACCCAGGTCTTGTTCTGTGTTCTTTCCACAAGTGAAGAGGAAGCTGACCAATGAGGACCACACAGGGGATAGCCATCTCCTGACCCCTGGTCCTCAAGCCAGGCTAAACAATGGCACGCCCCAAGGGAATTTGGAAATTGCCAAGTGGCTCGTGTTAGTCACTGTTTAATGATATTATACATATTGAGTCATTCAAATCTTTTCTGAGAAAAGTTTCTTTCGAACACCCTAATCACCCATGAGTATTTTCTTACAATAAAGATAGATGGAGGAAGATGACTGTGACTGAGGGCGAAGGCCTGCGCGGGGAAGGATTGGAAGCTGGGCGAAGTCAGCGCCCTGTTGTCTCTGGAGGCAGACAGGACACGCGCTCCCCTGCGCTGTGCAGACGCCCTGCCCGGGCACCAGGCCAGACAGCAAGCTGGCGGCACCCTCTGTTTATCCTACAGCCTGAAAAGGACTCTGCTGACAAGCGTTATCTTTCTTGATAAACATATCAATTTTCTGCCTCAGCTCGGTGGTGACGATTCCTGGAATTGCGATACAGACTAATAATATTTTCTGTTCCTATGGTGCCTTGTTCTGGGCGAGCTTGAACAGTAGAGGAGAAAGCTTAAAAGGGGGTTACCAGGGCTGGGTTCTTGGTCCAGAGACAGGACCCAGGGGGCTACATGCAAAGCTTTAATTGGGGCATCTGCTCGAGAGAGGCAGCTCTAACAAAGGGCACACCAGGCCTCAGCCCCCTGACAAAGGCAAAATGGGAGTTAATATAGGAAGAGTGCCTGGCAAGGCCTTCCTGCAGACGAGGGGTTCAAGCTTGCAAGGTGTCTAGTTCTGACTAGTCAGGATCAGGTCCTCCATACAAATAAAGAGCGTCAGAAAGTGCCCGGGCCTGACTGGTCAACATGTCACCGCAGGTATAGGCAGCTCGCTGGTTGGCTCTGACACGATGATTAAAGCAGGTGACCTTCTGTTTACGACTATGTTTGTAGCTGTTGTATGTCTTTTTTTTTTTTTCTTTCTTTCTTTGCTTTTCTTTTTGAAGCAAGCCTAACATATTGCTTTCATTTGTTTGTTTGTTTGTTTGTTTGTTTTTGAGGTAGGGTTTCACTCTAGCCCAGGCCGACCTGGAATTTACTATTCTCAGGGTGGCCTCGAACTCATGGTGATCCTCTTACCTCTGCCTCCCAAGTGCTGGGATTAAAGGAGTGTACCACCATGCCTGGCCCACTTTTTTTTTTTTTTCTTAATGTGAGAGTGAGAGACAGAGAGAATTGGCGTGCCAGGGTCTCCAGCCACTGAAACCAAACTCCAGACGCATGCGCCACCTGGTGCACATGCATGACATTGTGTGCTTGCATCACTGTGCGTCTGGCTTATGTGGGATCCAGATAGTCGAACATGGGTCCTTAGGTTTTGGAAGCAAGCACCTTAACTGCTAAGCCATCTCTCCAGCCCATACTTTTAATTCCTGGGGTGTCTGTGAGCCCTAGGCCCTTGCTGAAGTCCTTACTGTGAAAGCACAGAACAGGTGTAATGCCTCCCAGCTTCTGATTGTTCCATCCCCCTTTTAAGTGGCCATCTGTCTCGAGGGCAGCAGTGTCCATGAAATGGCACACTCCTTGGCTTTAGGTAAGATGAAGTCAGGAATGAGACCCGCTATTCCGCTATGGATGCGCAGCTGAGTGGCCGCCAAGCAGCCAGCCAATGCCTGAGGAAGACTACGAAGGGAGGATGGGCAGGAAGTGTTCTGGGTAAATAGCAGGTACTTGACGGAGACCCCTCTGTTCAGCTACTTATACTGCATGATCCTGGGCCCTCTGAACTAGAGGATAACAGTAGTGGTTCTTAAATAATCAAATAAAGTCTGATCTAAAACTTTCTCCATATGCATTTCAAGTTTGCACACAAGATTTCCACGTGCATAATAGACTGTCACCCAACCTGAAACGGGCATAAACTGTCATCCACCTGCATGCTTGGGTAGCCAAGTCTCTAACACAACCACTGAGCACCTGTCAATCACAGGCACAGTTCGGGATAAGGCAGAGACCAAACTTTAACCAACCCAGCCACCTCTGCACCTCACTTCTCTGGCTCTGAATATATCTGTAAAAGTGGTGGGAAGGAGCATCCTGAAGCAGTTTTTTGTTTGTTTGTTTGTTTTTTCCCAAGGTAGGTTCACTCTAGCTCAGGCTGACATAGAATTCATCTTGTAGTTTCAAGGCGGCCTTGAACTCACTGCGATCCTCCTACCTCTGCCTCCCAAGTGCTGGGATTAAAGGCGCCCGGCTAAGATTTAAAAAAAAACAAACAAACCTCAGACTATGGGGGACATACATTCACATTCAAGCCACCACAGAGGGCAAATTGACTCCTGTAAGCTCATCGACCCCCCTTTAAAATCATTCCAGCCATGAGCGCAGAGCCTCCTGAATACCTCTCGTCAGGCCCCACCTCCCAGCACTTGTTTCGCTGGAGATGAAGTTTCCACAGGAAGGGCAAAAACATTTAAACCATCACAGGCTTGCTCTTAGAGGTCTACGAACATGGTCTATTCTTCATTTAGGGTCCTTATCTATCCACCCGAAGAATGGCATGAACAGACAGTGGAGGGTGACTGATGGAGGACTCATCTACAAAGGAGTACGATGGGCCAACTTGGACAAAAACTGGACTCCTGTTAGCTGCAAGGTTTCCAACCAGGAGGGTGGAGGTAGTTTGGAGGCTGCAGAAGGCGTAGCAGGCTCCTCTGAGGCACGAGCCTAGGCTACCACGTCAGCAGGCCCCGCTGGGTCTCTCTCCATCGGAGGCAGGGGAATCCGGGCATCTAGGGCGCAGGTACCGAGTAGAAGCAGATTTAGGCAGAAAGCAGTTCTGGCCCGGTCAATGGCCGGGGCTACGTCACCACTCGGGGCCCGCAAGGGATTCTGGGGGCTCTCGAGTCCAACCCCCTGAGCGACGTGGATGGGCCCTGACTGGTGCATGCAAATAAGGTGAAACCACGGGGGCCAATCAGAGGAGCCAGCGAGCCCGCCAAAATTCAAAAGTCCTCACCAAGCACTCCACTCTCCTGGCAGCCATGGCGACTGCCTGGTAGCAGCTGCGGCTTTGGAAAAGACGGCGGAATATGGATCTTCCACCCTGCGTCCCCAGGGAAGGAGCCTTTGCTCCCAGACTCGGGTGACTCCCTCAGTTAGAAGTGGGTGTCAAAACGGGCTCTTGCCACGTGTTAGAGCAGCCTTTCATCCCAGCACTTGGGAACTCCATGAGTTCGAGGCCACCCTGAAACTACATAGTGAATTCCAGGTCAGTCTGGGCTAGAGTGAGACCCTATCTTGAAAAAAAAAAAAAAGAAAAGAAAAAGAGGAGAGGGGAGGGGTCTTGCAGACAGCCATGTAGTTTACACCAGAGAATCTTTTGGTGAGTTGTCGGTTTCAGTCATAGCCTCCTTTTCACCTCACTGGGCTCATGTTTTTGTTGTTGTTGTTGTTAATTTTTTTCTCTCTATTTCCTTCTCCAACTTCCCATTCTTAGTATCTCAGTGCAAGGACTATGCAGGGTATCACTCACCATCTCACCTGAATCACCTTTTCCATTTTCCAAGGACTTAAATCACCTGATTTGTTCTTAAGATCAGCATCTCAGCGCGCGAAGTTACTGAGACGAACTGCAGAAGAACACGTTGCTAAGGACAGAGCCTAGGGGAGATGGGAACTTCTTGAAAGTGGTGCTTCCGGGAGGCATGGGTCTACAGCTATGCTCCCTTCTCCTACCTGCTTCCTTTAAATTCGCCTCAGAAAGTGGGTGAACATCTGGAGTGAAGTGAGGCTGGGAACCAGAGCCAGATGTGGCTCTTCTAGGTGGAGGGACCCTGGATAATTGCGCCCAGGTGCTTGGGGCCAGGGTCCCAGAGCTTCTAGGTGTAATCAAGCCCAGTTTGCATAGGATTATAAATAGCATGTGTCCTTTACTTCTTAGAGTTCTCAGTGCCTCAAATCTGACAGGAGCCTTCAGTTCCTCCCTTCAAAGGAAACACCTTTCAACCCCATGCTCTTTCCCATAGCCCATTTCCCATGGCCTCTGTTCTTCCCGCTAGCAGTGTGCAGGGGACAGTTTGAGTTCCATCTTCCCCCCCAAACCAATCAGGTGAATCCCCGGCCATGAAACCTATTGTCAATGACTGATGCGTTGCTTCAAATGGGCAGAGATGAAACTGAGCCTCTCTCCCCCTACACGGGTGGGGTTGCTTCCAGTCAACCCCCACAAAGTGCCGGTGAAAATTCCTGGCACAAGGCCTGCTTTATTGTTGTTCATACAAAGTGAAAAAATCGGGCTGGAAAGATGGCTTCGTGGTGAAGGCACTTGCCTGCGAAGCCTAAGGACCAAGGTTTGATTCCCCAGGACCCAAGTAAGCCAGATGCATGGGGTGGCGCACGTGTCTGGAGTTTGTTGGTCTGCAGTGGCTGGAGGCCCTACACATCCATTCTCTCTCTCTCAAATGAAGGAATAAATAAATAAAATATTAAAATAAACAAACAAAAAAATTACATCAACACTTGGCATTCACAAGTTAGGCACTGGCAGGTTTGACAGGATTTTGGCCAACCTTCAGGCCCCATGAAATGTCTTTCATTTTCCTAAGGAGCAAGTTAGAATTTCCTGTTCAATGGCTCATGTGTGAGAACTAGTGACTGAGCTAAATGGCTGACTCGGCACCTTGACTGCAAAGTAGCTTCCATCACACAGGTCGAAGATGTCTGGAAGGATGCTGGAGAGAGACTCATGTATGTTTTTTCTTCTCCCCTGTTGTAATTTGTTGGTGGAGTTATATGTTCTAGAAGTGTGCTCAGAATTGGAGGCCTGTGAGAGACAAATCCTTCAGGTTACCGTGGGTCTGTTGTGTCCATGTCCACAGTGGACAGACTAGGTCGAGACATATTCCATGTCCACAGTGGACAGAGTAGGTTTGTTTAGTTATTAGCTTTAGCCTGTTAGAATTAGAGGGTCAACAAAGGGGATCAGGAGAGTGTCCACTTTACGAACTTCAGCCAGAGAGATGGCAAGCCTGTGGCATGTGCTCAAACTGTGAGCACAGGGCCACTTTCTCTAACCCAAAGGGCAGGACGCTCCTGCCAGAGCCTGCCCAGGGGTCATTTGCAGGCTGTCCAGGGCAGATGTCCAAAGACCCTGCCCCCTCCCCCTGTCCACATGTGCTCCCTTCCCTTAATGCAGGTCCGGCTCCCCTATGGAGAGTTAATTGGAAATGCTGCACTTCCAGAAGAAAAACAAGAGTAATGGAAAAGGCATCTGTGTGTGACCAAAGTCTTAACTGAAAACAGGCTTCTTTGAGTCTGGGAAACTGGAGAGAAGCAGCCTTGTCTGGGGCTGGGAGAGGGAGGATGAGTGTGAGAAAACTGGGCAGTGGGAGGCAGATGGGCTTGGGGGAGAAGGTAAAGTAGAAGATGAGGGATCCAAGACTTTTCCTCTGAGGCTGGGGTAGAGCGTGTGGTTACGGTGGCATTTCTTTGGAGGGCCATTAGGGTTTTATCTACTGATCCAGGAACCTGGAACTCATGATTAACTAATGACTTAATTGAACAAAAAGCTATTCAGCATGTATTGTATCTCTTACTCTGTTTTCTGAAGTTCTTTCTACCCCTTTTAAGCCCACCTCACCCCAAAACTCTTTGCATGCTTTCCTTATCCACTTTCCTCTTTCCCATTAACACCTGCCATTCTGGCTTCTTAGTTTTTAGTTTTATTTTATATTTTTTGAGGCAAACCCAATAGATCAACCCTTTTATTTTAATGTGACAGAAGAGTGAAAGTGAGAGCGAGTGAGAGAGAGAGAGAGAGAGAGAGAGAGAGAATTGGCACACCAGGGCCTCCAGCCACTGCAATTGAACTCCAGACATGTGCCTGCATCACCTTGTGTGTCTGCCTTACATCGGTCCTGAAGAGTCAAACATGGGTCCTTAGGCTTTGCAAGCAAGTGCCTTAACCGCTAAGTCATTTCTAAAGCCCCTTAGTTTTTATTTTTATTTTTTTGAGGTGGGGCCTCACTCTAGCCCAGGTGAACCTGGAATTCATTATGGAGTCTCAGGGTAGCCTCTAACTCATAATGATCCTCCTACTTCTGCCTCCCAGATTCTGGAATTAAAGGCGTGAGCACCACCATGCCTGGCAGTTTTTATTTTTAAAATAGACACTTTAGTTTTTCAAGCCAAACTTATGGGCACTGGAAGTCCAAATATCACAGACGGAGACCTCTGGATTAGTATGTCTCTGGATCCATTCTATTGTTTTCAAACATATGGATTCAGTCCATAAACTTAAAAAAAATATTTTATTTATGTGAGAGAGAGAGACCGGTGGGCGGGGGGGGGGGAAGTAATGGACACACCAGGGCTCCAGCTGCTGCAAACTAACTCCAGACACATGCATTACCTTGTGCCTCTGGCTTACATGGGTCCTGGGGAATTGAACCTGGGTCTTTTGGCTTTGCAGGCAAATGCCTTAACTGCTAAGTCATCTCTCCAGCCCTCAAACTTTTTTAAAAAATATTTTATTATTTGTTTATTTAAGGAAGAGAGAGTGAGCAAGAAGCAGATAGAAAGTGAGAGAATGAGTGCACCAAGGCCTCTAGCCACTGCAACAAACTCCACACATATGTGCCATTTTGTACATCTGGCATTACATGGGTACTGGGAAATCAAACCTGGGTCCTTAGGCTTTTCAGGCAAGTTCCTTAATGGCTGAGCCATCTCTCTAGCCCTCATTCCACAAACTTTTACTGATCCCGTCCTGGCTCAGTCATGGTGCCAGGCAGTAGAAGTAAGGAAGACACAGTCACTTTCCTTTAGACATAGTAGGTAACTGGGACCCAAAATGATACCAGGAACTAAGAATTCCCCACAGAAGAGCATCCAGTCCAGTCATGAATGAGGTTAATAACTTCTTTGAGGGGCTGAAGAGATGGCTTAGCCTTTAAGACACTTGCCTGCAAAGCCTAAGGACCCAAGTTTGATTCCCCATAACCCACGTGTGCCAGATGCACAAGGTGGCGCATGTGTCTGGAGTTCGTTTGCAGTGGCTGGAGGCCCTGGTGCACCCATTCTTTCTCTCTCTCTTCTGCCTCTTTGATATATATATATATATATCAAAGCCTGGAATGGTGAGCGAGAGCTGCAGGCCAAGACAAGGAATGGAAGCTAGAGACACAGGTTTGGTTTACTTCCGTTGCTGCTGCCTCCAAGCCCTGGGAGCCACACTGTGGTGCTCTGGGAATGTCTCTAGGGACACCTGCTCCATTGAGTTGTCAGGAATATCATCAAATCACATAGCACGTGAAGTGTGGCATACAGCCGAGCCTTCTGTTTTCTCCTTGTTGGCCTTTGCCTACACCCTCTTCCCTTTTGCCCTTACCCTGGTGAACTCACTGTCAGCCTTTTAGCCCTCTGCCACTCAACTCCTGGGATCCCTGATCTCTGAAGTCCGTGTGAATTAAGCTCACTTTCCAGCCTCTCTGCCACTCATATCGATGCTGAACTATATAACATGCAACTAGGTGTGCAGTAGACGATACCATCTAGGTTTGTGTAAGTCCCTCTGTGATGTATAAAATCACTTAAGGATACACTCCTTCAAATGGGGCTGGTTGTGGTGGCACCTGCCGTAGGAAATTGCTGAAGAGCTGGAGGCAGGAGGATTAAGAGTTCCAGGCCAGTCTGGGCAACACATTTAAAGTTGATGGCCATGCCACCCTGAACATGCCAGATCTTGTCCAAATGGGTCTGTTACATGAAACTTTTTTCCTGATACAAACATACTCACTCCAGATAGGACACACACAAAAGACCAAAGTAATCATTGCACCAAAATCCAGTTTTGGTGAACCAGTGAGTTTATTGGGGATCCTTACAGAGCCCTGTGAGGGGTTACTAAGGCAGCTGCATCATTGCCAAGTCTCACTGCACCTTGCATGGTGATGTCATGGAAGCTGTGTCAGGACCTCTTCTGGTTAACATTCTACTTCCTGCATACGCCAGCATCGTCCACTATCACATGCAGCTGTGGGGGAGGGCAGGGGGAACAGTTCTGTTACCATTGTCATAGACATGGCTACCAGTGTGCTATTCTGCTCCAAAGTTGCCAAAGGCATTCTTGACTCCAAGGTAGTATCATGGTAAGCCCAGAGGGGGGAAAAATGCCATATGACAGTATACCTGTCATTCAACCAGCATGACTATACTTGGGACATCTCACTTTAATCCTCAAGTAAGACACATCTAGGAAGATTCACAGCAAGACTTTGCACTATCCTCTAGGCCACAACCTACAAGTTTCATCAACTTACAGAGACTGTGGATCAAAGTGGCCCCCAGGCAATGTCCTCACAGGAATGTCTGAAGGCCCTGCTACCCTGTCTGTAGGGAAATGGAGATCCTAATCTACTATTGCTGTGGTGCCCACTCTCTGGTGAGTGCTTTGTCTCTCCAAATTCAGGCTGCTGAGCATCCATCCCACCCACTGAAGGGTTGTCCGATGATCTGACTTTACTTTTTAAATTTTATTTATCATTTTAGAGAGAGAAGTAGAGAGACAGAGGGAGGGAGAGAGAGAGAATTGGAGTGCCAGGGCCTCAGCCACTGTAGTCAAATTCCAGATGCGCCACCTAGTGGGCATGTGCGACCTTGCACTTGCCTCACCTTTGCGCATCTGGCTTATGTTGGGATCTGGAGAGTTGAACATGGGTCCTTAGTCTTTCTAAGCAAGCACCTTAACCACTGAGCAATCTCTCCAGCCCATGATCTGACTTTATGCAAACTTGCCAGGCCTGTTGGAAAGTTCTTTAAGGTCATCCTGGAGGGGAAAATGGCTACCCTGGGCTCTGTGTCGGGAAATAAACAGCTCTTGTGAGCAGTGGGACATCAGGTGGATCCATCTCCATGGAATCCCTGACTTTGTCTTGGGCCCTGCCAAGCAGCTGTCTCCAAGAACAACCATAGAACTCAACCTCAAATAATCTCCCAATAAGTTCTTCTAGGAGGAAAGACTGGATCTAGGAAGGAGAAAGGAATCCACAAGCACAAAAGTGTGCTTAAATGCCTCAGCATCCCTTCTTTGTCCAGAGAAATAATTATTCCTAATAAGGACATAACAGTTCCTGTTTACGGTTGCTCCAAACATCCCTCACACCGCAACCCATTGCAATATACATGCCAAGGCCCAGCAGTTGTCTCTGCTTAAAGGCTCCGCTTGGCTGGTTAGGTCTGAAGCTGGTTAGGTGTACAACCTTGCTTGTTTCTAGTTTCTGTTCCCTTCTAGAGTCAGCATATTCTCTCCATGTCTTAGATTTGCTGGAACACTCAGGAGTACCCCCTGTACCTACCTGTATGTGTGCCACCAGCCCCTGCGTTGGGTTATCCACATGGGCAATGAACACCTACCACATTTACTCAGACCTCGGGTCACCAGGGATTGGCATGAGAGGACAAAGCTGACAATTCTGAGTGTCTGTGAAGAGAACTGATGCAATTCAAGTTAGAGTGCTATGTGCTATGGAGCTGTTTCCTGGTTGATTCTGTCATACAAGAACAGGAGGGTCTTGGGCTGAAGAGACAGCTTAGAAGTTAAAGGCTCTTGCTTTTGTGCAACGCCTGACAGTTCAGGTTCGATTCCTCAGTATCCATGTAAAGCCAGATTCACAAAATGGTACATACATCTGGAGTTTGTTTATAGTGGCAAAAGGCCCTGGAGTGCCCATTCTCACCCTCTCTCTCTCAAATAAATAAATGAAAAATTAAAAACAAATAGAGGATCTCGGGGCTGGAGAGATGGCTTAGTGGTTAAGGCACTTGCCTGTGAAGCCTACGGATCCATGTTTGCTCTCCAGATCTCATCATGTAAGCCAGACTTGCAAAGGTGAGGCAAGTGCAGTCTCACATGCCCACTAGGGGGCACAAGTGTCTGGAGTTCAATTTCAGTGGCTGAGGACCTGGCCCACCAATTCTTTCCTTCTCTATCTCTCTCTTAAAATATATATATATATATCTCACTGGGTGTGGTGGTGCACACCTTTAATCCCACACTGAAAGGTCAGTAATTCTAGTTTATGAAATTCGCTATAATATACAGATTTGCAGAGATTAAAAAAAAATCCCGCAAATCCATTATTGGGCATCAGCATAGGAACATGCCGGTAGCAAGAGACTCGAGCCGGAGCAAGATGGCTGAACCTTAGAGTCTAGCAGAGGGAGAGGAGCCTGGCCCCTCGGGGAAGAAAGCACAGGCCTAGAAGGCTGGGAGCAGTTGTGCACAAGGAGCAAGGATTATCTCATGCAGATGAGATCTCCCAGAAGACATTCACCTGTGGTTCCCTGTGTCTCAGCACATATCAGACCCCAACCTGTTCTTCCTGTACAAAGATCTATCATGGGCAGAAACAGGGTGAGGGGACTCTGACAGAAAAGCCTGTTGCTATGTATATCTGCTGCAACATAGATTTAAATTTCTTTTTGCAAAAGGACAGCTTTGCAGAGGCATTCTTGTGCTTGAAGAGCTCCGGAAGTTTCTCTGGATGGCTAACTTGAAATATACCCAAGCCGTGTTTCAGAGTGGGTTAGCTTGCTGTTCCTCAACCAGAACTTTCTTTTTTTTTTTTTTTTTTGACTTTTCAAACAAGTGCCTTTAATTGCTGAGCCATCTCGCCAGCCCTCACCTTCTCCTTTCTATACAGTCCAGGACCCCAAGCCCATGGAATGGGGCCACCCACAGTTAGCATATATCTTCCCACTTCAGTTAACCTGTTTCAACCAGAACTTTCTTCTTCCTTTTTCCTCTTTATGTCTTTTTTTTAATTTTAAAATATTTTACTTTTATTTATCTATTTGACAGAGAAAGAGGGGGAGAGAGAGAGAGAGAGAGAGAAAGAGAGAGAATGGGCAGGCCAGGGACTCTAGCCACTGCAAATGAACACCAGACAGATGCACCCCCCTTATGCATCTGGTTTACGTGGGTCCTGGGGAATCAAACCAGGGTCCTTTGGCTTTATAGGAAAAAGGCCTTAACTGCTAAGCCATCCCTCCAGCCCGTCTTTATGTCTTTTATCAAAAGGTCCAAGCTCCTATTCCAGTGTCTGGTGAAGTACTTTTGGCTGCACAGAAGAAAAAGCTATCACAGTATTTTCCCTGACTAGAAGCATGGGCTTTACAGATAACTAGCTCTAGCACCTTGGGCAAGAAATGAATATTTTTTTAAAAATTCTTTTTTGGAAGCCGGGCATGGTGGTGCACGCCTTTAATCCCAGCACTCGGGAGGCAGAGGTAGGAGGATTGCCATGATTTCGAGGCCACCCTGAGACTCCATAGTGAATTCCAGGTCAGCCTGGGCTAGAATGAGACCCTACCTTGAAAAACCAAAAAAAAATTCTTTTTTGGGATGGGGAGATGACTCGGCAGTTACAGGCTGCCTGCAAAGCCTGATTGCCTGGATTCAGATCACCACCCACATAAGGCCAGCTGCACAAAGTGGTGCATATGTCTGGAGTTTGTTTACAGTGGCATGAGGCTCTGGCATGCCTATACTTTCTTTTTTTTTTTTTTTTTTTTTTTTTTTTTTGGCCATTTATTTTTTATTTACAGTTTGTGTTCAATGCAAATCAATTCCATAACATGAGAAGTTACTATGAATCAAAGCATAAATACACAAACACAATATACAGTCCAAATAGATGTGCAGCAGTCAGGTATGAGGCAAGAGGGAGCGTTCATTCACACACACAGTAGCTTCAGATCATTCCCATGGAGGTTCCTAAGGGTGGAAAAACTAACTCTGGTTATCAATACTACTGTGGCCGTATTAGATTCTGGAACATGTAAGCATCAGTGTGTGACCATGCGAACAAAAGAGCTGTTTCTGGGAATGACTATTTTAAAAGATTTCTGTGTATCAAGAAAGTTGGGAGGAAAAAAAAAAAATCGACCGGGGAAATCAAGCCCATTTTTAGGCTTAGGACCAACTTCAAACTACCTAAAAATATTAAGTATTCCAAATGTGGCTATTCTGATCCATTATTTTGTTGGGTTTTTTTTTTTTTCATTAAAAAAAGTATTTACAGAAAGATTATAAAAATTCTGTGAATTTAATGCAAATTAGCTTCCAGCCTTCACTTAACCAATTTTTTTTTTTAAGTTTTGGCTCCTTCACATATTTGCCTTTCAAATTTCAAGATCTGTGATTTTTACTTACACTATAGACCATACTTCAAATTGTGAAAAGTACTCAACATATGCAGAAATAAAAGCAGCATTTTGAAATTAGTTGAGATCAATTCAGTTCTCCTCTCTGAAATCCATTTTGCTAAATGAACCTGGGCCTCCTGCGGAGTGATTACAAGTGATGGGGAGGCCCACCTACCATTTGTGTGGATTCCAATCCATCATTGCCTGACACATGTCAATTGCTACAGAAACATCAAATCTCAAAGAGGGAGGTGGGGACAAAGTTCATTTCCAAAGAGAACAGAAATAGTTTAACAATGAAACTTTATCTAGAGTTTTATCATATTAAATTAACAATGCTGCAATGGTACACTGGGGACTTACAGCGAACACCTGGTCATTCCTTCAAATGTACACATATAAATAGAATCATGGAAGCTTTTGATATTGCCTAACTGTTTCATGGCCTTAGAGATTTGAATGAACCAAATGAAAACTGAATCTCTGTTTCACGCCCCATCCTTCTCTCTAGATAAAAACCTATTCCTGATTTCAAAGTAGAGTTTTAAAGGGTCCATATTTCTTAAGCCACAACCAAGCAAATCCCATCTTAATTTTGAATGGTATCTCTCTTCATCTTGTACATAGAACTCTAGTAGATTTCACGTCGGCATTCAGCCTCTGTCAACCCCTTCAACATGTCCTTCAAACCAATCAAATTTGGAATCTCGATGTTCTCTGCAGAATGCACTACGGTGTGGAATCAGTCGGTGTGATGCAGACCTGTTTCTTCCTTGCCATGTTGGACTTGCAGTTGCCATTCGGGTTGGGGTTAGAAGATGGGGAAGTAGAGACGTTTCTTGGCCTGAGTCTCTCTAACAGTAGAGTTGTAGAAGAGAGAGCGAGATGGCAAGGAGACCAGCTGCCGATTGCAGGGTGTTGTAATTTCCTCTGCTGGTGGCATTAGTTGGACTCGGGGCAGCAGAGGTATGCTGGGAGGAGTTACTTGAAACTGGTACAACAGCTGTTTGGTTGGAATAAATCTGCGTGGGTAGGAGCAGAGCCAGAAGCAGCAAGCCCAGCCCCAGCCTGGCCACCATCGCTCTGCCCATGTCCGCTCCGTCGGGGACGCCGCGCGGCTCTGGATGCAGTAGGAGGAGGATGTGCTTGACTCGCGAGGGCGCAGCAAGGTGCCTATACTTTCTTTTTCCCTCTCTGTCCCTCTCTCAAGTCAATAATAAAAATATTTTTTAAGTTTTTTTCAGCATATATAAATTATGCATAATAATGAATTCCATTGTGTGGAATGTATTTCCTTCGTAGTCAGCCCCCTTTACCCTCTTATCCCCTTCCCCTCCTGCTTGATGTGAATTAGGAGCAAGAGAAGCTATGTTTAATAGGTAGTTAGCTAGGGACTGGCCCAAAGTATCATGATGGCACTAGAACTCAGTAAGCAGCAGCCCAGCTTCCTGATTCTTGAAAAGTCTTCTGGGTTTAGCACCTGTGGCCTGTCCCTCCCTGAACCAGTGGCCCTGCTGGGCTCACCAACCAACCAGGTTCCCCTCTACACACCTGAGCCTGGTGAGGAGGCTCATTGTTGCTGGATGCTTGATTCATATAAATGTACCTGAGCCGTATGTGTGAGAGGCCCTTCCCTGAGGCTCTTTCCCCAGAGAGAGACTTCTATTCCCCACGTGAGGGAGATTCTCCCCTGGTCTTTTCCTCTCCTCTCCCAGCAGTGCTGGGAAGGGGTTGGGATTCCTCTTTCTTGCTTTTTCTTCTCTCCTGTTTTCATTTATCCTTCATAAATTCTCATAACTTACCCAGCTCTGTGCCCATGTTTTTCAGTTCTTTGATAACTTGGACAAGGACCTGGACCTTGGGGTTTACAGGTCTTGGAGTCTCTCTAGTCATTAATGGAGATGTAATCCCTTAGAGAGCTTCAATCCCACAACATGCTGATCCCCTTCCTTGTCCCCCACTAGCTCTCCTACTTTCATGTCTTTTTATTAAACCCTATTG
Organism: Dipus sagitta; assembly: GCA_036346955.1. Lineage (NCBI taxonomy): Eukaryota > Metazoa > Chordata > Mammalia > Rodentia > Dipodidae > Dipus > Dipus sagitta. Next base: position 179,112,203 of record CM070774.1, on the reverse strand, counting down.
AGTTTAATTAGGGTGACTTCAGGAGCATGGAGAGGGGGTCACTTACTTGGAGCATGGGCAATTCACCACTGAAGAAAATGTCTTTTCCCCCGGCAACCATTAGCTACCTATAAATACTCAGAGACAAGCAGGATCTGATGAATCTCTCCCCCAAGAGGTGAAACTTTTTAATCTTCAGCATAGAGGTTTACATAGTTATCTTGCAGAAGAGGGGGTTGAGTGAGGTAATATATGAAAATGAATAACGTGGTTACCCTTATAAGGACCTATTGACAACTGCCTTTTCCCCCTTTGTGTGTGTATATATATGTGGGGTGTGTGTGTACATGTTTGTATGTGTGTGTGCATGGCTGTGGAAGCTGAGAACTAGATTTTAAAATATTTTTATTTTTTATTTGAGAGAGAGAGGAAGTGGGAGAGAGAGAGAGAGAGAGAGAATGGGTGTACCTGGGCTTCTAGCTGCTGCAAACAAACTCCAGATGCATGGCCACCTTGTGCATCTGGCTTTATGTGGGTCCTGGGAAATCAAACCTGGGTCCTTAGGCCTTCACAGGCAAGCACCTTAACTACTAAGCAATCTCTCTAGCCAGTTCTTTTCTTTTGTTTGTTTTGTTTTACTTGAGGCAGGGTCTTACTCTAGCCTAGGTTGGCCTGGAACTCATTTTGTAGCCCAGGCTGGCTTTACACCCTTATCAATCAATCCTTCTACCTCAGCCTCCTGAATGCTGGAAATAAAGGTGTGAGCCACCGCACCTGTCTTGACAATTACTTTTCATTAATACCTTGTCTTATCTAAGCAGAACTCATCTCAGAACCTCATCCATTTGGGATTTAGCCAAAAGCTCGATGGTAAGTCCAAAATAAAAGTCTTTTTAAAGAGCTAAAATTAGTGTCTATAGCCAATACCCAAACTAATCTATTCACAGATCTATGCCTCTTTTGAGCTTAATTAATACTGTAGATAGAGCTAGAGTGAAACCCTACCTCGACAAAACAACAACAACAAAAAACTACACTAAAAAGAAGTTGCTTAGAAGAGTCCCCATACACCCTTCTCCCAGCTTTCTCCAGTGGTTTTATCTCATGTAAGTGGAGCCCGTGATCCAAAGGAGGAAATAAGCACCAATGCAACACTAGCAACTGGACTGTAGATCTTACTTGGATTTCGTGAATTTTCGCACACACTCATTTCTCAAGGAAAATACAGTCTGTCATTTTCCTTATTAGAGCACGGTTTCTAGTTGACAGCACTTAAGTGAAACTAAATTCATATTTAAGAAGTTTAAAATAAATAAAAATAAATCTTAAAAAAATGGACCCAGATTTGATTCTCCAGGTCCCAGGTAAGCCAGATGCACAAGGTGCTGCATGCTTCTGGAATTCGTTTGCAGTGGCTAGAGGCCCTGGTGCTCCCATTCTCTCTCTCTCTCTTTCTCTCCCTCTCTCTGTCTCTAATAAGTAAATAAATAAAAATAAATCTTAAAAAAAGTTTAGAAACTGCTTGACCCTTTGAGAGAGACTTTTTCCCCAAAAACTTATTGAAATAAATGAAATTATGTTCCTGACACAGCTAGCACTTGTCTACCTAGACCATGTAAACCATGAAGTATTCCAAAGCATTCTAGATGGCCAGAGACAATTGCTGGTGACTTCAGAACGTGATAGGATTGGCCAAGTGGCCTAGAAATCTCCCAGAGCGCCTAGTCCGTGCTCGAGGTAGCCATGCCTGACCTTGGAGAGGCGCCCTCACCACAGCTCTCTGCAGTTTCCAAGGCGCATCGCATCAGGACGCCGTACCGCGCTGCGCTGTGGGCGCACTGTTTGCAACTGGTTAACTCCTCAATTCCTTCATGTGGCCACAGAGCCTAAGTGCTGGAGTCAGGCATTGCTGAACACAATTTTCCATGTGTGACTCACCACTACTCACTGGAGCACACATCTGATCTAGCTTACTGGGGACATGACATGACTCTTTTCTTTCACTTTGAAAACATTTACCATGACCAGAATGAGACAGTGATGGGCTCATTCTGACTAAGGTTATTTAAGCCAGGAGAGCTCATTTTTCTGCTGGCTCTGGCTGTCACACTGGTCCAGAAAAATAATGCCTTTGAAAAAAAGAAAAGCTCTCATGTTCTATTTTTTTTTTTACTTTATTTTTATTTGACAGAGAGAGGGAGAGAGAGAATGGGCGTGCCAGGGCCTCCAGCCACTGCGAACAAACTCCAGACACATGCGCTACCTTGTGCATCTGGTTTGCGTGGGTCCGGGAGAGTTGAACCAGGATCTTTTGGCTTTGCAGGCAAATACCTTAACCACTAAGCCATCTCTCCAGCACTCATGTTCTATTTCATCCTTCACATTTCTTTGCTGCTGATGTATGAACTTCCTAGGCAGCCAGTTTTTCTCCCCCAAAATGTTCCTAGAATGCCTTCTTTCTTGCAAGGATGTCCCATTAATCAGGTAAGTTCCAGACGGAACACTCAGTGCTTCCTCAAGTGTCCTCTGGCTGAGCGATGTCTAGTCTGTCTGTTCTTCATCCCTCTGTCTGTCTGTTTCCATTCACACTACAGAAGGCCGAAAGGAAGATGGCCTCCTTTGCCAGAATGTGTGCTCTCTGAGGTGGGGGACTGACATTCTGTCCATTATTGTGCTCTGAGACGGTGGCTGTGCCCATGTGTGACAGATGGCAGGTCCTCAGTGAATGTCTGCCGAGTGTCATTCCTGAGGGACTCACTCTCCAGGCACAGCTCTCTGATCCACTGGGCTGAGCTCCAAAGGGGGCACACTGAGAGGCAGGCCAGATGGCCAGGGAGCATGGACCTGGGTACGTTTCTGCTTCTGAGTACTTGCCGAGGCCGCTGTCACCTGCCCCGTGCCCATCTTCTTTGCTCCTCTGACCCCGCACTAACTTCTATGGATCTCTGTTTAGAACTGGAGAGCCCATTATCTGGCACTGGGAACCATGGATCCAGCAGCGTGCAGCTGTCCTCCACTCAACATCTAGGCGCTGAGCGGCTTGATTGTGTGAGAAATACTACAGGTTTCCTTTCCTCCGAATCCCTTCCACGCTTTGAGGCTTTCTCACTGTGACAGACAGCTTTGTGTCGCTAGGATGTACTTTCAAACCAGGAACAAGTTATTGGAGGGCGCTTACACGTTGAGGGAAAGTTCCATAATGGCAGAAAGAAGGTGGCCCCCTTTCACAGGTCCATGCAGAGAGAAAAGCCACTGCCACCAAAAATAAGCACCCTCCAGGGTCCCCTTGAAGTGACAAAGGTTCAGCACTTTGCACATCTTTACATTGGAATTCCAAATCTCCTTAGGACTGCACCCTAGAATCTGCCCACAGTGACACCTACCCCAGCCAGGCAGCTAGAGATCTAAGTTATAAGCTTTAATAAACTCCTGAATGTATTTCACTTTGAAAACATTTACCATATCCACTTGAACTACCGCATTGACTTTCCCGTGTGCTAATACACAGGACATTGACATGCAAACATTGTGTGTGTATATACATTAGCATTGGTTTGCAACTCAGTGTGGTTGCTTGAATGTGATAGGTCTGCCTCTGCCCCTCCCAACACAACAGGCACACATGCTTAAATGGTTAATCTCCAGTTGGCTGTGCTGTTTGAGAAAGTTGCAGAACCTTCAGGAAGTAGAGCCTTGCTGGAGAAAGTGTGCCACTGTGGTCGGGCCGTGAAGTTATGGAGTCCAGCCTCGCTTGCTGTTCTCTTTCTCTACTTCCTCTTGGCTCATGTGTCAATGTGACTCCAGCTTCCTGCTCCTGCCACGTTTCCTTGCAATGAGCGATTCTATACTCTGTAACTGCTAGCCAAACCCTTTCCTTCTCTAAGCTGCTTCTGGTGAGGTATTTTGTCCTAGCAATAAGAAAGTAATATACTTTCGCACCTCACCTATTTCCTGAGTTCAGTCTTATGTAGATCAGAGCTCAGACGTCAAAGTGGGGGCTCTAGTTTTTTAATGTCAATTTTGGACAAGGCATACATAGATAACATGGGGGCATCCTATGTGTCCTGCCTCATGCCCCACCCTGAGATCCATCAAACCCTTTTCCACAGAACAACATCTCTGCACTGCATTAACGTGGATTTTCCTTGCCAGGTTCTTCCAAACTTCAAGTTTTCCTCTAACTCCCTGGGATTTATTTCTCATCTGCTTAAGAAGATAATCAGGCCACAGTTGGGCAATTTGCAGTAATACACACTGAACATGTTTCTGGGGTGTTGGCTGTAAAAAATATGCTTGGAATTCTGTGGACACATGATGCTCTCTCATAGCTGGGATATTAAGGTTTGGAGGTCCAAATCAGGTACACTGAGTGGCCCCAGCTTGGCACAGCCAGGACATCTACAACTCACTAAAGGGATGAGGGATGCGAGCTTTGGCTGGTCCCAAAGCCCTCAAACCCTGTGATGTTAAGATTCAGAAAAGCATTCAAAAATTTGGGAGGGGGGGATTGAAAGCAATGTGTTTTTGGAAAAATCCAACTTCCTGGTTTTTTTTTCCTCTTAAAAGCAAAGTTTTTAAACTTCTAAATAATGCTCATAAAGTTTTTTAGACATCAAACAGGACTTGCATAACAATATTTGGATGATTTAAGGGCGAGGAAATAAAAAGCATATGGATTGACTGTCTCTTAAAATACGCATATGTTCTAAAATGATGAGAGGAAAGTATTTGACTTGGCACCAGGCGGGTATGGTAGTGCACGCCTTTAATCCCAGTGCTATGGAGGCCAAGGTAGTAGGATTGCTGTGAGTTCAAGGCCAGCCTGAGACTACATAGTGAATTCCAGGTCAGCCTGGGTTAGAGAGAGACACTCTACCCCCACACCCAAAAAAAGGAGACATGTTGGTTTTCACATAGTCCAAGTATTTGAAAAATAGTTGAGGCAGGGCTGGAGGGATGGCATTTGCCTGCAAAGCCAAAGGACACAAGTTCGATTCCCCAGGACCCAAGTTTGCCAGATGTTAGCCAGGGACACACGCATCTAGAGTTCGTTTGCATTGGCTGGAAGCCCTGGCATGCTTATTCTCTCTCTCTGTGACTCTCAAATAAATAAATAAAAGTAAACAATAAATAAATAAATAAATAAAAATAAAATATTAAATAGTTGAGTTATTTGCTGAATTCCAAACAAGACCAGGTTCTTCTGGCTTTGGAATACTGTGGGCCACTTTCTGCATTTCCAAGAGAAATGCCTAATCCTGGGGAACATCACCCACTCCCCTGCCAGGGAAGCCTGGCACTGTGGGCCATGAAGCTCCACTGAGAAGGAGGTGAGGTGACGGCCACAGCCTGCAGCAAGCCCCCTGGAGCAATCTTAGTTACAACTTCTTTGGGAGCCTCACAAGATCACATCTCTTGATTTTGTGCCCACATAATGTCTCATCCTTCCCACTCAATAACTATGTTAGGTGGCATTAAAGGCTTTACCACTGGGACATGCAAAAACGTTGACTTTTATCCAGTCAAAAATCAAGCCATCCTTGGGCATTGTCATTGAGGTTGAAATAGGGCTTGGCATCTCTCTAGGGTCTCCCATTCAGCCCATCACTATGAAGTTCTACCAGAGGGGCTGGGAGATAGCGTGGAAGGTAAAGTGCTTGCCTTGAAAACATGAGTGTGATTTCCAGAAGTCACATCACAAAGCTGAACCTGATGTTGGGTGCTTATAATCCCAGTGCTGGGGAGGCGGAGGCAGAAGTAGGTGGAGGTTTGGGGCTTGCTGGCCAGTCTAGCCTAAATGGAAGGTTCTTAAGAATATGATTTTGGGCTGGAGAGATGGCTTAGCGGTTAAGCGCTTGCCTGTGAAGCCTAAGGACCCTCAATTGAGGCCCGATTCCCCAGGACCCACGATAGCCAGATGCACAAGGGGGCGCACGCTTCTGGAGTTCATTTGCAGTGGCTGGAGCCCTGGCGCCCCCATTCTCTCTATTTTTTCTCTCCATCTGCCTCTTTCTCTGTCTGTTGCTGCCAAATAAATAAATACAAATAAATTTTTTTTTAAAAAGTATGATTCTGTCTCAAAACAACCACCACCAACAAGAACAAAACAACAGCAAGAAAAACAAAAAGAGCAACAACAACAGAAAAAGGTCAGAACCTGAGGAATAATACTGAAGGTGCCCTTCTGGCCTCCACATGTGTACCCATATGCAAACAAACCTGCACACAGACATGTAACCACAAAATGCCAAAGAGTGAGGATGTATGGAGATGTGGTACACCAAGAATCACTCAGAAGCTCGGACGCTGGGATGAAGAAAGAGTCCAAGTTTCAAACAGTTAATGATGTAGCTGTGAGGCTTAAACACACGGGAAATTGTCAAATGCACCTGGGCAGACATAGATAAGGAGCACTAGACTAGGAAGGATGACTGATAGAAAAGTGATTGCTGCTTTTTTAAAAAATTATTTTAGAGAGAGAGGAGAGAGAACTGGCACACCAGGGCCTCAGCCACTGAAATTGAACTCCAGACACTTTTGCCACCTAGTGGGCATATGTGACCTTGCACTTGCCTCACCTTTGTGCATCTGGCTTACGTGGGATCTGGAGAGTCAAACATGGGTCCTTTGGCTTCTCAGGCAAGCGCCTTAATGGCTAAGCCACCTCTCCAGCCTGAGTGATTGATTTTTTAAAATTATTTATTTAGTTAGTGAGTTGAGAGAGACAGACAGAAAGAGAGTGCATATGGTTGTGTCAAAGGGCCTCCTGCAAATGGAACTCCAGATGCACATGCCACTTTGTACTCCTGGCTTTATGTGGGTACTGGGGAGTTGGAACAATGCTGTCAGGCTTTGCAACAGAGTGCCTATAATCTCTGAGCCATCTGTCCAGCCTGAAAGAAGAGTGACTTCTGATGAACCTTGAGGATGGAGCTGATCCACTCAGTTGTGAAAATGAATTTGTGAAATATTTGCTGGGCACCTACTATATGCAACAAGCTGAGCTGGCACCGAAAATTCAGAGGAGAGCCAGCCAGCTCCCTTCAGCAGCTTGCACTTGAGCTGGGAAGACAAGCGCAATCAGCTCATTGCACCGCTCATCCTTGCAAGTGCTAACAGTGAATGGGGTGGGGGCCTAGAAGACTAGAGGCGAACTTGACTGAGTTAAACAGTTGAGTGGTCTTTGTTAAAGTGTGAACTCCTTCGCTTCCAACGAATGCCGAACGGTAGCCTTGCCAATCTCAATGAATTGGAATCTTCATTTGTCACTCAATTCTAGCCGATTCTTATGCACATGCAACTTCTAGAAACAGAGTCAAGATGAGGGTGTGCTCCAAGACAGCCAGGGATTCCTGAATCATACAAGTGTTAGTGATCTAGATTAAGTCCAGCAGACACCCCTTTTCCTGGATATTTATGCCCCAAGTCTAATGCAGAAGAACGTGTCTCTTGTCTAGATGTGCAAGGACACTCAAGGTGAGTCGGCAGACCTCTCCTCTTCGCAGCATCTCTGCGTATCTTATTGTCAGTTAGTGTCTAGAGGGGTCAGCTTACTCTCATGTTCCAAAATAGGAGGTCTATCCTGTTTGGCATCAGTGTTTCCCTGTCTTTCCCCTCCTCTCCCAGAGCTGCCTAATGCTTTCCAGATGAGGTGCGAGCAGCTGCTAATTGTACCCGGATCAGTTTTGATTTGTGCTGCAGTCAGCAAGGCACCTCACTAATGGGCCTGAAACTTGGCAGCAGGCCTGGGACCAGTGTCAAAGGAAACAGATCCGAAAGGCACACTGAGAGAGACTGGGAGACTGGGAGACAGGGAGTCCATAGAAAAAGGTCTGGGGGATGGAAGCAGGGGGAGGGAATCAAAAGGACAGTGGAGTTTTTTTGGGGGGTAGGGGGAGCAGTAGAGAGAGACAGATTGGAAAGCAGAGGCTGAGCAAGAGAGGAGAGGGGTGACTATGGGAATAAAGACAAGCCCAGGGAAGGCCACAGTGCTATGTGCACCTCTGACAGGAGTCTGAGGTCTAGAAGGCAAGATGACCAGTGTACGCAGAGATGCATGGCTACCTCTGAGAATGCCTGTGGTGGCTATAGGGAAGTCGTGGACGGGGGAGATTCAGGTGGGGTAACCCCCGTGCCTTCTGTAGACAGAAATCTGACACCTCATTCTTTCTCTTCTGGCTCTGGCCCTGCAAGGTCTTGGCAGGAAGCAGAGAGTGCCGCCAGCGAGTGAAGAAGGCTCGCGATCCAAGTCTGACAGGGTCTCTCAAACACACCTTGGCTTTATGAGCTGAGACCCGAGGCAGCCTCGCCTGGCTTGAGGGCCTGGAGCCGACTTTCCTGGAATCGAGCTGGGAAGGGGCCTTGTTTAGGGGCAGCTGAGAACAGAGGCCTAAAGCTTTTCTGAATTGGGCGCATTCACTGGACTTATTTAGAGAGGGGGGAAAATCACCTTGATTAAGAGAAAAGAAATCCACTTGCTAATATGAATTCCGAATTGTTCAAGGCGGGGGAGAGCCCGTGTGTGTACACATATTTATGTGGAGAGGCCAGAGGGCAAGAGATTGAGGTTAGCGTTGGGCACACTACTTGATGCTTAACACATGAGCAAAACTGTGGCACATCTGCCCTTGACCCCAGCAAGCAACAAATAAACCTTTTGGAGGAAAAATGAACACTGCACAACTAGCCTTCGTGTTTGCACAAAAACTTGTACATGAGGGCTGGAGGGATGCCTTAGCAGTTAAGGCGTTTGCCTGCAAAGCCAAAGGACCCTGGTTCGATTCCCCAGGACCCACGTTAGCCAGATGCACAAGGGGGCGCACGTGTCTGGAGTTCGTTTGCAGTGGCTGGAGGCCCTGGCGTGCCCATTTTTTTTCTCTCTCTCCCCCTGCCCCTCTCTCTTTCTCTGTCAAATAATAAATAAAAATAAAATATTAAAAAAAAACTTGTACATGAGAGTTCACGGCCGCACTGATCACAATGACCCAAGATGGAAACATTCCAAGTAGCCATCAAGCGAGGACTAGATGAGATGTGCTGTGTCCACGCGGTAAGTTATTGTTCCACCGTGGAAAGCGCGAAGTACTGACGCATGCGCAACAGACACTGGCTTTGAGAGAATGCTGACTAGCCACATGTTGTATGGTTTCACTTACCCCACTTATCCGGAGATAGCAAATCTATTTAGCTGTTTTTCTTGTTGCCAGGAACTGGGTGAAGGGGAGACAGGGAAGCAACTGCCTAATGGGTATGAGGTCTCCTTTTGGATGAAACGTTCTGGAAGTAGGTAGTGGTGGTGTTGCTGGAACCACGTGAGCGCACCTCACCACAACCGAATTACACATTTCCAAGCGGAAAACATGATGTATACATTTTACCACAATAAAAGAAAAGTACTGAGGGGTGGGCTGGAGAGATGGCTCAGCGGTTAGGGTACTCGCCTGCAAAGCCTTAGGGTGCAGATTTGATCCCCTAGTTCCCATGTAAAGCCAGATGCACAGGGTGGTGCACGCATCTGGAATTCGTTTGCAGCAACTGGAGGCCCTGGTGCACCCATTCTCTCTCTCTCTATTTCTCTCATCTCCTCTGTCTCTCTGCTTGCAAATAAATAAGTAAAACTATTTTTTAAAAGAGTACTGAGGGGTTGGGAAGATTGCTCAGTGGGTAGTGTTTGCCATACACGCATAAGGACTTAAGTTCTGTAAAAACGCCAGGCATGGTGGCGAGTACCCGTTGTATTAGTCAGGGTTCTCTAGAGGAACAGAACCCATAGAATGAATTGTATTAATTTATTGGATTAGTTTACAACAGTCCAACAACAGCAGATTTCAGGCCTGAGAGTCAAGGAACCTGGCAGCTGCTCAGTCCAGGAGGCGGGATGCCTCAGCAGTCCCAATCCGGCACTGGAGGCCTGGGGACGTCCTGGAGAGACGCTGCTCTTCAGTCCATGCTGGTCTTAGGTCCTCACTGGAAAGCAGCAAGCAGCACCCGCAGCCAGGTGGTAGGGGGGAAGAATATCTTCCCTCCCAGAGCTTCTTTTACTAAAGCCTCCCCTCTGAGAGGGGCTGCCCACTCTGGGGGAAGGGATCTCCCTGGGGGAAGGATTCTTCCTTTAGTTAATCCTTCCTGGAAGCCACCTCAGAGACCCACTTATGAGGAAAGTCTGTGGATTCCTAAACAGATCAAGTGGACACAAACTTAACCATCACCCCCATAATCCCAGCACTCATGGGGGCGGAGACAGGAGGATCCCTGGGGTTCAGCGGCTAGTTAGTCTAGCAAAACCAGTGAGCTCCAGGATCAGTGAGAGATCCCACCTCAAAGCCAGTAAGGTGAAGAGTGATTAAGGAAGACACCTGACATCGTTCTCTGATTCCACATGCATGCACACCTGTATAACACAGGGACCACATATATGTGTTCACATTATACACACATGCACACACAAAAAATTACTTGAGAGAGAGAGAATATGGGTATTCCATATTCAGAAATGAACTCCTGACACCTGTTCCACTTTGTGTCTCTGGCTGTACATGGATACTGGGGAATTGAACCCAGGCCATGGGTTCCACAGGCTTTGTGAGCAAGCACCTTTAACTGCTAAGCCATTTTTCCCAGCTCAAGAACTGGTCTCTTACCTACTTGTTTTATTGTAGGCAATACTACTTTTTATTTATTATTATGAGTTCCATTATGATATTTTCCTACATGTCCACAATGTGTTTTTATCACATTCCCTCAATTACTATTTTTGTTTTGATTCACATACAATTCCTATATTTCTATATAGCGATGTTATATCAGATTCATATTCACAGGGATGATGATATTAAAATATCTCTTTCAAAATGATCCTGAAAGGGAAAGAAGGTAAGAAGGTTTGAAGAAGAAAGAAAAAGAGTGATGGAAATAGGAAGGAGAAAGATGTGTGTATGGTAGAAACAAAATGCCAGAAATGTCAAGACACATGGCCAGGAAGAAGTGGGGAGAATAACTTCATGATGCTTTCTACCTAGAGGAAAATAACTTCAGAAACAGTAAGAGAGAAATAGAGAATAAGAAAGACCTCTAAGCAATATGTGAGGGAAAAAAAACTAGGATGAACTAAAAGAGATTCTTAAAACAAAATGAAAATATAATCTATAACCTTCCATGCTTCATTTCCCCTCTTCTTTCCTGTGAGATGAGATTTTTTTCCTTTGTTGTTTTTTGTTTTATTTTATTTTTTTTGAGGCAAGTCCATCAGATGGGCCTAATATTTATGCAAGAGAGTGAGAGAACTGGCATGCCAGGGCCTCCAGCCACTGCACTTGAACTCCAGATGCATGTGCCCCTTGTGCACATGTGTGACCTTGTGTGCTTGTGTCACTGTGTCTGGCTTACGTGGGACCTGGAGAGTGGAACATGAGTCCTTAGGCTTTGCAGGCAAACTAAACCATCTCTCCAGCCCCCCCCCTTTTTTTTTGGTTGGTTTTGTTTTTTGAGATAGATTCACACGTAGCTCTGGTGTCCTGCAACTAGCAAGGATGCCTCTCACATCAGAAGGGCTTTCCAAGTATAAAACTAAAAATAGAAATCAGAAATGAAGCAACAAACAAGTCTGACTTTATATAGAATAGCAATAAAACCCTACTAATTTCATAGAAGAATACAATCATTTAACTGAAAGAATATACCAATAGCTGCAAAATATGTGAAAGATGGAAAGCCCTTCATTTATGATAAAAGAAACTAATTAAAAATCAATTTAAAAATTACAATTTAAAATTGAATTAAAATATAAAATTTTAAATCAATAGACCATCACGTTGACAAAAATGAAAGATTTGGGAAACTGTTTTGCTGAGGATTTACGAGATTAGGCACTCCCACACAATATAAGTGGAAATGTAAAATAGTATGACTTATTAAATCAAATTTAGAAAATATTCTTATTATCCTTGTCTTCATGAATTTATTGTCAAATATCCTTCCATGTTTAAAATGATACATTTATAGCATCATAAATTCACGATTGCAACATTATTTTAATAATAAAAGACTGGAAACACATGCCTATCAATAAGGGACTAGTTTAACTGTGATACATGTATATAAGGGAATAATTTTCAGCTTCAAAACGAATGCAAACTGAAGATACAGCTCAATATAGAATGCTTGCTTAGTGTGCACAAAAGCCTGGCTTTCATCCTCAGCGTGGTGGTAGGGGTGGGGTTAAATATGACAATGTTCTGTTTATGTATCCCACGTATAGAAGGATTTTAAAGATACATTAAGTAGAAAAAAAAGCAAGGTATGGGCTGGAAAGATGGCTCAGCGGTGAAGGCACTTGCCTGCAAAGCCTAAAGACCCAGGTTTGATTCCCCAGGACCCACGCAGAGCCAGATGCACAAGGTGACGCGTGTGTCTAGAGTTCGTTTGTAGTGGCTAGAGGCCGTGGCGTGCCCATTCTCTCTCTCTCTAATATCTGCCTCTCTCTCTCTCTCTCTCTGTCAAATAATTGAATACAATAAAGTATATTTTTTAAAAGGCACACAATAGCCTGCAGTGGCATGTCATCGTTTTGTGGACCAAATGGGTAAATAAGTCATCGTATTTACTTGCATATGAAATAGCTCTGCAAGTACACAGAAAACTGGCAACGTTTGTTTTGAGCCAGGGAGCTGAGTGGCTGAGGGACAAGGATGTGGGGGAAACATTTTATCTTTGAAACTGAATGAATGTTAGCCGGGCGTGGTGGCACATGCCTTTAATCCCAGCACTCGGGAGGCAGAGGTAGGAGGATCGCTGTGAGTTCGAGGCCACCCTGAGACTCCATAGTGAATTTCAGGTCAGTCTGGGCTAGAGTGAAACCTTACCTTGGGGGGGAAACTTAATAAATCTTGAACCAAATGAAAAATGAAAATTAAGACTTAGACTTACTTCTGTCTTTGAGAAAGAGTCATCATCAGCTTCAAAAATTAAAAGTTTTGGATAAGATTCAACCCAATAACCTTCTAAAATTCCTTATCCTTAGTTCATTGTTGGTTAAGAGAGGGAGATGGGCCTGGTGTGGTGGCGCATATGCCTTTAATCTCAGGACTCACAGGCAGAGGTTGGAAGATCACAGTGAGTTTGAGGCCATCCTGAGACTATACAGTGAATTTCAGGTCAGCCTGGGGTAGAACGAGACCCTACTTGGAAACACCAAAGAGAGAGAGAGAGAGAGAGAGAGAGAGAGAGAGAGAGAGAGAGAGGGGGGGGTGGGGAGGGAGAGGGGGAGACCTGCAGTCGCCAGAGCAAGCACTGTAGCCAGGTTCAAGAGCTGCAGCTTGGGGTCTAGGCCGGTGCGCTTCAGGCCAGACTGTCCTTGGCTGCTTCTGTTCTTGGAGATGGAGAGTTTATTTTTCCACGGACTTCTTAGGGCTTCTCCTGTGTATAAGAAATTGACAAAGGTTTGAGACATTTACTTAGGGAACATGGAGGTCTTGTGACCCCATCAGAGAAAATAAACAAGTGCAAAGCGGTACTTAGGGGAGGGTGAGATAACTGTGACTTCATGATCTGGCAGATTTTATCAATAATGTGAATGGTGATATTCAGTGGGTTCATAGGATCTGCCCACATAGGTACATGTACTAAAAAGTTCGAAAATCTTTTAAAAAATATTTCATTTTATTTATTTATTTGAGAGAGAGGGGGAGAGAGAGAGAAGAGGCAGAGAGGGAGAGAGAGAGAGAGAGATAGAGAATGGGGTGCACCAGGGTCTCAAGCGGCTGCAAACAAACTCCAGACGCATGCACCACCTTGTGCATCTGGCTTTTACGTGGGTTCTGGGGACTCGAACCTGGGTCCTTTGGTTTTGCAGGCAAGTACCTTAACCACTAAGCAACCTCTCCAGCCCTTGGAACTCTTCTAAGGAGATAAATGTTTCCTACTTTCCCCCAATATATCTTGCTTTCTTGTTAATATTAGTGATGATTTTTTAAATTTTTATTTGTTGTTTTTGGCTTTTTTTAATTTTATTTTTTGAGAAGGGTTTCTGTCTATACACTTGCATATTACCCTTTCTTTTCCTTCAGCTTTCTCATCACTGTGTTCCCAAACCCAGCGTAGCAGTGGGGTCACTGCTGACTGAATTCAGGCTGCTGTCAGTTTAGGTTTATATGCCTGGCTGCATTGCCACAGATCCCACAAGTGTTGGCTTGAACAAGAAGATACGGCCATGGCAGGAGATACAGCTGGGTGATAGAGCTAGCACTAAGCCTTTGGTTTAATCCCCAGCACTGGAGAGAAAAACAAGCAAACAAGGAAACAAACAAACCAAGTTACAGCAGCCAGAGTTTGCGTAGGGCAGTGCTCATTGGGATCCAGCCAGACTGGCCCACCGCAGCATGTCTGCTAACTGACATCCCAGCATTTTCAAGGCCCCAAGACGGCAGCAATTCCTCACTCCAGGGCAGACGAGAAGTTGGGGGCAAAGGGCAGAGCAGCGTGGTTGGACAATTACTTCGCATTGGCCGGAAGTGGAAGACTTGATGTCCTAAGGTGTAATGACTTTTGGAAAATTGGGTGTTTTAATTAGGTGCTCTGTTTCGGCCTCTAAAAAAATTAAGGTTGGGGCTGAAGAGATGGCTTAGCGGTTAAGTGCTTGCCTGTGAAGCCTAAGCACCCCAGTTCAAGGCTCCATTCCCCAGGACTCATGTAAGCCAGATGCACAAGGTGGCACATGCGTCTGGAGTTCGTTTGTAGGGGCTGGAGGCCCTGATGCACCTATTCTCTCTCTCTCTCTCTGCCTCTTTATCTTTTGCTCTCAAATAAAAATAATAAATAAACAAAATTCAAACAATTAAATTGAGGTTTACTTATTTATTCATTCATTCTTTATTTCTTTCTTTATTTGCTTATTTATGAGAAGGGGGGGAGAGAGATTGAGGAAGAAACAGACAAAGAGAAAGAATAGGCGTGCCAGGGCCTCCAGGCACTGCTGCAGAGAACTCCAGAGGCATGCGCCACCTTGTGCATCTAGCTTATGTTGATCCTGGGGAATTGAACCTGGGTCCTTAGGCTCCCCAGGCAAGCACCTTAACTGCTAAGCCATCTCTCCAGCCCTAAAGGTTCTTTTAGTAAAGTAGGAAATAGTGAGATAATGAGCAGTAGTATTGGCATGGTAAGTATATAAAGACCCAAAAGAAACATTTCCAATACTGAACTGCTCTCATGTTTGCCCCTTCTCTTCTGTCCTCCAGCTTCGAGAGGACGACGTTGTGAGGCCATCGAAGGACATTGCTCTCCTCCTTCCGTCCCTGTACCATCACGGTACTGGCACAATCCAGTGCAGGCCTCACTTAGACAGAGTGCTGTCTCCAGGGATGAGGAGTGGGGGGCAGAACTGGATGCAAAGGCTTGCTTTTCACTCTGTTGCTCCTCTTCCATTCCAGCCCCCACCCCCAGCGCAGCAGACCTCTGCGCATCTCTCAGGGCTCCTCTCCATTTGTGGATTTCTTACAAACATCTGGCGGTGGCGCCGGGCCCGTGGCAGCTCCCCGGAGTCCTCCAGACCACAGGCGTTCTTCTGGATAGGCGGGTGATCCTCCCCCTGAGCCCGACCAGGAAATCGGTGCTGGTCTCCTGCGCCTCTCCAAGAGCAGGAGATGGTTGTTTATTCCACATAATTAATGGACAGAGAAACTGGGCTTAATTTATTTCACTCATAGGAATGCAAGTCTGCTCTTTCAAGAATGTCTGCCTTGGCCTCACCCAAGCCAACTCACAACTCAACTCAACTCACACCTTCCCATAAGGGGCAGATAGACTTGGGCCAGAAGGAACAATACTCAAAATAAACAAATAAATAATAAATAAATAAATTTTAAAAGTCTCAGTACAATTCGTTTTTTTTTTTTCAAACTTAAAAGGGATTTATTTATGATTTCCTATATATTTAGCTTGTAAATACAAGACTGTAAATTTATTAAGGAACAATTTCTGTTAAAGTTTTCATTGTGTTTCACTTCAAGTACTGCACAAGTTAAAATCTGATAAAGGATTTACATTCGATTAAAAATATGGAACGCAAAATAAAAATATGGAACGCTTCACGAATTTGCGTGTCATCCTTGCACAGGGGCCTTGCTAACCTTCTCTGTGTCATTCCAATTTTCGTATATGTGCTGCTGAAGCGAGCACCACAATTTGTTTTTTTTTTTTTTTTCTTTCTTTCCCTTTCCTTTCTTTCTTTTTTTCTTTTCTCTTCTTTCTTTTCCTTTTCTTTTTGAGATAGGGTTTCACTCTAGCCCAGGCTGACCTGGAATTCACTATGTAGTCTCAAACTCATGGTGATCCTCCTACCCTTGCCTCCCAAATGCTGGGATTCAAGGCATCCCTGGGGTCAGCGCAGTTCTTAAAGAAACGTTTATAAGCCAGGAGTGGCTCGTGCCTTCAGTTCTAGCACTCAGGAGAATTAGGTAGGAGGATTGCTGTGAGATAGAGTCAAGCCTAGGCCATTCAAGTCAGCCTGAGCTAGAGTGAGATCTTGCCTCAAGCCCCTCAAACTCACCTCCTAAAAAAAAAAGAAAAGAAAAGAAAAGAAAAATCATATTTTGGTCATATCATCTTAAATGTTCTGAGCAATCATTTCAAAATTATTACTGAGAAGCATTAGTTGAAGGTGTTTGGATTTGGGTTTCATGGAACAGACTAGATATCTGTTGCCTTTCAAAATTTTCTAACTCATCAGGAAGTCACTGTTCTTTCAGTTCTCCTGAACCAAGAGGAGTTTTTACTCATACACCCAAAGCTAAACCTCACTTGTTTCAACACTTTTCAAATGTCTGCCTGCTGTAGGTAGACTGGTGTGATTGACAGATCTAAATTATGACTACTGTAGCATTCACAAACCTCTATGTAAATGGGTTTTATGGATTCCTTCATCCTTCCCAGCAAGTCATTCTTTAAATAATTAGCTAGTTTTAAAAAATATTTTATCATTTATTTATTTATTTGACAGGGAGAGAGAGAGAATGGGCACACCAGGGCCTCCAGCCACTGCAAACGAACTCCAGACACTGGCGCCCCTCTGTGCGAGTGGCTTATGTGGGTCCTGGGGAATTGAACCTGGGTCCTTTGGCTTTGCAGACAAATGCCTTAACTGCTAAGCCCTAATTAGCTAAATTTTGATCATGAACAATAGGTATGTGTCTGTGGAGTCGTAAAGGCAGAAAGTAGGATGGGCAAAACATGGGCTTCCAACTCAGGCCTGTGACAGAACTCTATTTCATGCTAGGAATATGACCTAAATGGCTGACGAAGCCTTGCTTGGCCTCTTTCTTCCCCTGTGGTTGTCTTGTAGGATGATTAGTGCTGAATATAAAGCGCTGGACTCACAGAAAAGTGCTTGATAGATGGCAGCTACGTCATTTACAGACCAATTGTTTGCCAGTGTTCAACTTTCTCTAAAAACTGCCACTCTCACATCAAATGGGCATTGGCCTTGGTGCTACTTCCCTCGACACACACACTGCTATCACTCTCTCACTCTCTCACTCACTTTCCACTTATTCTGTCTGTCTGGGACTCTTTCCCTGAAGTTTGGATTAGGTGCCGGGTGCTTAGGACACCCCCTTCTCCCCCCAGCTCATCCCATGGCAACCCTTGCCAGTGTTCTAAATGTCTGCTCTGTCTGAAGATGTGGTCACTCACTTTTTCAATTCTATTTTTTTTTTAAAGACAACCAGCTTTATTGTGGTCTAATTTACACAACATAAAATGTACTCGCTTTAAGTGTCCAATTCAATGTATTTCTCAGTAGTTTTATAGAATGACTCCATCATCCCAAGGAGATTCCCCAAGCTCATTTGCATTCAGTGTATTTATTTCCATGGTGGCCCCTGCCAATCACTGATTGCCCCCCCCCCCCGGATTTGTTTGGACATTTGCACATAAATTTACACTTTTATTCTTAGATTTGTCTCATTTAATATTCTTTTAAAATATATTTATTTATTTAAGATAGAGTAAGAAGCACATAGAGAGAGAATGGGTACACCAAGGCCTCTAGCCACTGAAAATGAACTCCAGACACATGTGCCACCTTGTGCATCTGGGTTATGTGGGTACCAGGGAATTGAACCTGGGTCTTTAGGCTTCACAAGCAAGTGTCTGAACCATTATTAAGCCATCTCTCCAGCCCTCAACATTTAATATTCTTTCTTCCTCTATTCTAGGGTGCTGGGAAGATGGTTCAGTGGTTCAAAGCACTTGTGTGACTCCCCTCTGTGTTCCTTTGAATCTCACTTCTTTCACTCGGCATGAGAATTTTGAGATTTATCCACATTGCAGTGTGTGTCAGTAGTTCATTCTGCCATGCTGATCAATAGCATTCTATTGTATGGACACACAGTGATTGTGTCTGTACACTTTAGGGTACATTGTGGCTATTGCAGTACTTATATAGAACAGCCAGGCTGGGAAATGGTTTGGCAATTAAAGGTGCTTGCTTGCCAAACCTGATGACCCGGGGGTTCAATTCCCTGGTATACCCACATAAAGCAGGATGCACAAAGTGGTACATGTATCTGAAATTTGTGTGCAGTGGCAAGAGGCCCTGAATAACCATGGCTTCTCTGTCTCTCTCTTACAAATAATAAATAAATAAATAAACATATTAAAAAAGAAGAACAATAGCTGATAAAATGTTCATTGCTTTAATTAAGTTCACATCGTGATAATATTGAAGTTGGTCTGACAATTCACACAGTTGTGGCGGAGAGGCATAAGAGGGCACGGTCACCTGTACACCTATGCGGTGTGTGTTCTGGCCCTGGGTCACCGTGTCCCTTCTTACCTTCCCATTTCATCTCAAATGGATCTTAAAGCCGCTTAAATGAGAATCAGTTCCTCTGTTGTTTAAACTTCCTTCCTTGTATCACCATGCGTAGTTGAACATTCCATGATAATTTACTTACGTGTTCAGTATTGAATTGATTGAGTACCTCGTGTTTGCCTGCCAGTGTAGCAGGTGCTTGTAGTACCGCAGTGAATACAGCTGACACAAACCTTACCTTCCTGACAATGCATGTGTTCATCTTTGGGAATCCTTGACTATGAATAGTGTGTAGGGGGCCAAAGGGATGGCTTAGCAGTTAAGGTGTTTGTCTGCAAAGCCAAAGGACTCAGGTTCAATTCCCAGGACCCATGTCAGCCAGATGCACAAGGGGGTGCATGCGTCTGGAGTTTGTTTGCAGTGGCTGGATGCTGTAGAACGCCCATTCTCTCTCTCCACAGCTTTCTCTCTGTCAAATAAATAAATAAAATAAAATATTTAAAAAAATAGTGTGTAGGAATTTGATGTACTGCCGGGCTCCGAGAGCCCCACGTTGGGCACCAGATGCCGGGCTCCGCCGGCGGGGGCAGGTAGTGCCGAGGGAAGGACCAGGCCTGCTGGTTCCTCCCGAGGGGCTGAGGAGGAGATGAGCGTCCGACGACTCAGACCTCTCCTGGCCACCGGAGAAAAACCACACTGAGTCGGGAGTCTTGTCGAAGCAGGAACTCGCTTTATTGCTATGAGCAGTTGCCTATATAATGTTGGGGATGAAGGCGGGGATTCTAGGATGGTGGGGAAAGGTAAGGGCCAATAGTAAACTGTGACTATTGAGATGATAATTCTAAATCCCATGCGTAAGTAGCAGGTAAGAAGCCATTAGGCGTCTTGCTGAGTCACGTCTGGCCAGAGGCAGATCACCAAACTTTAGCTAGGCTCAGGAAGTTCCACTAGGCCTCACACCTGGGCCTTTCAGAGGCCAACATCTCCCCCTTTTGTTTTTGTAAGAGCATTAGTCACCATGGCCCCTGTCTTAGTTTGTCCCCCTCTGGGGGTCTTAACCGTTATTGGGTACCAGGTGTTTAGCTCAGAGCATTCATCATGGCCCCTGTCTTAGGTTGTCCCCCTCTGGGGATCTTACCCGTCACTGGGTACCATGTGTTTAGCTCGGTGAGAACCCACCCCATGGCCTGTCTTAGGTTGTCCCCCTATGGGGATCTTACCCGTCATTGGTCACATGGAGGGCAGAGGAGGTGGCAGTGGGTTATCTGAGGAACTTAATTTCTGAGTTGCCAGCCTGTGATAATGTATTTTGACCTGATGAAGTTTTATTGCCTCTAGTCGTTGGTGAATAAATTTTGTAATCTTATTAATTACACAAGGCCTGACAGTGAGGAGAAGGAGAAGGAGAAGGAGAAGGGGGGGAGGGGCCCAAGTAGAGGGAGAAGGTAGGGTAAGAAGTCATATAAGCCCGTCCGCAGCGGGTTGTCCTGGAGATCCCGCTGCCTCCTCTTCAAATCCTTCTGGAGCCTCTTAATCTTGTCCTGGAAGATTTTTGATTTATTGGCATAAAAGCAGCATTTTTCCTGTAAAAACAAACATACGCCTCCTTTTTCGGCCGTTAGTAGGTTTAGTCGTCTCCTGTTTTGTGGGACTACCTCAGCCAGGGAATCTAGCTGTTGTTGGAGATAGGTCTCCCTCTGATATAGGGAGGGCCTCATTTCCAGGGATGATATCTACATTTGGGATTAAGGTGGCTGGGGCACAAAGGCCCGTCCACTTGGTGGGCAGAAAGTCATAGGCCATCCTGCCTCCACAAACATAAACCAAGACAATAAAACAATAAGTTTTGCAAAAAAAAAAAAAAAAAAAAAACATTAAATAAGAGGTCAAGAGGTGCGAATAAGTTATTCACGTAAGAGGAAACATCAAATGCTACCAAACATGTAGAAAACTGCTCAACACAATGAAACTGAAATAAATGAAAACATAAAACTCTCCACAGTGTGTAAAAATTATAGTACTCTTAAATTATCAAAGAGAAATAAAAATAATTATGTACAATAGAGAAGGAATTAAGGGAAAACAGAAATGCTCACAAACTACTGATCCAGTTATGGATTGGTTGGGTCTTCTAGAAATGCCAGTTTATAACATGGAGTAGAAATTAGCTGTGATCACATCACTGATCCTTTTCTCCATGAATGGTCAAGGGAAATGCTTTAGGGGAACAGTTATGACAGTAGTATTAATTAAAAGAAAAAGACTGGATACATCCCAAATGTCCCGTCAGTTTGGAAGTAGATAAGTAAACCATGGTATGAGAGGTTGGAACGCTTTTATCCTCTAAAAAAATGATAAGACTATGTGCTTTGTGTTACACAGAATGTATATATGACTCAGTGTTAGTTGAAAAGGATGAAAGGTACTTGTATTTGAGAATTTTCTTGAGACATGTATGGTTTCCTTTTAAACGCAGCAGTCATTCCTCTCCCCATGCCCACAAGTCTGATGTTCTTGCAAACTGGGCTCTCCACTTCTACCTCCTTGTTCTCTAATTCTTTACACTAGTATATTGAAAGGACACAATTCATTTCCTTAGATTTTGCATCGAGCCACGAACTGTCCAGCAGTAGGGTTAGCAAGGTGGAAAGGTTTCAGAGTCCCACCAAGCCACACTTTCACTATACAGAGTCAAAAATTCATGTCTGGGGGGCTAGAGAGAGATGGCTTAGTGGTTAAGACGTTTGCCTACAAAGCCAAAGGATCCTGGTTCCATTCCCCAGGACCCATGTAAGCCAGATGCGCTAGGGGGGGCATGCATCTGGACTTCGTTTGCAGTGGCTGGAGGCCCTGGCGTGCCCTTTCTCTCTCTCTCTCTCTCTCATAAATAAATAAAATATTTTAAAAATTCATGTCTGCAAAGAGGGTGGATCATGCCTAAGTTCTCTCTGCTTGTTCCTTGAAAGATCAATCTCAACAGGTCTTCACTACTTAACACAGTAACGGCTAGTAGGAATTCATGAATATTTGTCAAATGAAAACAGTTTTATAATAAAAGGTTAAAATGCCAGAATCTACTGGAAAGCCCACATACTTTCAGGCTTACCTCTGCCACCCCGCTGAGAGTCAACATCTAAGTATGAAAGAGATTCTGGCAGAGAAGAACTGAATCACAAAACAAAAACTAAAAATAACAAAAGAACCCCAAAGCTGGGCTGTACCTTAGTAGAAGCTGACATTTGACCCGGCATAATTGGAACACCCCCTAATATTTATGGGTGTCTGGTCTGGTGTGCTATATTGTTCAAGGCCCTGGATACTCTCCAGCCCGACAATTCCTTTTTTTAATTGAGAATTTTAATATATGAACATACTGCAAATTGGCCATATTCTCATTGGTTTATGCCTTTTCATTTTTTATTTTTATTTTTTATTTTTTTGCTTTTGAGAGGTGGGGTCTCACTATAGCCCAGGCTGACCTGGAATTCACTATGTAGTCTCAGGGTGGCCTCGAACTCACGGCGATCCTCCTACCTCTGCCTCCCGAGTGTTGGGATTAAAGGCGTGTGCCACCACGCCCGGCTCGGGTTTATACTTTTATGTTCCCTCTGCCTCACCCCTGTTCTCCTGAGGGTCCTTCTTAGCAGGGTCATCAGTGTGTGCTGTGGGGTCATGGATGCGTCAGTCGGTCTGTGAGTGGGCACAGTGCCTCAGAGTACTGCTTTCCACCCGGTGGCTCTCTTGCGTTCTTTCCGCCCCCCTCTTCCACAATGTCCCCTGAGCCTTAGAGGCGTGTTGACAGAAGAGGATGACGTCCATTTTCTGATGCTGTAGTGGAATGTCACAGACTGGATAACCTATAGCCAATAGAAACTTCCTTGGCTTCTACTTGTGGACACTGGGAAATCCAGGGATGTGGCAGTGGCACCTGGTGAGGTCCGCTCGTGGTGGAAGCTGACGGGTGAGTGAGCGTAACACACAGAGCTCAGGAGCCAAAGTGAGCCTTGTTTCCTCGCAAGAACTCACTTCTGTAATAACTAACCCTTCTATGACAATAGCACCAATCCACTTCTGATCTAATCACTTCTTTTTTGGGGTGTATGTGTGTGCCCACAGCATACGTGTGGCGGTCAGAGGACAGTTCTGAGTGTCAGGCCTCACCTCCTACCTTATTTTCACTACTGTGGTTACCAGGCTAGCTGGCGTGTGAGTTCACACGTCTCCACGTCGCCTCCATCCTAGGTGTGAAGGGATGACAAAAGTTGATACTGTAACTTCTGGCTTTATGAACGTTTTGGGGATCTTAACGCAGGTGCTCAGGCCTCTGCAACAAGTGCTTTAACCACTGAGCCATCTCCTCGGCCCCTAATCACCTTCCAGACACATCTGCAAATACTATTTCAGTGGAATGGCAGTTAAATTTCCAACAGGTTTGAAGGAGACATTCAGAGACCATGTTTCTAAAGAGGGAGGAAATGACCAAATGATGGGTTTTGCCTGTCAGGGACAATGGTGAAAGAACTTTGACCACAGTTTCCTCCCGTCCACTCGTCTACCTTCCAGCGGTCACAAAAAAATATAAGCAGGAACAGATATCGGCCAAAGTTTAACTTTATCCTCCCCATTTCTTTTCTTTCTTTCTTTCTTTCTTTCTTTCTTTCTTTCTTTCTTTCTTTCTTTCTTTTTTTTTTTTTCTTTCGTGGCAGGGTCTCACTCTAGTTCAGGCTGACCTGGAATTCACTACACAGTCTCAGGGTGGCCTCGAACTCACAGTGATCCTCCTACCTCTTCTGCCTCCTGAGTGCTGGGATTAAAGGCATGTGCCACCATGCCTGGCTAATCCTCCCCATTTTCATGGCTTTACTGTGGAACCCAGGCCAATAGCTTTGACGGAATAGGAAGACTTGTCATCTTTATTTCGACAGTTCAAGCGTGGACCAAGTTCCTCCGCAGGCTGGTTGTGTGGCCTGGAGAAGTGTTTAGGGCTTTCTAGAAATGCCCAACTTTCCGTCATCTCTAACAAGGGAACAAGAATCTGTCCGCCCTACAGCCAGGCAGTGTCCAAGCTTACACCTGTGGGGACACTTTGCACGCTGTCAAGTGCACCAGAAATGCCCGTTGTTCTTCCCTGGCCTCTCGCTTTGTGAAACAGGGGCCGTGGCATTCAGGTCACCAGCCCTCTTCGCATCCCTGGATCTTACATTATAGCTCACCACGGGCCAGTGGGTTCTGATTTCTCTGTCGCCTGCACCCACCTCTTGACGCATCTCACCCTGGGAGAGCCTGTGATTGATGCGCTAAGCTAAGATTCTCCCACGACTACTGCCCTTGCCTTGTCACTGGAGGCCTGTGGCTCCCTCCTCCAGGAGATTAGGCCTTCACGCTGCCCCACGTGCTCTGGCCTCGCTCATCAGAAGAGGCAGGGCAGCTGAGTGGGCAGTGACGCTGGCAACAGTCTCCTGACCGACCATGCCACCAAAAGACCCAGGACACTGGACAGGAGGAGGGGCCGCATCTGACAATCTGGTGGTCTCCTGTGGTCTTCCCTCACAGCCGGGCCCCTTCCATTCACATTTCCAGGCGTTGATTCTCTGCCTCTCGAGTGGGTCTGCGGCTGGCAAACATCTGCCAGGGCCTTGGCTGGGTGTGGTTCATAATGGCTCCCTGCTGTTCTGGCTCTCCCTTCGCCTCCTCTTCACCTCTGGGACTTTGAGGTTCTCTTCCTTCCTTCCTTCCTTCCTTCCTTCCTTCCTTCCTTCCTTCCTTCCTTCCTTCCTTTCTCCCTCCCTCCCTCCCTCTCTCTCTCTCTCTCTCTCTCTCTCTTTCAACAGGCTTGTGTTCCTTGAGACTGGGTCACCTTGATTTATTATGCCCTAGACTCATTAACAAAAGGCTCCGGGACAGGTCATTTATTTTCTGAGTGGTGATTTCCTGTCCTACCCCAGCGGGAGCCTGGTAGAGCTCAGACTTAGATCAGCTACACTGTCACCAGGGGAGAAGGGAACAGGACAAGGAAGGTTCAGAGTCAGAGGGCAGAAAACATCCCTTAAGAGCTTTTCTCCTCACAATCTTCTCCAGAATTCCTTTAGAAAGTTCTTTTCCTGCTACCCCAGCAAGCGGGACAAAGTTTAACAACTAAGTTTCAGCTCTGTGTTCTTAAAGGTACAAACACCGGCCGTTCTTCTCCAGTTTAGGTTTGAATTATCTAATACTTATGCGCAAAAACAAATAGCATCAAAAGACAATGTGGGTACCTAGGCTGAGCTTGAGTTAGATGAACTGAATGGCCAGGGTGTCTGTCAAGTCTTTATAAAAATAGTACATTCATGTTTGTGTATTAAAACCTGTTAAAATTTAAAGACAGTAGAAAACATCAAGATCTTTAGCATTTTGGGAAGATGAAAGAAATTGACATTATTTAGCCTGAAGACTGATTTATTAACTGTTTCCAGGTCTCTGGAAGGTAGCTACACATAGGAATGATGGTGACCAGCTGTTTTCTGACTGCACTAAGGACAGAATAACAGGGAGTGGAATTAGACAATGGCAAAATGACAGAATAAGTAGTCCTAAAAGTGTGCTGTCGTGGCTAAAGTCTATTGAGTGAGATGTGATATACACACATGGCTGTAAAGTTGTAGGCTAATGAGTGGAGATTCAGAGAGGTTAGGACACTTCCCCAATGCCACCACACATCAAGGAAGTGATAGAGCCAAGTCTAGTTGACTCCACACTTTTAAGTTTACAGGGCAAAGAAATGAGCCACGAATACAGAAGGCAAAAAATAACTGTACAAAGTGTCATTTGTATAGGTGGGTTTGTGTGAAGAGTTCTGGAAATCCACCTGTGTGGATACTGGGTCTTCAGATTGTGTACTCTGCCTACCTCTGCGCCGGGGGACCAAAGGACAGCTGAAGTCCTCAGTCCTAGAGACACCTGAAGGGGCCACGGTCCCCTGAGGTGCTTCCCAGACATTGGCACTCGTTGCCCATGCCCGTTGCTTGTCACGGGCTCCACTCCCAGACAAAGGCCTTGGGACAGGAAGGCCAGGAGCTGAAACACGAGGATGGTGAGGCTTAGAAAGGGCATTTCCACCACCCACAGCACACCTTCTCCCAAAGGTTCATCCCCTACGGGAAGGTCAGTTGCAGTCAGGTTCGCATTGCTGGCAGCTTTTGGGGGGGGCTAATAAAAAGGTTTATTTTGGCTTACAGACTCGAGGGGAAGCCCCATGATGGCAGGGAAAACGATGGCATGAGCAGAAGGTGGACATCACCTCCTGGCCAACATAAGGTGGACCGTAGCAACAGGAGAGTGTGCCAAACACTGGCTATAATACCCGTAATCCCGCCCCCAACAATACACTGCCTCCAGGAGGCTTCAATTTCCAATTGCCAACAGCTGGGGAACCTAGCATCCAGAACACCTAAGTTTATGGGGGACACCTGAATCAAATCACCACAGCCAGCCAAGAAGTTTCCAGATGGTTCCATCATGAGATCTGAAATTTACCCAGTCACCAAAGTGACTGGACTTCTTGTGAAGGACAAGCAGAGGTGGGCGGAGCCAAGCTCAGGTGGCTGGTCACCAGAAGCAAAGATAGAAGAAACCAGGGACAATTTAGAGGGCAAGAAGGGTGGCTGAGACCCTGTTCAAAGGACAGGAAGCTACATCAGCTCATTAAAACCTTACAGGAATCCTATCGTACCAGCATTTAGAGAGGAAGAAGCCTACAGAGATGGATCACGTGTTCAGGCCTTCCGCTCAGAGCCCCAGACGGTCTGAGCACAGCGACTGCATTCTTAGCCACCGAGGTTTAGGACAAGAGGGTTAGAACACTAGCTCCGGGGTCATTGGCTCAACGATGACATAGCTTCTCGCCGTCTGGTTTATAAGAACTTCTAACCATTGTAAACACTCTAATTCAGGGTTTTTACATTCACTCTGTCCTCTCTCTGTCTGAAGACAGGCTAGAAAAAAGAACAGGAAACAAGCATTTATGCGTTCCCTAACTCAGACTTTGGGAACTCGGGGCGTCGGTGCTCTGAGGTCTAGGTCAATTACCTGGAAGGTATCTGAGGCCCTGAAGGATGATAGCTGGGCTTTTCCATAGTGAACCCTATAAGGAAGGGAGAGAGGAGAGAAGGGTAGACCTTAAGCTAAGTGTTTTTCCACTTGTGACCTCATTTTCATTCATTTCAGCTTTTTAAGGCGAGGGCTCTCAGCACATTTTTTTAATCTTATTTTTATTTATTTATTTATTTGTATGTGTGTGTGTGAGAGAGAGAGAGAGAAGTAGAGAGAGAGGGAGGGAGATAATGGGCATGCCAAGGCCTCCAGCTGCTGTAAACAAATTCCAGATTGGTGCGCCCCCTTGTGCATCTGGCTTACATGGGTCCTGGGGAATCGAACCTAGGTCCTTGGCTTTGCAGGCAAACACCTTAACCGCTAAGCCATCCCTCCAGCCCCTCAGCACAGTTTTACCTTGGTAATGTGAGGTTATGTAACTTGCCTGAGGCCAGATTCGCCATGTACAGTAGAAGGCCACAGTGTCCACTCCCAGAGCACTGAGTGTGGAAGACACCACAGGGCACCCAGTGCTAACTCTAGCTCCACAGACTGCTTTCCCTGGGGGCCGGGCCGGCTCAGTCAGAGACCCAGCAAACAGTCAGCATCCTGGACGTCAGGCCAAGCTCAGCTCTGCCACCATCCCAGGAAGACTTCAGTTTGGGTGCGGGGAGCAAACAGGACAAGCCGGACACCATCATTCCTGCGTTGTGTTCGGCCAGAAGCCCGGGGCATGACAGGATATTAAATGCAAAACTTGGCAGCATTTTCCATCTTAATTTAGTCCTCTTCCCAGGAGGGAATCCTGAGGCGGGAACATGAGAAAGGGAAAGGAAAAATAATAAGAGATAAGTGAGAAAAATAAGAATTATTTATAGGGCCTGTAACATCTAATGGAAACCAGCTGCCTTGTTGGGGGTGAGGGGGTATTTTTTTGTTTTCTTGCCTGCAGGAGATTTTTAGGTCTTGTAACATGCCTGGGGTGGGGGAGAAAGAGAGAAAGACTGCCTGGAGGCTGGGGGAGGACCATGCTCCCCGTACGCTGGGCAGCGGATCACTGCTTTCCTTCCCCGGAATCATCCCGCCCCCACCTCCTGCCTTCATTTTCAACTGGAGCTGATTCAAACCTGCTGCTCTTGGAAAGAGGCCATCAGCACAGGCTCCGACAGAAAGCTGACCCGCCAGGGGATGAGTGTGAGAGAGCGGGGCAGTCAGAAAGCATGAGGAAAGGAGACAAGCGAATGGAAAAGGTGAATCAACAGGGGCTGGTGAGGGAGAGAGATGGAAAGATTAAAATGTTGGCTGAGTGGGAGCTCACAGAGAAGGGAGGGAGGGACGGGCTGGAGGCTGGAGCAAATTCAGAGCCCATCCTTCTGGGCCCTAATCCATGGGGCTTGCATGAAAGATGTGTCTGTGTGAGATTTTCCAGGACCCTCTCTCAGAAATCTCCTTTTCCTTCTTTCTCAAGGTCTCTGGACCAAAAGCCTCTTCCAAATATTGTGTAAAGAACACTAAATCCGGGAGGAGTTTTGTGAGTGGGAAAGTGTGATATGTTAACGCTGGAATGGGGGGTGGGCACCGACATTTAGGACATCTTAGCCAAGGCATTTTAGAAGCAGCTTGGTCCTGGGTGCTGGGCCCCAGCTGGTATTTCTAGCTCCAACTTAGGACCTTAGGTGACCTGGAGAACATACTTATGAAGCAGGAGTCAAGCCCTGTGCATGTTTAATTGGCAGAATTCAATGATGATGATGATGATGATGATGATGATGATAGACAGAGAGAGGGAAGACGAGAGGGGGAAGAGAACTTTGTTTATCTTTCTGTTCAGTGCGCAGTAGTGTGAGGTGAGTTCGTGTAAGGAATGGGAACCTGCCATTCCTTTAAGTCCTGAACTTTTTTTCCCCTGCTCAACTGGAAGAAAACACACAACAAATTATGCTGCTTTTGTTGAAAGAGGGAACAGAGAAAGAAAAAATGATTTCTCTTCAACTTTAATAGATTCTTAGCTGCAGATTCGCAGCAAAAGTTGGTCTGTGTATTTCACATATGTATGTATACACACACACACACATAGCAAGATTCTCAAGCAATGAGCAGCTTTCAAAGAAGCATCTTTTAGTTCCAGGTCTTTGAAAACATTTTTATTTATTTGCAAGCAGAAAGAGAAAGAAGGCTGGAGATATAGCTCAGCAGTTAAGGCACTTGCCTGCAAGGCCTAAGGACCCAGGTTTGATTCCCCCAGGACCCACGTAAGCCAGATGCACAAGGTGGCACATGCATCTGGGTTTCTTTACAAAAAGAGAAAAAGAAAGGAGCTGGAGAGATTTCTTAGTGGTAAAGGCATTTGCCTGCAAAGCCAAAGGACCCAGGTTCAATTCCCCAGGACCCACGTAAGCCAGATGCACAAAGGGGCGCATGCATCTGGAGTTCGTTTGCAGTGGCTGGAGGCCCTGGGACACCCATTCTCTCTCTCTCTCTCATAAATAAATAAATAAGAAAGAGACAGAATGAATATGAGTGTTCCAAGGCCTCTTTCCACTTGCAAACAAACTCCAGATCCATGAGCACCTTGTGCGCCTGGCTTTATGTGGATACTGGGGAATTGAACCTGAGCTGGCAAGTTTTGCAAACATGCACCTTTAACGGCTGAACCATCTCCTCAACCCTGACTTTCAGTGTGTGTAGATCACCTGCATTTTTTTTTTGAAAGGTGACAAGACAAACAAAAAGGACTTTCAGTCTTTCAGGGGCACTTACTTGGGGGGGGGGGGGAAGGTAAATACAGTAGTCCCCTTATCTATGACTCTACTTCCCATGGTTTTAGTTCACCCAACTGTAGGCCCTTAAAAACTTAGCCTGGCGTGGTGGTGCACACCTTTAATCCCAGCACTTGGGAGGCAGAGGAATGTGGATCACCATAAGTTCGAGGTCATCCTGAGACTACATAGTGAGTTCCAG
This sequence comes from Dipus sagitta, assembly GCA_036346955.1. Classification (NCBI taxonomy): domain Eukaryota; kingdom Metazoa; phylum Chordata; class Mammalia; order Rodentia; family Dipodidae; genus Dipus; species Dipus sagitta. The sequence continues at coordinate 179,082,391 of CM070774.1, read as the reverse complement.
GTCAGCCTGAACTAGAGGGAGACCCTACCTCGAAAAACAAAAAAAACACATCAACAACAACAACAACAACAACAACAAAAACTTAAGTGTAAGCTTGAAAGGCAGAGGTAGGAGGATTGCTAGGAGTTTGAGGCCAGCCTGGGACTACAAAGTGAGTTTTAGGTCAGCCTGGGCTAGAGTGAGACCCTATCTTGAAAAAAAAAAAAAAAACAGCAACAACAAAAAAATTAAATGTAAGGTTTCAGAAACAAACAATTCCTAGACTTTGGAACTGCATGCTCTTCTGGCCTGTGTGATGCAAACTGATGCGCTGTGCTCTATCCCGCCCTGGACTCGCATGAGCCATCCCTTGGCTCGGAACATCCATGCCGTATATGCTGCTGGCCTGCTCGCCACTGAATGGCCCTCTGGGCATTAGATGATTGTGGTGGCAGCACAGTGCTCACACTCTGTGACAACGTACCTCATGTGGGTCACAGGACCCATGCTAATCATCTCGTTTATCCCATCACACTGGGCATCTCATATCATAAAAAAAGGTAGGAGAACATTTTTTAATTTTTTAAAGAAAGACCATATTTACATAACTTTTATTTTTTCAAGGTAAGGTCTCACTCTAGCCCAGGCTGACCTGGAACTCACTATGTAGTCTCAGGGTGGCCTTGAACTCATGGAGATCCTCCTACCTCTGCCTCCCAAGTGCTGGGATTATAAGGCGTGCACCACCATGCCCAGCTTCACATAACTTTTTTGTTTGTTTGTTTTTGTTTTTTTGAGGTAGGGTTTTGCTGTAGTCCAGGCTGACCTGGAATTCACTATGTAGTCTCAGAGTGGCCTCGAACTCTCGGCAATCCCCCTACCTCTGCCTCCCGAGTGCTGGGATTAAAGGCATGCGCCACCACGTCGGGCTTCACATAACTTTTTATTACAGAATATTATCATAATTGTTCTGTAGGATTCTTATTTATTGTTGTTAACCTTTTCCCATGCTTAATTTGCAAAGCAAATGTCATCATTGGGTATGTATAGGAAAAAACAGTTATGTGTGGGGTTGATACTCTGAGATTTTTGCCTCCTCTGGGAGTAGCCGTTTCCCACTTGGATAAGAAGGAATTAGTTTGACAGGCAGATAAATGTTAGTAAGTCAAGTTTTCAAATGTCCATTTCTTCTTTCTTCTCGTCCCCGGGCTGGTGAGCTCCCCACAGTCGTCTTATGTGACTAACTTTGTTCTCTCTGGCAGCAGGAGGGCGCAGGACACCTTTCGTCTACTTCTGCTTTTAGCGTACAGAAGGCAGAGAAGCTTTCCTGCAATTGCTTTTTCTCATCACCCTCAGCTCAACCACCTTCATACTTTGAGGTGTCATGTTGATATGCAGTGGCATAACACGGGCGACTTGGTGGGTGGGATTTAAATCATTTTAATTAGATCCCTCCTGTTTTCCACCTCAAGTACTGTCTATAGGTGCCATTGTTCATTGGGATGGGTGCATGCAAGAAAATATCACATTTAAATTTATGGTTAGATTCATGGATGGTCTTCTCCTAGCAACTCTACTGGTATGTAGTAAATTGAGAAAGGTTCACAGATTGCTGAACGCCAGCAAAGCTCCAAGAACTGTCACTGTGACCTATATGCTGGGGACTCTTTTTCAACACGGTCCTTCCTTCTTAGCTGACTGCGTTGCTCATGCCTGTCGCTGGGGTTGAAACAAGTGGCTGCCTCGCCGTGCTATGGCACTACCCTATTCGATGCAGCAGGTCCCGGGCACTGCCGACGTCTGACTTGGGAAGAGACACTCCAGTCTCATTAGTATGCCGACGGGGCTTTCTTTGCAGTCTCGATCATGTTCAACAAGTTGGCCATTTCATGAACCCAGTAATGTCTTCGGTGCCGGAGAGGTGAGAGAGAAGGGAAATTCAAAACCCGTGTTCTTCTAGGAGAGAATAATTATTACAACGGCTTTAAACATGCCACAAGAGCAAAAGCCCAAGAAGTTGCCCTCCTTTGGCGACAATTCCTGCTTCAACCAGTGAGGTGACTTCTGTCGCAGCTGTCCCCTCAGGCTGGCAGATTATAGCTCTGGAAATGACTGTGCAACCACACGGTCCCGGTGTCTGTGAGAGCTTCTCGTCTCACTGTCCCAGCCAGAAATGAAGACCCCGGCCGTGATAGGACTTGGGAAGATGTAACTCTCCCAGCCTTGACTTCCAGAAGTGCTCATGGCTGCTATGTGGCCTGGTTTTTAAGTCTTGCCAGGCAAGCGCTTCTTGAGCACTCAATGTTAGGCTGGAGAGAGGAAGCTTTAGCGTTTGGCAATTTGCTGGGCTGGGTCTTGTTAGTGTGGTACTCTGGGTTCATGACTCTCCACATGACAGGCCTTCCCCCACCTAATGATGAGTGTAGTCCATCTGGCCAAACTTTTATTTTAGTTCATTTATGTGCATATGTATGTGTTGAGTGTGTGTGTGTGTGCGTGTGTGTGTGTGTGTGTGTAGGACAGAGTTCAATGTCAGGGGCTTTCCTCTATCACTCTGCACCTTACTATTTTAAGACAAGGTCTCTCTCATCTATAGCTCCCTTATTCTGCAAGACTAGTTGGCCAGCAAGCATTAGTGATCCTACCTCCACTTCCCTGAGATCACAGGCACACACACAACCATACCTGACTTTCACATGCATGCCAGAGAGTTAACTCAGGCCTTCACTTTACCCACTGAGCTATCTTTCCAACTCCTCCAGGTAGGGTTTTAGATCTTATAGTCTTTTCATTTCTCATTAGATCCAGTGCCCCCCTTTAAACAATGAGATATTTGTATCTTACTGAGTTATGAAAGACACCTCTTGTCCTTCCTTCCATTCTATGACCCTCTTTTGCCTATATTTTACACAGAATTACACAATATGTATGCCAACTACCATTATTGTAGCAGTCAATGAGTTTTAGCAGGAAAACATGGCATAATTCATATCTTTCAAGGGCAAGACCATGATATGGGATGCTGGCATTTGAATTTCTTGTTCTCCCCACAAGTTGATCTAAGTAGAAACTAACTTATTTAATATTCCAGCCTACTCAGATGTCTGTCTACATAAAAGCTGCCGCCACTGTGGAATTGTGAAATGTCTGGGCTCAGCGTGCTATGTGAGGCATTTAACATTAGGCACTACGTTTTATGTGGGCTCTTTGGGTACTCCTTTCAGGTTCTGGGAAAAGATGGTTGTTTTTAAGGCCAATAAAAGTACTTGAGACAGCTCATGGCCAGGGAAGCAACAGCGCTGTTCTGACCTGTATATGAGGTGCTTATTTTATTTTAATTTTATTTATTTATTTGGCAGAGAAAGAGGGAGAGAGAGAGAGAGACAGACAATGGGCACACCAGGGCCTCCAGCCACTGTAAACGAACTCCAGATGCACGCAACCCCTGTGCATCTGGCTAATGTGGGTCCTGGGGAATCAAACCTGGGTCCTTTGGCTTTGCAGGCAAACACCTTAACCGCTAAGCCATCCCTCCAGCCCTGAGGTGCCTATATTAAGCGCCCACTTCTACTTCTACTGAACAAATGCCCCATCACAGGGAAGGCAGATTCAGGGGCTGGGGATAAGTTCAATTTTGGCCAACTGATTGAACCATATTTTCCCCCAGGTAACTTTTTATCTGATCAGAACTTCCATGAGAAGTTTTGCCACCTTCTTGGCAGCTGAGCCTCATCAGTGCATGCACGCCTTACTTACAAGCCTGCACGTGGTTGGCTGTTTCTGTCGACAGACTTGTCACGAATGGTGCTGGAAAGGACACAGAGGACACTATACAGAGCACTCAGTCCCTTCAGTGAGTCCATCCCGCAGGCTCCCCCACACATTGGCTCCTGTGGTGGTTTGGTTCAGGTGTCCCCCACAAACAGGTGTTCTGGATGCTAGGTCCCCAGCTGATGGAGATTTGGGAATTAACGCCTCCTGGAGGCAGTGTAGTGTTGGGGGCTGGCTTATGGGTGCTATAGCCAGTTTCCCCTTGCCAGTGTGTGGCACACACTCCTGTTGCTATTGTCCACCTGATGTTGGCCAGGGGGTGATGTCCACCCTCTGCTCATGCCATCATTTTCCCCTGCCATCGTGGAGCTTCCCCTTGAGTCTGCAAGCAAAAATAAACCCCTTTTCCCACAAGCTGCTCTTGGTTGGGTGGTTTCTACCAGCAATGCGCACCTGACTGCAGCAGCTTCCAACAGACCCTTTGATGTTCCGTTCTTCCTTTGTAACCCCTCCAGCTCCCCTCTTTCTCTTTGTATGACTGTGTTCTGCTCATTCTTCAGGACTTGGGTTTTTCCTTGTCCTCTTCCAAGCCTTTCTTGACTCGAGATCTGATAGTCGTCTCTCAGCTGACAGCTCGTAGTGTCCAGCCTGCCTCCTTCTCAGGCTGTGACTTCCTGTCGTCTTTATTAGGGTTCTGGGTGTGTAAGAGCTGGCCAGCTGGCCGTGTTTGCAAATGGGGCCCAGAACTCCTCTGACAGAGAAATTGCGGAATGGAATCATACTGGAATTATATTGCAGAACCATACTGGGCATGGGAAGGGGTTAATTAGGGGTGAGTGACAAGTCTCACATGAGCACAAACAGCTGATATGGAAAGATATTTAGCACAGAGAGAATTCTTCACCCCCTCCCCACTTTTTCTTTGTCTTTTTCTTTTCCTTCCTTTCTTTCCTTTTTTTTTTTTTTTTTTTTTTTTGAGAGAATAATAAGAGACCCAGACTTGAACCCAAGGAGACTGGACTGGCCTAGACTGGGAAGCCTTGGGTAGGCTTCAGTAAATGATTTGCAGTTTATAAACAAGTCCTGACATCCCAGTTTGGCTCAGGGAAAGTTCTCAGCATCGTATCAAGGCCTCAGGCTAAACTACAGAGTGGGTAAAACTCTTCCCTACTCCTTTTCCCACTCAAGTTTTCCGCAACACCCCAGCTACCCCAACGCTCACACTGCCAGCTTCGCACGTTCCTTCCTTTCCTGGTGCCTAAATGATACAAAATCCACATGAGAACCTTTCATTCTTAGCGGGGACTGATCTCTTAAAACCATTTAGACATGGGTAATGGTATTAATCTATCTTCTATTGCTATAACAAAATAACTGAGGTTGCATACTTCATCAAGAAAAACAGTTTATTTATCTCACAGTTTTGGAGGCAGAAAAGTCCAACATTGGGCAATCACATGGGTTCTTCCGCTGGAGAGGGCCTCATGGCAAGAGGCTTCCCAGAGACAGAGAGACAAGAAGTCCGAGAGTATAAAGGGGCCAATGTCACTCTTTTTATGACCCTTTCTTGCAAGAGCTAACTGCGCGCATCCAATCCTGTGAATCCTTTCCGACGGCGGCATTGCTAATGGCCTGGTTACCGTGTAGCAGTCCTCACTTCCGAAGTTCACTCTCAAAACCACCAACCACACAGACCGAGCATCTAACACATGAACCACCGGGGAGCACACTGTGTGCAAAGAGCAGCAATAATGAATGGGACCTATTTTTTCCGGCAGGTATTCAGGACTAAAGTTCTACTCAACTTATGGGATTTGTTAAGAAGGTGCCGCATGCTTCTGGAGTTTGTTTGTGGTGGTTTGGGGCCCTGGCGCAAATTCTCTCCTCCCTCCATCTCTCCCCCTCAAATAAATAAATAAACAATAGAATATTAAAGGCAGTTGTAGCTCTCAGTATCACTCTCCCTCCATCCCCATCCCCTACACACACACACACACTTCTGTTTTGATATTTACATATTCTTGATGTTTCTCTTCTGGCTAGGTTTTAATGTCTTGATAATCCTGATTCTCTTCTTTGGACATTGGACTTTCTCAGTTTGGGCTACAGAATTGACTGTGTTCTACCTAAAGTATGCTGGGGGTCAGACCCTTACTTACTTGTTTTTTAAGTTAATAAATCCTTTACTTCACTTGATTTGAACATTTATTGAGTATGTAATACATGTCAGGTACATGAATTAACAAAGAATCTATCTTTAAGGAGTTATTTTTTTTCATCTACTGGGTCATGGTAACTCACATTGAGATTGTTAGCAATTAAAAACAGTCTTCTCTACAAGAACCTTCATGAGAAGACATCTACCCAACGTATTTTATATAAACAGAGTTTACATTCAAATATGGTTGTTGCCTCATTTCATTATTGGACAAACACTCTTTCCTATCAATTACACACATCTCCAGAGTCAGGTAAGAGGCAGGTGAGGTTCTGCCTTGTATGTGTTCAAATGATGGACTGTTATCTCAAATCCAGGCCTAATGAATAATGGCTTGACAAACAGAAACTTACTTCTAATATAATCACCCAAGGCCACTGTTTTAAACTGGCATAGAGCTGTTTTCCATAATGTAATTAAGGGACCCAGAGGTCTTAGACCCTATGACAAGACCAATCTTAGAGCTGTGAAAAAGTTTAGAGAAAGTTAGGGAGAGTACAGAGGGGTTTTTATGGTTGATCTATGAAGGAGACACAGCATTTCCTTTGGAAATCATTTAGTTACAAGGCTCCAAGCAACTTCAAGCATACGAGGAAATGTAGTCCGGGAAATATAGCCAGGAAGGAGGAAAGGAAAAGCTCTCATGTATAACTTGCAAGACTACATGGTGACATCATTTCACTTCTACTTTTTCTGCTTTTTGTAACCACCATTTTTTTATAGTCCCAGTTCAATTTTGTAAAGTTTCCTTTTATTTTGTGACTATGTTGGTGAATGGCCCTGGCTGTAAGATCGTAGGGTGTGTGATTTGGGCTCAGAGTGAGGACTCAGGGGTCAGGCAGATACACGAGGGAGCAGCATAGCAGCCAGTGGGTTTGGAAGACTAGAACAGCTGGCCAGAGGTGGGAGCGAGGATGAAGCTGGGGTCCATGTACAGAGTTTAATCTGCAAATACGAAAAGGGGGAGAAGACCAAGAGAGCAAGAAACGAGAGCATGGTCCATTTGTCATTAGGACAGTGTTATTAAAACATTGTTATGTTTTAATACCCCAGCATAGCCATGGATGTTATATGCCCAATATTTCTTGTCTTCAGAACGTTTCTGAACAGTGAAGATCATCATAGGTTGCTTCTCCAGACACGTATTTAAAATTGATCAACCAGGGCTGGAGAGATGGCTTAGCGGTTAAGTGCTTGCCTGTGAAGCCTAAGGATCCCGGTTCGAGGCTGGATTCCCCAGGACCCACGTTAGCCAGATGCACAAGGGGGCGCATGCGTCTGGAGTTTGTTCGCAGTGGCTGGAGGCCCTGGTGCTCCCATTCTCTCTCTCTCTCTGCCTCTTTCTCTCTGTCTGTTGCTCTCAAATAAATAAATAAATAAATAAATAAAACTTTAAAAATAGGTTTATAATTGATCAACCAGTGAAATGTCTCTTAGGGAGCTCTTGTGTACCTGGAACTATGCATACACTACCAAATCCAAGCCCTGTGCTTTTGTTAAAATTATTTAGAGGGAGAGAGAGGAAGAGGCAGGTAGAGAGATAATGGGCACGCCAGGGCCTCCAGCCACTGCAAAGGAACTCCAGACACATGTGCCACCTTGTGCATCTGGCTTATGTGGGTTCTGGGGAATTGAACCTAGGTCCATAGGCTTTGCAGGCAAATGCCTTAACCACTAAGCAAACCCTCCAGCCCCCAAGTGCTACTCTTAAAGAACTTGGACTCCAACTAGTGACATATTTAACCAAATGTCTCAAAATCATAAGAGGACAAAAAAGAGTGTGATCCAAGTAGTCAAAGAGGTCTCCATGGAAGAAGAGAGGTATGTATAAAATTTAGATACAGAGGAAGACAAGGAAAGGTGTGCCAAGCCTGGTGAAGAAGGCTAGACAAGAGGAACACCGGGACCCAGAGTAAAGAGAATGGAGTGTTACTGTGAGAGGCAGTGGGCCACACAGCATATAATTTTGGAAATCAGAAATTGGCAAAGTAAGGAATAACAAAAGTAAGGATTCTCTTTTGTAATTTTACAGTGGTTATCACAAATTAAATAATCTGCCTAAGCCAGGCGTGGTGGTACATACCTTTAATTCCAGTACTCAGGAGGCAGAGGTAGGAATATTGCCATGAGTTCAAGGCCACCCTGAGACTACATAGTAAATTCCAGGCCAGCCTGGGCTAGAACGAGACCCTACCTTGAAAAACCAAAATCATCATCATCATCATCATCTACCTGAAAGTATCTAGTCCTTAATCTGGAAGATGCTTAGTAACTACCTACCATTCCTCCCTAAAGAAGGGACGAACTGATCGTGTTGTTAAAAAAAGTCCTCTCTCTCTTCCTTCCTCTCTTCTTCCTTCTCTTCCTTCCTCTCTTCTTCCCTCTCTTCCTTCCTCTTCTTCCCCCTCTTCCTTCCTCTCTTCTTCCCTCTCTTCCTTCCTCTTCTTCCCCCTCTTCCTTCCTCTCTTCTTCCCTCTCTTCCTTCCTCTTCTTCCCCCTCTTCCTTCCTCTCTTTTTCCCTCTCTTCCTTCCTCTTCTTCCCTCTCTTCCTTCTCTCTTCTTCCCTCTCTTCCTTCTGCTCTTCTTTATTTCCTTCCTTCCTTCTTCCCTCCCTTCCTTTCCCTTCTTCCTTCTTCATGGATGTACGAGATGCCTTCTACAAGGTACATTTCCTGTTAGTCTCAGGGTGTGCAATAATAAAGCTAAAGATTCGCTCCATGATGCGCTACGTGGGAGCTGATTCTATCTACCGGTAGCCAAGAGGCACGCAGCTCCCTTGTCCACACTGTGTCTCCCCCTTGCCCCGTTAGGGTAATCTTGGCTGTCTCTGAAATCACCTCTTGTGTTCATCTAGAGACCAGGGCTACTTCTTATTACCTCATACTCATTAGAGTAGGTTTGGCAACCAATACTGCTTTGCTGGCCTTCTTGGAACACCAACTTTTAAAAACCAAAGTGAAAAAAATATAACATTTTTGTAGTATCTGTGTATATCTAGGAGGAACATCTGAGATAAATCATGTAACGGTTCCAGAACCGAGGCGGGCTCACGAATGTAGCGCATCATCGTTCAGATGACCACCAAAGATGGTTTGGTCCTTTGCTTCTTGGAGCTCAGCCTCTCGGGCGGGGCTGGGCTCTCGCGATGATGTATGTTCACAAGGCCTTGACTTTTGGATCCTTTGCTTATTGACCATACACAAGAGGCCAAGCTTGGCAGTGGCGGAAAATAACAAGCAGTGGTTTCCAGGCACATTTGTCTGTTGGCTAGCTTGTCTATAGACAGTGTGGTCTGCTTACACAGCTAAGAGTCAGACTTTCCGAATCTAATCTCTGATCAGCTTCTAGCCTGCTGGCCTGAGACCCCCTGCTTAACTTCTCTGTGTTACACGAGTCTTAAGAGCCAATTCATGCTCATTTGTCTACTGTATGTTTTTTATTTTATTTTATTTTATTTTTTTATTTTATGGCTGTGTGTGTGTGTGTGTGTGTGTGTGTGTGTGTGTGTGTGAATTTGGGTGCACCAGGGTCTTTTTCTATGAAAAATGAACTCCAGATGCAATCACGCACCATTTTTGTGTCTGGCTTTAGGTGGATGCTGGGGAATTGAACTGGGGCTGGAAGGCTTTGGGAGTGGGTGTCTTTAACCACCGAGCCATCTCCCCAGTATGTCTTGTGAGGATAAATGAATTATTACCTCTAAGCTGATTTAAAAATACCAACGTAGAATTTATAGTTTCTAGCCCAGCAAGCAAGCAGTTTAGAAGTCACTATGTTTTTTCTTAATTATAAAAATATCTTTTATTTTCATTTATTTATTTATTTGAGAGAGAAAGAAGCATAGAGAGAGAGGCAAGTAGAGACAGAATGGGCATGCCAGGGCCTCCAGTTGCTGCAAATGAACTCCAGATGCATGTGTCACCTTGTGCATCTGGCTTACATGGGTCCTGGGACTCAAACCTAGGTCCTTTGGCTTTGCAGGCAAACACTTTATCTAAGAGCAAAGAAAGCAAAATGGTGGTTACCAGGCACAAGGAGGGGAGGAAATGGATAGAAAGGTTAATGTACAAATATAATTATGTAACATTAGTAAGACTAGAGGTCCAGTTTATAGTAGGAAGACTATAGTTAAAATGTTGTGCTGGGGCTGGAGAGATGGCTTAGTGGTTAAGTGCTTGCCTGTGAAACCTAAGGACCCTGGTTTGAGGCTTGATTACCCAGGACCCACGTTAGCCAGATGTACAAGGGGGCGCATGCATCTGGAGTTCATTTGCAGTGGCTGGAGGCCCTGGCGTGCCCATTCTCTCTCTATCTGCCTCTTTCTCTCTCTGTCACTTTCAAATAAATAAAAATCAACAAACAAAGAAAGAACAAATTGTTGTTGAGGTAGTAAAAGAAAATGTTTAAAAAAATGTTGTACTGCATCCTGAAATAGGCTGTTGCAGTCAGGTTCACATTGCTGGTAGAAATCACCCAACCAAGAGCAGCTTGTGGGAAAAAGGAGTTTATTTTGGCTTACAGGCTCGAGGGGAAGTTCCACGATGGCAGGGGAAAATGATGGCATGAGCAGAGGGGGGACATCACCCCGTGGCCAACATAAGGTGGACAATATCAACAGGAGAGTGTGCCAAATACTGGCAAGGGGACACTGGCTATAACACCCATAAGCCCGCCCCCAACAATACACTCCCTCCAGGAGGCATTAATTCCCAAATCTCCATCAGCTGGGAATCTAGCATTCAGAATGCCTAAGTTTATGGGGCACACCTGAATCAAACCACCACATAGGTCAAGAGAGAGTATATTTCAGGCTTGATTGAAATAATAATCTCGTTCTGTATGTGTATATCAAAATTTCTTGTTATATATATTTAAATGTGTTTTTAAAAAGCCGAACAAATGGAAAAAACTGCCAACTCTTCTTCAGTGTGGTAGAGAACTGAGAGGACAGAGCAACTCTTCCTTCACAGTGGGAGAGACAGATGTAGGGACATGGAGAATCACAACTGATCCAAACCTTGTGGGAACCTGTCTAGGATAGGAAAACCTGCGCTGAGTGTCAGAGGCCCAAGGCAGACAAGTCTGCCTCAAAAATTCCAGAAGGGGGCTGGAGAGATTGCTTAACAGTTCAGACACTTGCCTATGAATCTTAAGGACCCAGGTTCGATTCCCCAGAACCCACATAAGCCAGATGCACAAGGTGGCACATGTATCTGAAGTTTGTTTGCAGTGGCTAGAGGCCCTAGTGTGCCCATTCTCTCTCTCTAATTAATAAATAAAAGTAAAGGGCTGGAGAGATGGCTTAGCGGTTAAGCGCTTGCCTGTGAAGCCTAAGGACCCCGGTTCGAGGCTCAGTTCCCCAGGACCCACGTTAGCCAGATGCACAAGGGGGCACATGCATCTGGATTTCGTTTACAGAGGCTGGAAGCTCTGGCGTGCCCATTCTCTCTCTCTCTCTCTCTCTCTCTCTCTGCCTCCTTCTCTCTGTCTCTGTCAAATAAATAAATAAACAAACAAAAAAATTTAAAAAAAAATAAATAAAAGTAAAATACATTAATTTTTTTGTTTTGTTTTTGAGGTAGGGTCTCACTGTATCTCAGGCTGACCTGGAATTCACTATGAAGCTTCAGGATGGCCTCGAACTCACAGTGATCCTCCTACCTCTGCCTCCTGAGTGCTGGGATTAAAGGCATGTACCACCACGCCTGGATTAAGTAAAATACTTAAAAAAAAAAAGAAAGAAAATTCCAGAAGGATCGCAGGCAGATGAAGCAGGAGGAGCTTCGACTTCTGTGTCTTTAAAATATGTGTGTATGCATACACGTTTGTGTATGCGGGTGTATGCATATGTTTGTGTGTGCTTGCATGCGGAGGCCAAAGGACCACCTCAGGAGCACTGTCACCCTTTTGTGAGATGAGGTCTCTCATTAGCCTGTAGCTCACCAATTAGGCTGGACTTGTAGTCAGTGAACCCCAGAGAACCCCATCCCCTAACTCTTTCTCTGCTTCCCAAGCACAGGGATTACAGCCACACTGTGCACCAACATAGATCAAACACAGATTCTCATGCTTGTGCTGCAAGCACTTTACTGACTGAGCCATCTGCCCAGCCCCTGAACTTTACATTGTCTGTGAATTTAATCCACAGGCACAATATCAGGTTCGCAGAGCGAATGCTGGAGCCAAGCAGGGGGAAAATGATAGTTTGGAAATCACTCAGAACATTCTGTTCTTAACAAGGCCCACCCTTAAGAGAAACTTTTGGTTCCAAAATCTAATATCTTAGAGTATTTTTTAAGACTCTTAACGGACATGGGAGAAAGGACACAACCCAGCTTCAGACCCTGAAGCTGTCTTGTCCAACTAGGAATGAAAAGCTAAGGAGTACTGGTGAAATTCATGGGCCAGAAGCACAGACTCACTACAGGAAGCAGACTTCTTCACAGGGTGGTGGGAAGTCTCTCCTGCCCACAGCTCACCACATTAATACTGGTGAAGTTCATGGTCCAGAAGCACAGACTCACTACAGGAAGCAGACTTCTTCACAGGGTGGTGGGAAGTCTCTCCTGCCCACAGCTGACCACATTAATACTGGTGAAGTTCACGGTCCCGAAGTACAGACTCACTACAGGAAGCAGACTTCCTCACAGGGTGGTGGGAAGTCTCTCCTGCCCATGGCTCACCACATTAATAGTGGTGAAGTTCATGATCCAGAAGCACAGACTCGCTACAGGAAGCAGACTTCATCACAGGGCGGTGAGAAGTCTCTCCTGCCCACAGCTGACCACATTAATACTGGTGAAGTTCACGGTCCAGAAGCACAGACTCACTACAGGAAGCAGACTTCATCACAGGGCGGTGGGAAGTCTCTCCTGCCCACAGCTGACCACATTAATACTGGTGAAGTTCACGGTCCCGAAGTACAGACTCACTACAGGAAGCAGACTTCATCACAGGGCGGTGGGAAGTCTCTCCTGCCCACAGCTCACCACATTAATACTGGTGAAGTTCATGGTCCAGAAGCACAGACTCACTACAGGAAGCAGACTTCATCACAGGGCGGTGGGAAGTCTCTCCTGCCCACAGCTCACCACATTAATACTGGTGAAGTTCATGGTCCAGAAGCACAGACTCACTACAGGAAGCAGACTTCATCACAGGGCAGTGGGAAGGCTCTCCTGCCCACAGCTTACCACATCTACGCTGATGAGATTCATGATCCAGAAGTACTGGCCCACCACAGGAATGAGACCAGCTCCTCCTGCCCTTCCGCTTACCTTGACATTACCAAGGCCAGCTTACTGCAGTTCCTTATACCTACTAAGTCATATCTTCCAACAACAACTACAAAAATTCCATGGCATACCACGGAGCAAGAAACACAGTTTGAATACACAGAGAAAGCCCTGGAACTAACTCTGGACATGGTGGGAAGGTTGGAATTAGTAGACTATGAATTTAAAGTAGATGTAATGACTTTATTAAGGGTTCTAGTGATAAAACACTAGAATAAATGCAAAACACAGATAGGCAATGGATATGGAAAAATGGAACTTCCATAAAGGAATAAAAATAGATGTTGGAAGGCTGGAGGGAAGCCTTAGCAGTTAAGGCGTTTGCCTGTAAAACCAAAGGACCCAGGTTCGATTCCCCAGGACCCACCTAAGCCATATGCACAAGGGGGTGCATGTGTCTGGAGTTCGTCTGCAGTGGCTGGAGGCCCTGGCGTGCCCATATTCTCTCTCTCTTTCCCTTTCTCTCTCTCTCTGTCAACTAAATAAATAAATATATATATTTTAAAAAATAGACATTGGAGATGAAATACTCTGAAGTAGGGACAGGCAGGGAGAAGAAGTGAATCTCTGAGCTCGAGGATTCACAATCAAATTTCTGAAACCTGAAAATCAAAGAGGAAGAGAAAACCACACCCTGTTGGGTATCCAAACCTAGTCCATCAAGCCTAAATAGGAAAACTCACTGCTTTCTACATGTTATTCTTCTCACCTTGGTCAACACTCATCTATTTTCTCACAGCCCTGCAGCCCTAGACTGAGGTCTGGCACAGTTGATAAGGCCTCTCGTCCTGGCTTGGAGGCGGCTGCCTTCTCACCGTGTAGGCATCTCTTTCATAAAGACACAAATCCAGCCGGGCGTGGTGGCGCACGCCTTTAATCCCAGCACTCGGGAGGCAGAGGTAGGAGGATCGCCGTGAGTTCGAGGCCACCCTGAGACTCCATAGTGAATTCCAGGTCAGCCTGGGCTAGAGTGAAACCCTACCTCGAAAAACCAAAAAAAAAATAAAAAATAAAAAATAAAATAAATAAAGACACAAATCCTACCGAATCATGGATCTGCCCTTCTGATCTCATTTATCCTGAATTCCTTTTTTTTTTTTAATATTTTTACAATTTTTTTGGTTTATTTATTTGAGAGCAACAGACAGAGAGAGAAAGAGGCAGATAGAGAGAGAGAGAATGGACACGCCAGGGCTTCCAGCCACTCCAAACGAACTCCAGACGCGTGTGCCCCCTTGTGCATCTGGCTAACATGGGTCCTGGGGAATTGAGCCTCGAACCGGGGTCCTTAAGCTTCACAGGCAAGCGCTTAACCGCTAAGCCATCTCTCCAGCCCCTGAATTCCTTTTTGAGAAACACCACCTCCAAATATAGCTGCATTGAGGGACTAGACATCCAACAAATGAATTTTACTGCAACACAAGTATTCAGTGTGTAACAGATACACAAAATGGAAAGGAAAAAAATCATTATTGAGTCATGTAATGATTGTGTGTCTAGGTGACTATTATAAATAATATGGAGGCTTAGTAAAGTGGGGAGGTACAGTGGTCTGAAACTCATATATATATGACTCCAAATCTTCTTACTTAGAAGAGACAGAAGAAAAAATATATTTACAACAGCACCAACAATGATAAAAATACCAACGGAAAAACTTAAGCCGGGCGTGTTTAATCTTAGCACTCCAGAGGCAGCGTTAGGAGGATCCCTGTGAGTTTGAGGCCACCCTGAGACTACATAGTGAATTCAAGGGCAGTCTGGGCTACAGTGAGACCCTACCTCGAAAAACCAAAAAAAAAAAAAAAAAAAAAAGAAAAA
This sequence comes from Dipus sagitta, assembly GCA_036346955.1. Taxonomy (NCBI): domain Eukaryota; kingdom Metazoa; phylum Chordata; class Mammalia; order Rodentia; family Dipodidae; genus Dipus; species Dipus sagitta. Next base: position 179,067,307 of record CM070774.1, on the reverse strand, counting down.
CTTAAGACATGTATCAGCTCCATATGAAGAAAATATCCAACTGCTACTAAGGTGTAAATAAACCCTTAAGCAAACAAAAGGCATTTATAAGGAGAATCAACATCAGAAAAAGGTCTATTCTCCCTAACTGATGCACTTAATGTAGTCCCAATGAAAGCTCTTACACAATACTTTGGAGGTTGATTCCAGAATTCATATGGGAGCAAAAACCTGTAAGGAGAGCTGGGGTCCCAGTTCCCCAGCACCTGGTGCCCCTCCTGCTGGTGTGGGGTTGCTTGGACCCTGCGTAGATGCATCATGAGTAGGCCTGGGCTCCTGGTTCTCCTCCCACTAGGATGGGGCTGCTTGGACCCTGTGTTCTTGCAGCTTGAACAGGCCTGAGCTCCTAATCCCCAGCACCATGGTCCCTGATTTCCAGTTCCCCTGTGCTGCTGCACAAGTGTGAATAGATCTGGGCTCCCTGTTCCCCACCTCCTAGTTACCCGATTCCCTGTTCCCCTGCTGCTGGTGTGGGGTGACTGACACTCTACACATGTGTGCAGCTACAGTAGGCCCCAGCTTCCTATTCCCCACTGGGCCAGGTAGGGAACCACCAGATCCACACATGTGTCCTACAGAATTTATGAACCTCATGTTTTGGGTTCTGTCCTACTTTTAATATAGAATCAATAGAGGGGGCTGGAGAGATGGCTTAGCAGTTAAGTGCTTGCCTATGAAGCCTAAGGACCCCGGTTCAAGGCTCAATTCCCCAGGACCCACATTAGCCAGGTGCACAAGGAGGCGCACGTGTCTGGAGTTTGTTTGCAGTGGCTGGAGGCCCTGGTGCGCCCATTCTCTCTCTCTCTCTCTCTCTCTGCCTCTTTCTCTCTCTGTGTCTGTCGCTCGCAAATAAATAAATAAAAATGAACAAAAAAATTAAAAAAAAAGAATCAATAGAGGGAGAAAGCCTGCTTGATGGGGGCAGTAGATGCAGATGAACCAATGTCCAGACTTGGCATCTGATTGGCACCTAGCCGTGCTTCCAGCTGCCTCCACATTACCAAATTCCTGCCCAGTCACCTCCGCAGACCAAAGCCCCACACAAGCCACCTCTGCAAACCCTTGGGCCCTTGGTCAGGCCGGGTCTATGGAGCCCAGTTCCACCATCCCCCCCCCCCCCCGCTGCCCACATCCTCCAACAGGCACCCACACTGCCTCCTTGGCACCTCACTCCTGCTCCAGATGAGGAGCACAGGAGTATCTGGCAAGCCTAGGGAACACCTGCACACATCCACAACCTGCTCATCTGGGGTACACTGGTGGAGCAAAGGAAATTATTATGCAGTGGAGCCCCATCATCAAGGCAGGGTTGTGCACATGGGCTGAAGAGATTCTAGACCTCCAAACCAGCTCTCCTATTAGCCACCAGCCCAAGCTGCTAGTGAACTTACAAACTATACAACCTGCGCACCTGCAGTTATAACCCCACCCCACTCCAATCCAGTTCAAACCTAAAGCAGAACACTGGACCCTTCCGTCTTCTGCCTTCAAGAAACCCACTTCACCATTAATGATAGACACCTCTGCAGGGTGAAAGGATGGAAAATGATTTTCCAAGCAAATGAAACTAAGCAACAAGCACGTGTGCTATATTAATTTCTAAAAAAATAGACTTCAAACCAGAAATAATCAAAAAGGACAAAGAAGGCCACTTTTTATTCAAGAGAATAAGCCAACAAGAGGATATCACAATCATAAATCTATATGCACCAAACACAGCTGCACCCTGTTTTATGAGACAAAACCTACTTAACAACAAATCACAAATAAATCCCAATACCATCATAGTAGGGGACTTCAATACCCCACTATCATCATTAGCCAGATCATCCAAGCAGAATATCAACAGGGAAATAATAGATCTTAACAACATCATAGATCAGTTAGATCTATCAGACACCTATAGAATACACATTCTTTTCAGCAGCCCATGGAACCTTCTCCAAAATAGATCACATATTAGGGCATAAAGCATGCCTCCATAAATTCAGGAAAATTGATGTAACTTCCTGTATCATATCAGACCACAATGCTTTAAAGCCAGAAATTAACAACAAGAGAAACAACGGAAATTCCACCAGCTCCTGGAGCCTGAAAAACACACTACTAAACAATGAATGAACCATGGAAGGAATCAAAAAGGAAATTGGCAAATTTCTTAAACTGAATGATAACAAAAGTACAACTTACCAAAATTGATGGGACACAATAAAAGCTGTTCTAAGGGGAGATTTAGAGCACTCAGTGCCTTCATAACGAAGACAGACAGAGTTCAAATCAATGACCACCTCATCCACCTAAAGGCATTGGAAAAAATAACAATCCAATCCTAAGAATTCCAGACAGGATGAAATAATTAACATCAGAGCAGAAATTAATGAATTGGTAACTAAGAAAACTGGCAAAACATAGAGCTGCTTCTTTGAAAAAAATAGGCAAGATTGATAAACCCCTGACCAACTTGATCAAACAAAAAAAAGAGAGAGAGAGAGAGAGAGAGAGAGAGGACTCAAATTAACAAAATTAGAAATGAAAAGAGGGAGGTCACAACAGATATCAATGAAATTGGAAGAATTATCAGGTCATATTTTCAAAACCTCTACTCCACTCTCAAATAAATAGATAAAAATAAACAAAAACGTTTTAAAAAAAAGAAATCAATATGAAGACTCCTGGCAAGATGAGAATAGACCTACCACATGACTCAGCCATTCCTCTCTTGGGCATCGACCCTAAAGGCTCCACTCTTCACTGCAGAGATATTTTCTCAACCATGTTTATGGGTTCTTTTCTAAAAAATTTTTTTGGTTTATTTTTACTTATTTATTTGAGAGCAACAGACAAAGAAAGGCAGGGAGAGAGAGAGAGAGAGAGAGAGAGAAGAGAGAGAGAGAGAATGGGTGCGCCAGGGCCTCCAGCTGTTGCAAACGAACTCCAGACACGTGCGCCCCCTTGTGCATCTGGCTAAGGTGGGTCCTGGGGAATCTAGCCTTGAACTGGGGTCCTTAGGCTTCACAGGCAAGCGCTTAACCACTAAGCCATCTCTCCAGCCCTGTTTATGGGTTCTTAATTGACAATAGCTAAGAACTAGAATCAACCCATCAATCACTTGATGATTGGATAATGAAGATGTGGTACATATACACAATGGAATTCTACTCAGCAGCAAGGAGAAATGACACAATAAAACTTGTAGGAAAATGGACAGACCTGGAACAGATGATACTGAGTGAACTCACACAAGCACAGAAAGACAGATGCTGCATGTTCTCGCGCATCTGTGGTTCCTAACCTGGAACACCTTGGCAGGCATAACTGACTGGTCACTCAAGGGACCATTTCACCCCTAGTATCTGTCCCTTGAGCTACCAGGAGGGCAAAAAACTAAATCCAAAATGTGTTGGTCCCATAGAAACCTTTCTCATGGAGAGTAGACTAAAAGATATAACCCTCAACAGGAGTATGTAGGACTTTTTGGGTAAGCAGGACCCCAGAGGGCTGGGGAGCTGGCTCAATGATTAAAGGCACTTGCATGTAAAGCATGCTGGCCCAGGTTTGATTCCCTAGTACCCATGTAAAGCCAGACCCATAGAGTAGCCCGTGCATTTCAAGTTTGTTTGCAGTGCCAAGAAGCCCTGGCACGCCCACCTTCTCTCTTTCTTTCAAATAAATAAATTGAACTTTTTGTTTTGTTTTGTTTCTCGAGGTAGTGTCTCACTTTAGCCCAGGCTGACCTGGAATTCACTATGTAGTCTCAGGGTGGCTTCAAACTCTCCAAGTTCCTCCTACCTCTGCCTCCTGGGTGCTGGGATTAAAGGCATGTGCCATCATGCCTGACATGAACTTTTTTTTTTTTTTTTTTTAAATAGACTCTGGAGAGAGTGTGATGAAGCCTTGACCCTAAAACATTTCACTGTGGCTTATAATTCCCAGTACCAGAAATCAGTTATAATCCAAATTGAGCAGAGAGACTTACAAGGCACCCAAAACAAGGCAGGCTTCTGTCAAAGCACTTGACTACCAGCCTGAGGTAAAAGGTGAGACCGTATTGCTGAAGACACCATGTGCTGCTGACACTGAACATTGAGAGATCCTGCTGGAATCTGGAAGGAAGCCAGTTCTGATTGGCTAAGAGATCTATCTGCTCAGTGGAAAGGAACCCACAGCTGGAACTGGGAACCAAGTTGGAATCCTATGGAGACCAAAATCACGGACTCCAACCAGAAGCTCCCACTAGTCTATGGCCAAAAGAGATGCTACACCCATCAAAATCTCTCTTAATTAACAAGGCTTATCCCATTAAACCTATGCTGACCTCATTCTCCATTGGAAAATCTGTTTTTCTTTTTCAGAAGGCAGCAAGAACAGAGGTGATAAACCGCCCCTCGCACATCAGCCAGGGCCCAGGGGAAACCACAGAGGAACTGGCGAGATGAGCAAGAGCGCTGCTTCCATGGCGAGCCTGCCAAACAGGCCATGGTGATGGAGACGACACTGAAGAAACTCAAATCACACCATAGTAGAGAGCCAGAAGCTGCTAAGAGCTCAACACTGCAGTAGACTTAAAACACACCCACCACAGCTCAGGGAATTTTGCGGAAGAGGGGGTGGAAAGACTGTAAGAGCCACAGAGTGGAAGGGAATGTCCAGAGGCAGTGGCCCTCCCCCCCTTACAAAGACGACTGCTGCTCTCACATTTTAGAACCACAACCCCAGGGGAATACCAGCAATTCCACCCAGGAGGGCCCTCACTGGAATGCGGGAGGGAGAAGGGAAATGATAGTGCTAACACATGATGTGTCCGTACAAAGTTTCTACTTAATACAAAACATGTAAGAAGAGCTGGGGGACTTCTAGAAAAATAGAGCAAGAGTGCAATATGTGCAATAATGCAAATAATTTGCAAATAATGCAAATATATGCAATAATGCAAGAAAATGCAGAATCTCTTCTATTTCTGTGGTTACCATTCTACTCCATTGTAATAGTAATTGCACTTAAAAATGCAGATATTGGGCTGGAAAGATGACTTAGTGGTTAAGCGCTTGCCTGTGAAGCCAAAGGACCCCGGTTCAAGGCTCGACTCCCCAGGACCCACGTTAGCCAGGTGCACAAGGGGGCACAAGCGTCTGGAGTTCATATGCAGTGGCTGGAGGCCCTGGCATGCCCATTCTCTCCCTCCCTCTCTCTCTCTCTCTCTGTCTCTCTCTCTCTCTCTGCCTCTTTCTCTGTCTGTTGCTCTTAAATAAATAAATAAAAATAAACAAGAAAGTTTTAAAATTGCAGATACTATATTAGAGGTGTAGCTTAATGATACAGTCCTTGCCTAACACACACAGGGCCCTAGTTTCAACCTCTGGCTCTCGCTACCACCCAAAATCCATGTATATTTTGATCTGGCTCTTCTACTTTTAGGAATTTGTCTGTTAGCTATGCCCCTGAATGACGTTAGAGCAGGGTGATTCGTAGCAGGGTTGTTACGGTATATGTTTACAGCCATCTTCGCCTTCTGTCTGTATTGATCTGAATAAGTAAATGAGGAACTCTACAAGTAATATTCTGTGGTTATGAAGAAAAGGAACAGGAAGTTCTTTCTGGATTGATGTAGAATGATTGCCAAGATATATTGATAAGTTTTAAAAAGGCAAGATACATTTTTGAAAAGTACACTATCATTTGTGTAAAAAAAGGAAAAACAAACCCGGCGTGGTGGCATACACCTTTAATCCCAGCACTCGGGAGGCAGAGATAGGAGGATTGCCGTGAGTTCAAGGCCACCCTGAGACTCCATAGTGAATTCCAGGTCAGCCTAGGCTAGAGTGAAACCCTACCTAAAAAAAAAAAAAAAAAAAAAAAAAAAAAAAAAAAGGGAAAAATAAAGGATTTCTACCTTTCTGTGTATCTACAATCTATCTGTCTGTCTATCTATCTATTTATCTATCTATCTATCATCTAGCTAGCTATCATTTATCTATCATTTGTATATCCATCTACATACACACATATTTGACTGAATGCATGAAATGTCTGGAAGTATTTATCAGCAATTAAGAGCATTAGTTATCACTGGCTGGGAGACGTAGGAGGACAGAACTCTCTAGAACCTTTTCAATTTTTGGTCCATGAATATGTGTAAAAAAAGTTTTGAAAGTACCCTTCTCCCCCATCTCTGCCTTAAAATAAAATAATACAAGTTTAATATTTTGGGAGGTGCAATTACCTCTATTGCCATCTGCTGGTAAACTGACTTACATCACATTTTAATTCAGTTAATGGTTTCTTGCCCCCAATTAAACACAGCTCACTCAAAGACAGAAAGGCGCAGCACAAGATTTGGAAGTGGTCACTAGTTTTTACGTGTGGCTGATCTGATATGATGGGGATCCATGGAGCCATGCCTCTTAGCACGTAGTATAGCACAGACATCGTCTGCCACCCGGATGGACAGATCCCGCGGGGTTCTTCTAGAAGAGTATCTCCTCCATCCTGATGAATTAAGCTCACCTACTCTTTTTTTTTTTTTTTTTTTGAGATAAGGTTTCACTCTAGCCCAGGCTGACCTGAACTCATAGCAATCCTCCTACCTCTGCCTTCTGAGTGCTGGGATTAAAGTTGTGCGCCACCACACCCCGCTTTCATCTACTCTTTTTTTTTTTTTTTTTTTTTTTTTTTTTTTGAGGTAGGGTTTCACTTTATTCCCAGGCTGACCTGGAATTCACTCTGTAGTCTCAGGGTGGCCTCGAACTCATGGTGATCCTCCTACCTCT